>JZKD02S1677895.1:53337-65074 GCA_000966675.3 Picea glauca
TGTCTTGCTTAACAAACCCAACTAAGCTTGCAAGCACCTCTATTTTGCTCACAAAGGTGACGAAAGAGGCGCAACAGTGGTCCATCTCATGTACTAGTCCTCATAGTTGCCAATAGGGTAATATTTTTCATTTACCGCATCCACAAGAAAATCCTAAGTGGGATCAACTCCATATATTCCGGACTCCTCTGTGGAACTTTGCTCCCAGTAAGTTTCCCACCAATGTTTGACATGGGGGAGAGCCTTAAGGAGTGCGAAGGTGATATTTTCCCTGTCAGAAAAATGGTGAATAGAGAAATAACCTTCTAGCAGATTTAACCATTTGTCTAGGGCATCCACATCTATCTGACCTTCAAATACGAGAATTTCAAAATTAACTTGTACTTTGAAAGGCGAGGTGCCTCCAAAGTGGTCGCTTGATGAAGACGTGCTTGTTGTTATCGACAGATGTTGAAGGATGTGGGAAAAATTCTCCATCATTTCGTCCCTCTGTCGCATGAGAGCTTGCTCAAGCAACGGATTAATAAAATCTTTTGCTCTGTCGTTTTTATTTTATTTCTCCATGGAGGGTTTCTTTGTCGTGCGAGAGTGATTGTCCTCAAGAGAGACAAGCTCGAGACCTAACTTGCTATACTCGGACCTCGTCGGGGACATGCACTGAAAACCGATCAAGAGCAGCCTGCTCTAATACCACTGATCCAGATTATTTTTTAGAACGAAATGAAAGAAGAGATATCACAATGAAATACACATAAATATTTCCAGAAACAGAGAAATACAGTAATACATGATTTCTATTAATGAACGAAATGTACAAAACTGTAGAAATACAGAGTGAAAGACTCGCTAGAATGGTGGCAGCTTATCTCTGAGAAGAGATGTGATGGCTACTCGCATTCGCAAGAAGATGATCGTTACAGTGAGTCTCCAAAGGCCTTTTTAACATAAGTAAAATCCAAAACCCTAACCTTGGAAGATGAAAAGCCAAAAGGTTTGTGGGCCCCGATGGGGGTAGTTGATACACCAACTTCTCGGGGGCGTAACTTTTGCATACAATCTTCGTTTGGGGCGCTCGATACACCATTGGAAAGGTCTAATTGAGAAGAACAATTTTTGACTGGCCCAGGTTTATGCTTCCATTAATCACCTGGGCCCCAAATCTCCAAAAAAACGTCGTTTAGGGCCTTAAAATGGCCTCAGAAGTTTGGAACCTGAAAAATTGTCGAAAAATTGCCAAGATGGAAAACTATTTTTTGAGCCCGTGGAATAGGTGGGTGGCCACCAATATCCACCCGGATCAGCCAACCTTTGGCCTTTACCAACAAACAACTATCAGAGTGACATTTGGGCCAATCAATCTATGAAAAAGAAACAGTGGCTATTCTGCATGCAGTGGACCTCTCGCGCCCTTATCTATTAGGGGAATTCTTCCAAATTAAGACATATCATTAGAGCCTCAAGTATTTTCTGGAGCAATGCCCTTCATCCCCGGAGCAACAAAAATGGGTGACTAAGCTATTTGGATATGATTATGAGATCATTTACAAGAAAGACAAAGGCAATGTGGTTGTTGATGCTCTTTCAAGAAAATATGAAGATGAAAGGTCACTTTTTCCCCTCTCCTTCATTGTACTAGATTGGCTCCAAGATGTTCACCAGGAATGGCTATAAGATCCCAAAATTCCACGTCTGATTCAACAGTTGCAAGCCAATTCTTTAGTTTCCCCAGGGTACTCTTAGCACAATGATGAGCTTCGCTACAAAGGTCGTCTGTATTTAAGTAAACAATCACAACTTAAATCCACAGTGCTTTCTAAGCTTCATGCTGCACCCATAGTTGGGCACTCAGGGTTTACCAAAACCTATGACTGAGTCAAACGCTCTTTTTTTCTGGGATGGTATGAAAAAAGATGTTTGCACTTTTGTGGTGGAATATGATGTTTGTCAATGCAACAAGGGAGAAACAATCAAAGCTCCTGGAACACTACAATCGCTTCCGATTCCACCCGCTATTTGGAGGGATATCTCTATGGATTTCATTGTTGGATTACCTAACTCGGGCAATAAGTGAATCATCATGGTGGTAGTTGATCGTCTTTACAAGTATGCTCATTTCTATGCTCTTCAACACCCATTTACCGCCTCCACTGTGGCTCAAATTTTCATGGATCATGTCTTCAAGCTTCATGGCATGCCTCATTCTATTGTTATGATTGAGATCCCACTTTCACCAATAATTTTTGGCAAGAACTATTTAGGCTATAGGGCACCCAATTGCATCTCAACACCGCCTATCATCCCCAAACTAATGTTCAAACTAAAGTTGTCAATAAGTGTTTGGAAACATATTTGAGGTGTTTTGCATCTAAAAGACAAAATTAGTGGGCTCAATGGTTACCACTAGTTGAATGGTGGTGCAACAATTCTTACCATACAACTACTCGCATGACTCCTTTTGAAGCAGTATATGGACAAAATCCACCTTTAGTTCTCTCATACATGCCCGGTGTCTCGAAGGTCCAGGTGGTTGACCAAACTCTTACAGTTCGTGAGGCTATTCTCCGTACCCTCAAAGAGAATTTGGTCATGGCTCATAATCGCATGAAGCAACAAGCAGATTAAGGTCGCTACGAACGTCAATTTGCTGAAGGAGACCAGGTGTTTCTTCGACTTCAACCTTATAAGCAGACTTCACTCAAGGCAGAACATTGTTAGAAACTGGCACCCAAATTTTATGTTCCTTGTACAGTTCTCAAGCACATGGCACATATGGCCTTTCAGTTAGCTTTGACCAATCATTCTAAGATCCATCATGTTTTTCATGTCTCTTGCTTAAAGAAGGTGATTGGAACTAAGTGCCAAACTCAAACCAATCTCCCCGAGTTGGATGAAGAATGCTCCATCTGGTTGCAACCACAAGCAGTCTTGGACCAATGTGAGTGTTGTCTCCATCAGTGCACCATCAAAGAAGTGTTAGTACAGTGGAAAGATACAACTCCAACAGATGCCACCTGGGAGCCAACTACCATTCTGCAACAATTTCCTCATCTCAAGCCTTGAGTAAAAGGCTATTTTTTTTTAAGGGGGAGGGAATGTTAGGGACTTAACTTACCTAACCCCTCACATAGGTAAAATAATATATTTTCCATGTAATAAATGCCAATATTAATAAGGCCTAGTAATAAGGAAGAATAAGTCAAATGTAAGAAGACCTAATAGAAGCTTCCACTTTTAGAAGATATCCCTCTAGATTGTTCTTTTGGTAGATAGATTTAGTATAAATAGGATTCGAGGGCATGGAAAGTTTTGTCTTGGAGATTATTGTAATAGAGTTTTGCTCTGTTGGAGGTTGCCCCCTAGAAGAGGCAAGTGTACATTGCTATCTTTGATAAAGGTGCTCTTTTAGGTGTTATTCTAGTATTGTTCTAGCTATAATCTTATTGTTCCATTACTGCTTACTAAATATTTCTATCCCGCATATTATTATTCATCTGGTATATTGCAATATGCCCTTTCATCTTCATCTTCTACCCTTTCATTTCCAATGACTCTTCCTCTACAGATATTCACCTTCTATAGCCCGACCTTCAACTTCCATCTAACATCACACTCCTTCCTCAACACATCCTCTTACTTTGTACAATTTACCTTCTCCCAAGCTACCTTCATGAAACATGTGGTCAATATTCTCTTGACTCCATGTCTCCTCTCACACACTTGTCTTCTATTCATTCTATAGCAACACATCAACCCCAAAGTAGCGTGTCTATTCTCTATTAAGGCGTATATTTTGCTCCACTGCCATAACCTGCAACCTATCATGTTCTACAACAATATTCTCACAACTCTCTTATAACATCTTCTTGCAGCTCTCCTACAATAACTTCTTGCATCAAGTTCCCGCAAAAACTTCATGTAGCAATGCTCCCATTCTGCTGCATTGCCACAATCCTCAACATCATTATGATCTACAACAACCAATCACATCATGCAACAACGATGTCATGTTCCACAACCAATCATTATTCCTGCAATAATGTCATTGTTCCGTGTAATGTCCCCCACCTCTTGATGAAGAGGATTGGAGAGACTCAGTAGTATGGTCATCCCCACCAGACTATAGTCTCATGCAACATGGGGAAAACGTTAGGTAAGCTCAACGTTATAATATTAAGTTGACTTGAAAAGGTAAAAAGTAACTCAATGGAGAATTAGAACACTTGAGGTTGAGTTAGGAGTTAACCCTAGGGGTTAACTAACTCAATAGAGAAATATAATGGAGTTATAAAGGAAAGGCAAGGGCACACCTCTCACTCATCTTGGATTAATATGCATTTTGCTTTTGGGCTCTTGAGCACACAATTTTGAGGGTTTTGAGAATACAAACCCTAGAGGACAATTCAGTGGTGAAAGATTCCACCTATCTTGTTCCAAGCTTGGTCTCGGGGATGCAATACTCCACCCACACCATTCTACAGTATTCACAGGTACCATCACCCATCCAGGACAGTAGCAGGCCGTACCCTTGAGGGTTTCCAGCAAGGGGGCACATCATTTGTTTGAAGGGAGTTCAATCCAAGAGATTTGAAGGGATTTTGGACATTCTAACACTTGGGTTTTCCTTACAGGGTCTTGATCATCAGTTCTAGTGCATTTTGAGAGAGCTATTCCTGCTAGATGATTTCCTAGAGCATTGACACGATTTGGATAGAAGGAGGGCACTACTGAGATTCAGATCTATTCAGTTTGGAGGAGTAAAACTCCAGATCTCACCCTGAGACTTCACCAGGAGGTTTCCCTTGGACCGATCTATCATCTTGGAGAGTTTCACAGTGTTTGGAGGTCTCCTTCAACATGACCGAAATATTAGGGTTTGATAGGATTTAGGAGGGCACAATTTTACTTGAGGATTCAACATTTGGAGGAGCAGACTTGGACATTTCGGCTTGAGGCTTCAAGAGGGGGTTTTACTTGCCTTGATCTATCATTCTGTAGAGTTTGGTGCCATTTGGAGGCTTCCAGCAGCTAGGTCGAAATATTGGATCTTCACAGTTATTCAGGAGAGCGTACCTTCAGCTAGGGGGGTTTGGACTTGACCCTTGTTCTTCTTGTACCGGTCTTCATCTTGTATTCAACCTTTGGAGGCTTATATCTTCTTATCCAGAGCATTTCGTAGCAACTCATATCTTATTTATTAGATCTATCTAATGTTATTCTAGATCTACATCCTTATTGTATCAGGTTCTTTCTTATTATATCAATAAAGGTCAGATCTATGTTGTTTGGTTCCATATCTGGTGTTGCATGTCATATCTTGTGTTTCCACTTGTTATATCTTCAGATCTATGTCATATGCTTGTTAACTGAATCTACAAAACCTAAGATATAACTCAGAAGTAAACCTGCAAGCAAAACAGATACACATCAGTTGAACAGTGAGCAATTAGTGTTCCAAGCGATTTTTTTGGCTTGGGAACATTACATTCCGCAACATTTCCACTATTCTGCAACAATGTCACTATCCCACAACATTGTCACTGTTTTGCAACACTATTTTGTTCTGCAACACAGTTCCGTAGCCATTTTCACCCGACAACCCCAGGATGACTTCGATGCTCCAACATCAGTGGGCATTGTCTATGCTTATCTGAGAGTCTCATCTCAGAGTGTGGAAGTCTTAAGCGAGATTATTGGCTTCTTTTATTTTCTGCATTCCAATTTGGAAATGCTTTCATTTTCTTACCTGAATCTTGAAGTCATAAATATATGGGTAAATTTTTAACCCACCCGTCAATTTAACAGTTTTAAAAATTAATTATATATCATTATTAAAATGTAGATTTAAAAAATGGCTATATATGATTAAATAAGAAAAAAAAACATGATTAAATAAGCCAAAAAAAAATAAAATGGTAAATAGTAATACCCATCCAATTTAACCAATATTACATGGGCAAATTTTTTTAAAAGAATACAACTCATTGCTTATGAGCTCTCCCTAAAATGTCCACTTACATACAATATATGACATGAATATAAATTTTATGTCAAAAAGACAATTCACTATTTGTGAAAATACCACGTACATATTCGCGAATTAATATATCATAACATCATATCCATTTCAAACCTATGGATCAGGTTAAAAAACTTATATCGTAGATACTTATGTCAAGGCTAAATTGCTTGTGTGTTGTGTAGTTTAACTCGGTCAAACTGTTGATAAAAAAGACAATACATAATCTTTCGACAATTGTTTTTTCACCTTGCAATGGATTTCCATTCACGCATCTATTCCAAATGCTTTGCCGTTTGTCATTCAGTGAAGACCATATTAGTGACCATTATCTGAGGTGAATATTTTGAAGTAACGATACACTCAGTTATCTCAGAGAATTGAACCTGAAGGTAGATTGTCACCACTCACCGATTCGCCAACATCATTATCTGAGAACTTGATATATGAGTTCTAGAACTTAATATTTGGGTTCTAATTATCTTCCTTCCTCTGCGCAGAAGAAAACAAGTAGACACAATAAGCTGAAGAAATGATGACGAATCCAGGTTTATGTTACAGTTCCCCCCTACTATCGTTACCACAACAATTCCATCCTGCGAGGTCAATTGTTGCTTCTGCTACTCAGGGGAATCCTTTCAAGACGGATAGAGGCTCTCCTTCTTGCAGAGTTCAGGTTTGTTTCTATCAACGCTATATTTAATTGATGAACCACTTCTTGCAATTCTGTCCATTCTTTTACTTTTTGGTTTTTCTCGTTCTCAGTTCATTGCTTGCTCCAAACGCCATCCTCGGATTGTCTGCATGCGGTGTTCCAATGAAGACAAGCCTGGTATGGACTCATGGAGTCCCTTGCTCTTAATTATTGTTACGTGTTGTTGTATTGGCACTGCCTTTTTACCTCTTTTTGTTAATAGGGTTTGTGACATTTTAAAGCTTATATTTGGGTTTTTCTTCATGTAAACAATGGGAGGCAGGGAAGCCAAACCGGAGGAGGAGGATGCGCAAAACATTGGAGTAGAGATGGCATTAGCCTTGTTGAGATTCTATAGAGGTAAGGTGTCTTCTTTTTTTCACATTTTTGGAAAATAATGACTTTTACTCTGTTTTTAGTGTCCTGGGACGTTCAGGAGGACCTAACAGGACCCATTTTCATTGTAGGTTGTGAACAATTTTACGAATTGGGCTCCTTTATTACATAGATTGGCAAACTGGGGGTTTTCATTTTGAGTAGTATGTGTTGAATTTTCCTCGTTTTATGGAACAGAGGAGATTTCACCATTCTTGCCAACGAGTTGCCGATATGTGCCAACTTGTAGTGAGTATGCAATGGAAGCATACAAACGATACGGCGTTGTGAAAGGAACTGCCTTGACTGCCTGGCGTCTATGTCGATGTAATCCTTTCGGTAAGATTTGAGTTACTCGTGTTCAATTATTTACCTCATTGGGAACTTGTATTGCCTTGATTCAATGCCATGTTCTTGGATTTCTATTTGAACCTCTCACAGAGTATTAGTTTATCAACATTCTCGCATGTCATTTGTTTTCTTCTGCTTTGGAATTTGGAATTTTAAATTTTAGTGGCCATCTCTTAACAGACATGGACCATCTCTTACACTCTGCAGACTCCCAAGATTGTAGAGATAATGGTGTGTTTTATGTGTCTAGGGCAAACTCAATTCTTTGTCTGTAATCAGTATTGTTTATCCATATTACAGCCTGTAGATCATTGATTGTTCTTATAAATAATATGTGAACAATCTCTTCTGATTTTTTGGTTTCCAAGGTAGACCTTGTGCCCACAATGTGCATTTTGCAGCGGATTATGGCGCTTGACCTAGTAGGGACATTTAGTGAAGCATGCAACAGAGACAGCTTGTTCGGGGATCAACCCTGAGATCTCTTACATGAAGCTCAGAACTCTCAACCACTTGAGCTAGCTCACTGGGCTAATATTTCTTCTGATTTTAACAACATACTGTTCGTTGGTGTGTGCTTCCTGAATAGACAAGTCCTAGCCTTCTCATTCTATATGAAGTGGATGCTTGTGTGTGGATCCATGAACTGTGATAGGCTGTCATCCATATATGCACTGCTTACATGTGGTAGCACCCTTGTTACGTTCTCAACGTTTGATCTTGGAAAAGTACAATCTTATTTAAGGAACCTAAAAGGTCTTTGTGTTGAAAGCTGGATACTATACAGAAGGATATCTTTAGCTTTCACTTATATAACAAGTTTGTAATGGAACAGGTTTCACTTATTCAACAATCAATGAATGAAGGGCCAATTGGACTATTAAAATTGATATTATCACTAGAACGAGTGATTGGAAAATTATTTACATTTTGAAAATTTTGATTAGGTTGATTTTAATCATCTTTTCTATTGTTTAGATTTTTTTGTTTTCTTGGCCTTTATAGGGTCCTTGTATTGATCTAGCTGTTCTCTTATATTCCTCTTAGGTCCTCATAATTACAATCTCTTGAATTGTCTCCAACAATAGTCCCTTTCTGACAGATGGTTTTGAGCCGAGTTACTAGAAATAATCGGGAGAAATATTTAATACACCAAATATAGACGAGGAGCATGATTCCCAAGTATAATGATGATAGTTAGTTACATAGTAATTCATAAGATTAACTCTCAATAACCAAAAAAGATAACAATATCAAATGATCATATACATGTCTGTGAATGACTATGATGATTACCTTTATATACTAATTCTCTCTCATTACTCATGTGTAACCCGTTCCAGCTTGACCTACTATTTACTTATCTTTTTTCAAGGAAAACCTCGCAGGGAAACCCAAAGGACGCTTCCCACATTCGTGGATGGCATCCCTAGTAAACCCGTCGACATAGAGTAGTGTGCCTCACCCAGAGGGGATTCAAACCGGGCACCTGCTGGCATGGAACTAGCCAAATGCCCAACAACATTGACGATGAATGATTGAGATAACCCCTTAGGCCAACCTACTATTTACTTATACAAGTGATTCCTTATATTTGCTGTAGGGTCATGACAAAAATTTTCGTAGCAGTGGGATAAACACTTGTGTCACCCATATTTCCCCATCCAATATGCATGGAGAAGAGGAGTATGTTGAAAACTTGAACCAAGATACTTGGTTAAAAGTGTTAGAATATGAATGAATGTGCTCGTTTTACCATTGACAATATCACTATTGTCACCCAACCATAGGCCGAAGCCACCCTCCGAGCACCTTGACCTTGATAGAGAGAAGAATCTTGGTAGCAATTCAATAGCCAAGCAAGGCTAATGCACCAAGCAAGAAGTAACCAGAGCTGATCAGAGAGTCCCACCCAAAACTGGCGCAACACCTTCCCCAGGACTTGCGCACAAGACTGCTGGATTGCAGTGCGTAGAACTGGCTTTCTGCAATTCTGAGAAGTGTGTCAAATGAGAGACTGGGTGCCCTGTATTTATAGTATTCCTGGCAGACTTGCCTGGGCCGACTTCTCTCTCTGGGTACTAATTAATTCATATTAATTATCTCTCTTCAGCTGACATCTCATCTAGGGTTACTTTCATTTCTTTGATTTCTTCTGGAACGTTATAATCTCGTCAAAGGTCACAATAGAGGTTCATACCTCCTGAAGCTACCATAATATCAACAAAAAGTTCCAAGCCCTTCATCATAATTAGTAAAATATCACCTTTTTTGTGGAAAATACATATTATATTTCAGTACCGAACAATAAGAATACATTAAGACTCATACATCATTGAGCATAATATAACTTTTATTTCTTGGCCATAAGTTGGTATATAAACGATGCCATTAGGATGCTGTGCAGGTTGTAGCCAAATGAAATGGGAGAGAATAATTTGTTGATTGATCTCTTCTGCTGTTTGTAATTTCCTTTCATATTGTTGTTTCTCATAACCGCATACATTACTCATCTGCAAATTTGCTGATAAGTTGATAGCCCAAGGCCTTGTGAGAATTATGAAGCGTGATGTTCACGTTGCACTTGACAATTTGTTGTGTAAAATATTCATAAAGGATTTAGTGTTTCGCACACTTCATGCATTGTGTGCATTGTAGAATATGGGCATGCAAAAATCATGCTTAATCTAAAAGGTAGAGAATAGATTTTTCTATATTTGACCAGAATCCTTTTTGGGAGTTAAGCTTGTTATCATAGGAATTGTACTTGTGCAGAGCCCTCCACAGATCCCCAAATCTTGTGTAACTATGGAAGAATCTACCACTGTCACCTAAGTAGAGACTTCCCTCATTCTAGTGATGGAAGAGGTCCACCACAAGGGAGGCTTCCCTGGTGACCTCAAGGGATCAAATATCAAGATTAGCCAAGCCTACAACTCCCTATCTTGGTCACCTGTTAGTTAGGTCTAGGTCTAGGAAGGGAAATGAGAGGTTGCAAGGTAATTGTTGTACCTGTACGTGACAATAAACAATTTGCAGCATATATAGAAAATTACCAAGCTAATAGATGCAATAGTAATCCTTTAGACACTAGACAATCAATAATTGCTGCGGCTGTTGCAGATTACAACAGTAAACTAGTTTTATAACAGCAATTAGAACTTTGCAACATCAGCAAAATAAAGTGCTCAGATATGTAGCAATTCACTATGAAAAGTAAGCATTAAACAAGTATGACATTAACCAATTGCTAAAATCATTTTCTGAGCAAGTTAAGCCACTTATAGATGAGTGTATGCAGCAAATTAAGGCTGTAGGAAACTTTTATAACAACAACAATAAATATTGAAAGTTTGCTATAGTTAGGGTTAGCAATGTTAGTAGCATGTTTGAGAGATGGAGAAAGTTGATTTTAAAGGCTACTTTAACCACAAGAACACTTCTAGACTAGTGCCGTTGTCATCTAGGGCTTATGGAGTCTCAAATGCATTAACTTGAAGATTGATCTAGATGAAACAAGAAAGGTAAAACCTAAATCCTAAGGTCCAAACACACTTGGGCCTTAGTTCTTAGGTTTTGAGGAAAGAGGTACCTAGGGTGCAAACACACTTGGGCCCTAGGTGCCGTTTTTCCCTTCTTCTAGCTTCACTTAGGTCAAGGATTAAAGTCTAGGGTTAAAACCCTAAAGTGCAAGCACTTTTGGGCCTTGTTATCGCACAATTTGTAGGAAGGGTTTTAGGTTAGCTTGAGTCAAGGCTTCAAACTGGCGTAACAGGAGCTTCCCCACCCACTGTCACCTCGATGGGGAGCTCTTTCTATTTAGGATGGCTAGTCCAAGGGAGACGTCCCTAGTAATCTGGGTTTATAAGAAGGCTAAAGGGCTAATGGATCAGGATGAGAGTTTCCCTTCACAGATTACTGCCAAGAAAGATAGTCAATGAAGTAGATATTCCACTGGATGGCACCTGTTTGCGAGACAAGACAAATGATACTAAAATGTGCTGCAGTGGTTAGTGCTTCAAATATCAATGACTATCTTCAAAATATATATGAGCAATGATCAAATGTAATTATTGACGAAGTCAATGATTACTAAAACAAAGACAAATGACTTATATCACTTCTTCAATAAATACATGAGAGATATGGGCATTCAATGTACACAATCAATCCTTGTATTATATCGCCATGCAATAAATATCTCAAATCTGCTCATATAATTAATGTTGCTGCGTCATCAATATTGTTGCTGCTATAGATGTGACGTCAGCCCTAGTATTAGGTCAAAAATGAAGACAAAG
>JZKD02S1677897.1:45491-55791 GCA_000966675.3 Picea glauca
AATACAATATTTAAGAATTATGAGACTATCGAACCATGCAAACAAGAAGAGGTGTTAAATCCAGCAAAGAAGCACCAACAAAGATTCCAAGGCAAATTTTTTAATAGTAAATCTAAAAAAAAAAATAGTGGGCAATATATATTTATCCATAGACATTGGACCCGAAGCATTGAACATATTTGTCATAAATACAGGCTCGAGAAGTTACAAAAAAAAAAAAACATGCATACAATTCTGTGTTGTTCATATAGTGCGACAAGATGCAGGAGCCATCGACAAGCTCTTGAACATGCATAGAAAAATAATTACCATGATTTTCTAGGAACTCCTTGCAGTCTTCTCCTCGGAAGGTCAATGTTGGCTGTCGCAATCTCAATATCTCACGAAAGACCTGAGGTGACAAAGAAACAAGAGAGTGCTTCCGTAGTGGAATAATTCTTTGGATTGAAACATGTAAACAACACTCCTGATCCTGATGCTGGAGACCTAGAAACATTGCAAAGCACCACTGAATTGTACAAATAACAGAGAAAAGGCCCCGGTGAGAAGAGTTTCCAATCCTCGACCACCACTACTAAGAGTATGAAATCTCACAACATCACTCCAATGACCCACCCCAGTAATAAAGCAACCCAAAATTCTTCAAACGCAGAGGATATAAGACCCCTCCTCACGATAAAATTGATAGTTCTCACAAGCTTCCCATGAGGAAGAAGAGAAAAAACGTTGTAGAGCAAGCAGAAGAGCCCAAAACTGAAAGTGAGGACACACCAAGAGACCACCTCCTTACAGTCAAAGACTTCAGGGACACACAATGCATGAGCAATTCGAGAGGTCACAATTACTTCATTCTAGGTAGAAGGGGACCAAGAGACCCCCTCCTTACAGGAAAAGACTTCAAGGACACAGGATGCACGAGCAATTCCAGAGGTCCAAATTACTCCGTTTTGGGTAGAAGGGGATGAGTAGTAGGAATCTGCCTTGCACCACTGGGAGTTATTGTCCTCACCCCCTAAGATGTTAATTGTATATCCAGAGACCAAGAGAGTGGTCCCACAATTGAATAATTCTTTGGCTTGAAATGTATCTCTATGTGCACCAAGAGATCATTTCCTTATAGTCAAAGACTTCAGGGACACAGGCTACACCAGGGACAAATCCAAACCTAATACAAAACCCTAAAAATGAAAGGAAATGATACATCTCTGAGGGAGAGGACCCCCATCCGAGCTGAGAGAATCAACTCTCGAGCTGCAAAGAGGATATTGTGTTCAACGTCGATTTATTTTTTTTAAACCCTTCTTTTGGTCTTCTCAGGGCCACCATCGCCGAGCCGGGAAGTCCCCCCCCATTATGGTGGATTTCAATTTGGGTACAGGAGTGGGAACACCATCTACATTGCCATCATCCATCGTCGTATCATCGTCCATCAGATAATCTTCTTTCGGCTCGAAATCGAACGCATCAACCTCTACGTCGGCCATCAACGCAGGGGGGGTTGCCTTAGAATTATTTGGCTTGAAATATATCTCTCAACGCACCAAGGGACCATCTCCTTCTTTTCTTATTGGCAGAAGTATATGAGTAGTAAGAATATTCCCTTGACCACTGGAACTTTTGGTCATCATGCCCAAAGCTGTTTACTATATCTGGACAGAACTGTTGTCGAAATGCTTTCATAAGTTAAAGAGAATGTACGTTTTCTCTAGATGATGTTTGAAATGAATAATTAGAAGGGATAATATAACCCTCCACAAATATTGGTTTAATGTGTATCAATTGGAGATCTCCTCAAGCCTTTCGTTGATCAATGACAATCTCTACAGTTCGTTCATAATGAGTTGTTACCATTAAATCTTACTAATTGCACACTTAGAAAAAAGTGTGAAGGTGGCAGTGACAATGAAGAGCGATTAAGGATTGGAGATTTCGTGAAGCTTCCAACCAGATGACGTGCGAAAGATATTCCATGATGCTTGAAATGAACACTTAGAAGGGGTAATACAACCCTCCACAATTATTGGTTTAATTCGTATTAATGACAGATCTCCCCCAACCTTTCAGACATTAATGACAATCTTAATGGTTCCTACAGGATGAGCTATTAGCCAAGTATGGAAAGCGGTCGACCGGGCTTCAAAATAGAGTCACAAGTTATACTCAGGAGACGTGAGGGCCCGATGGTCAAATTGTATGTCTCCGAACTTTTGAGTGCAAAATGTGTAGCATGGAATAGGGCACAATGACGGACTTCGACGGTCAATTTGTATATCACGGAACTTCAAGTGCTATTTGTAGGTCGTGGAATGATGGAAGAGCAATGTTGAGCAAGCCTGGCTGGCAATCGACGATGGAAATAGTGGCCAATTATGGAATGGGGAAGCGGTTGGTCAGACTCGAGATATAAAAGCACGAGACATATTTATAAAAAGGCATAATGACGGGCTTCAAAACAGGTTCACAAGTTATACTCAGGAGATGTGAGGGCACGATGGTCAAATTGTATGTCTCCAAAATTTTGACTGCAAAATGTGTAACAAGGAACAAGGCATAATGATGGAATTCAACGATCAATTTGTATATCGCGGAACTTTAGGTGTTGTTTGTAGGTCGCAGAACAATGGAAGCACAATGTTGAGCAAGCTTGGTCGGGAACTGACGATGGAAATAGTGGCCAAGTATGGAATGGGGAACCGGTTGGTCAGACTTGTGATATAAAAGCATGAGACATATTCGGAGAAATGACTAAGTAACCAGAAAGGGAAATTAAAGGAGAAAAAGAAAGGGTAATTTGGTTGTCAATTTGTAGATCAGGAAAGTCTGGGTGATGTTTGCAGGCGATGGAACAATGGAAACACAATGTTGAGCCCACCTACCCGGGAACCTACGATCCAAAAAGTTGTTGAATATGGAACGGGGAAGTGGTTGGTTGGAATCATGATATAAAAGAATCAGTGGAAATTTGAACATGTGAATCTGCCAACCCACACACCTAGACATTTTCTGAAAAATGACTAAGTAACCAGAAAGGGAAAGCAGAGGGAAAAAAGAAAGGGGACGACAATTTTCAGAAGCGAGAATTGGTGTTAACAAAGCCCCATTGATAGTCTTAACATTAACTATGAAGTGCATTAAACATGTGAACATGCTCTTCAATCAAGAAATAGACAAAGTGAGTCATGCTTATACTTTCCATAATGTGTTTGTATAAGAGAAGCATCAAAAAGCTACAAGAAAATCAATTTTAGGATGTTCAAGTAAAATTATTGTACTGTCAACTTCACCATAAGTATAACAATGGCGAATTTTAATTTTAATTTTCTGTGGTTGATATGATAGTTCCATTGGACTTCACATAACATATATCCTTTTATTTCAAAATATTTCTGAAGATGAATTTTGGTAATTTCATCGATCAAGTAAAAGTGCTAAAATGAGCTACATATTACATTTTCTTCATAGAGATTACATTAACATGAAAAGAAGGTCTTGTATATTCTTTAATATCATAGAAGAACCGCTAAGATCCTGAATGTATCATCCAACCATAATTCATAAATCGGGCCCATGAGAACCTTGAACTATAGCACGAAAGCACATGAACAAAAGTCTGTCAAACACAAGACAACACAAAACCAACAGAGATTGGGCATTGTATCCTAGCTATAACCAAATCCCCAAATGGGCACCAATAAATTTACCGATTACTATTTTACCATGAAGCAATATCACCATGAACATTTTCTTCTAATAGTATTATGTTCTATCATTACCAGTTCTAACAATGCCAAATTTCCAATATTATTGGAAATTCTCGATGGTTCCGTTCAGAGGAGCAAGCCATTTTGACGGTTCAAGGATGGACCTGATTTATTCAAAATTGGATACTTTATATGTGGTTTGTCCTCATGCTTCTCATTATTGGACTAAACAATCTTATGCGCTTCCAGTTCAATTTTCCATGGCACTGCAAAAATCTATTCATATCCTCATTGGGTAGCATGGATAGATACATATGAGATTGTTTCCTTTCCTACCAACGCTTGATATGATTTTTTTTTTTGGTTCAGCCGATATGTAGTATGGCATTGTCCTCATTTAATGTAAATTTGCTATGGATCCGAAAGTCGCATAGCATGTAGACACTGTTTTCCTTTTTCTGTAGGTATACTTCATATGACAATTCTGGTAATCTAGGAAGCACATCTTGTAACATAGGTTGTCTAATTGTACAATGCATGATTGTGTTGCTAATGGTTCGGATGGCAGCATTGAGACAATGTCTATATATGTAAGGTAATTTTTTACTGCATCGTAGACAATAAATTGTACCATCATTTATGAAAGTAGAGGCATAAGCAGGAGATTTGCATGTGGCACATATAGGCTCGAAGGGGGTCAAGTACGCATTCACTGCAACCAAAACACCCTCAACCTAGGCACATGAGCATAGTAGTTAATATATTGAACAATATAATATACATCTGCACAACAAAAAAAAGATGCATAAAATTGGTCAATGCAATTTTTATGAGCAAAGTGTGGATGGAATTGTAGATGTATACGCACAACAATTGTCGAGCTAGTTAGTTTCTTGAGATCCTGTACTATGCTTGTTCACAATTCTGTTACAAATGTTGCTTGGGTTGTGCAAAAAATCCTTTCTTTAACATCTCTTTTCTTTGTTATATTTTTGAAGAGCATAAGTGGAAATTTCCCTTTATGAAATTGTTGTTCCATCTAGGAAAACAAATTTGAATAGGTGTCGAACAATTGCAGCTGCAACATGGAACATTATAATCATTGTGTAACATAACTGAGATATATGAACATGTGAAAGTAAAGGAAATAAATGGATATGGAGAATGGTACCAGTGCCTTGTCGTTGTCTGACTCTCCATCTTTTATATGGAAAATGTGTTGCGAGACAAGTTTTCTCGCGAGTGTGACAACTGCACCAATGGTTTTGATTGGGTAAGTGTCATTTCTCTATGCAAGTTGGATGATTGTTGTGTTTGGTATGAAAAAATATTCTGAACAATTCACTGGAAATTTTACACAATACTTGTTTCGTTGAGCGATATAATCTGATCACAATCACCACGATCATATACTGTTTTCGGCAATATATTAAAATTTGTAATGGATATCCCATTACATGGAAAGATCTTTTCTGCATGTTTCTGGACAAGTTGTGTAGGGATAGTCAGTGTGACTGTCATCATGGCTTCGTTGTCTGTCATGTCAACACACACAATGTATCTAGTTTTGTTTTCCATGTCCAAGTAGGTTCTATACATGACCATTATGTCCCCGAAGAACACTTGACTAGTTCGGCGATTGTTCAAGACTTCTATGGATAGTATATTGGGTGTTATAAGTTTAGACCTGGTGACATTTTTTGAACAGGAAAAGTAATGTGAATGGTAGTCTGCATTATTATTTTTTAATTTATTTTAGCATAAATGTACAAGTAGATACACAACTTGAATGAAGTATGCAAGCCAGGGTTTTGTAACCAGATCTCCTAGTCTGTGAAACTTGCATTATGTTCGGTGTTTCACTTGCGCTCGTTGATACTTCTTGTGAACTCCAAAGTATGTGTTGCAGATGACATCATCATATTTATCATGGCATAGATGAATAAATAGATCAGGATATTTGTTTGGTAAACATATCAAGAGCACAATGTATGAATCTTTATCTTTGGCCTTGTCATTCTTTTGATGTTTATGATGATTGATTGCTCATTCCCATGTCACTAGTTCAACTTTTTCTGATGCAAGCATGTGTACATGAACATTAGAAGGACTAAATAAGCATATGCATTCTATATTTTCCATAATTGTTCTGAATGTCACATACATGCTCGAAGGAGATGGAATATGAAATAGGGTGTCAAGGGATACTCATGAAGCATGAGGACTTGACAGTCAAATCGTATGCCTTAGAAATTTTGATGGCTAAAATGTGTAACACGAAACATGGCATGATGGGGGAGTCCGGTGACCAATCTGTATATCGCGGAACCCCCGAAGCTAGAGGTGCAATTTTGAGCTCGCCAACCCAGGAACCCGCGATCGAAAAAGTGGCTAAGTATAGAATGAGGAATTCGTGGGTCAGACTCCTAATATAGAAGCATGAGTATAAATCTGAACCCGTGAGTCCGCCAACCTGTGCACCTATACATTTTCGGAAAAAAAAAAACAACTAAGCAAAGCAACCAGAAAGTGAAAGTAGAGGGGAAAAACTAAGGGGAATTCGATTAAGTATAGAAGAGGGGAAAAAAATGGATAATAGAGAGTGGGAAAATAGAAATGGGGAGGGCAATGTTTGGAAGAGGGTAGTCTCAACAAAGGCCCATTGTTGCAAAATCATCGTTTTCTAGTCCAATATTTTATCCACCTACTCGTTTTGTGTGTTTGATTTACTATGACAATTGGTATACCTTTTCGAAGATTGTACTTCGTATTCCTCTACTATGGCATATAAGATTTCATCGTCTTTTCCAACTAATCTGTTTCTTTCAATGTAGCAATGCAGAAAATACAATGGACATGCAGATAAGTTGGTATGCAGAAACACATGTAAAAAAACAAATACAGTTCTATTTATTTCAATGTAGTAGCATAGAGAATACAATTGACATGAAGATAAGTTATTATGTAGGAAGATACATAGTATCTACATACAATAAACTAGGTGCAAAGCGGTAGAACCAATATACAGACAATAAATGAAATACAAAACAATGGAATATGAAATAAGATTAGAAGCATGCACCTTTGTATCTCATCTTCTACATTTGTGGTGAAGAGTCCTTCGTCTTCTCCAATTATTCTGTTTGTTTCAATGTGGGAACACACAAAATACAATGAACATGAATGTAAGCTGGTATGCAAGGGAAAACAAGTAATATGTACATACAATAAATGAGAATCAAAGGAATAGAATAAAAGAGAGTTAGAAGCATGAACCTTTGTTTTTCTTGATCCATGGTTGTGATTATATAGAATTTTTCTTGGCCAAAATATATTACAAGCCAGAAAATATTAAGAAGTTGGATGGTCGTAGCTGAATGATTTGGTTTTGTGCAACAAAGTATCCAGATATGATTTGAGACATGGAAACATAATTTTGTAATATCTTTGATGTATATTTCATAATTCAAGTACAAGACAAATTGTATCGTGGTTAGACCAGTCTGTGTATAAGATAAAGATGATGTATTTCGATATGGACACACTTCACCATATATGGTCAATAAGTGTGTTTTGTACATGTTTTATCTTAACAAAAAAAAACAGACATTGTAATTGCACATGTAGTTTTCCAATTGTTTTGTTATGGCACTATTTTGTAGCATGTCAACACTGAAGTATCCTAGAATGATAATGGTTTCGTTCAGATGTAAATGGTGTGATGTATTTGAGAAAACATTCATTATGTTAGCAGTGTTGCATGCAAAGCGACATAGAGATTGAATATTGCAATTTGCAATCCACAAAATACCACTCTTGCTAGCACCATCTCAACATCTTTTTCTTCTACAAGAACATTTTTCAAAGGCATGTAGGTATGGTTCAGAGTTTGGAGAAAAAATTGGAGCAAAATTTAAGAGCAGGAGGGAAAGATAAGCCAATTTTGTGCAATTTTGTTGCAGCCTAGGCACCATTGTACCATACCTATCCCTTCTACACCTACCTACAGTTTTCTTCTACAATAACATCTTGCAAAGGCGACAAGCTTGACATTGTATTTTTCATGCGAAAAACACGGGTTCGATTCCCATACGAGATAGGCAGGTACGGGATAGGCGCTAGATTTCCACTTTGTCACACACGACAAAGAACTAGGATTTGCAATGCCATAAAACATGACAGTCAGAGTTGTGCACACGACATTGGCATGGACATGGTGCAAAGCCTCAGGAAAAAATGGGAGGAAAATTTAAGAGAAGGAGAAAAAGATATGCCAACCTCTATGGAAAGTTTGCAGGATAAGAAGGACGAATAAATAATTAAACATTCTTACTTGCAAAATGAAAACAACGAATAGTAAACAATGAATATTAATGAAAGCATGCTATTGAAACTTACTCATTAATGATGAACAACAAAACCACAGGTCCAGTTGCGGGTGCAGGAATTCAACACTCCAAAGTGAAAAAAATAACTCCAACTGTCGGTGCAGGACCCCAACCTTGCAAAGTCAAAGAAAACAAAAACAAGAAGCAAGCAACAAACCAGTGAGCAAGCACCAACAGGTCCAACTGCAGGTGCAGGACCTCAAACTTGCAAAGTTGAACCAAACAAAAACAAGAAGCAATTGACGAACCAACGAACCAGTGAACAAGCAACAACCAATAAACCATTAAACAATATATGTATCTTCAATGATGACCAAATTGCATTCGAAGCATAGAATAAATTTGAAACATATGATGACCATGCGAGTGTAAATACTTAAACATTCTTACTTGCAAACTGCAAACAATAAACAACAAAAAATGAATACGAATGAAACTATGGTATCGAAACTTACTCGGCAACGATGAACGACATAAGCACATGTTGAATTGCGGGTGCAGGACTTGAACCCCGTAAAGTGAAAAAAACAGCTTCAACTGTGAGTGCAGGACCCCAACCTTGCAAAGTTGAAGCAAACAAAAGCAAGCAACAAGCACCAACAGGTCCAACTACAGGTGCAGGACCTCAACCTTGCAAAGTTGAACCAAACAACAACAAGCAACAATCGACGAACCAACGAACCAATGAACAAGAAGCAACCAGTGAACCAGTAAACAATATATGTATCTTCAATGATGACTAAATTTCATTCCAAGCATAGAAGAAGTATGAAACATGTGATGGCTATACGAGTGGCGGTGGACAACAATATTGTTCAAATTCACTGCAACATTGTATGGAAAAATTCGAGGAAAATTGTACTGTGAGAAGCCTATTTAAGTAAACATTTAAGGTTGTCAGGCATGTTTAAGGGCCTCACGCTATGCAAACATTTAAGCTATCAGGCTTGTTTAAGGGCCTCGCTCTATGTAAACATTTAAGTTGCTAGGCCTATTCAAGTACCTCAAAAAGAGTGTCAATGCTCAAAACTTTCGGTATGTAAACATTTCAATACAAATAGAAATAATAAAAACATTGGAAAAGAGCGTCGATGCTCAGAACTTTCGGTATGTAAACATTTCATAAAAAAATAAAAAATTAAAAAAGAGCGTCCATGCTCAAAACTTTGGATATCTAAACATTTACAACATTGGGAATAGTGAAGTTGGAAATAAGACTTCGAATCTAATCTCCAATGAGATGATGTCATATAAGGCTTTTTTTATTATACAAAAAATAATGTTTTTAGTTATATAGTTCGAACAATAGAAATGATGCGAAAATTTATAATCAAAAGACATATTAAGATAAAGTCGACGAATTATCAATCGCTATAGTCCCTCTATTCCTTTGATGGAGACTCATAACAACCATGTTGAACAACTAGTTTACATTATAGAGCTTTACAGAGCTTGACAAGTAGAGATGTGTGTTAACAATTAATGGTGAACCTTAAGCGCCCCTATGATTTTAGTGTACAATTGGAAATTTTATTCATTCGACTTTTGTTATGATACTTACATGTAAATTTCATAGTCGCACCTATAACAATCATAATGTTTTATACGTGTTTAAGATTCACACCAACTAATCACGCACACCATAAATGCCAAATTCTTTTATTGGAGACATGCTAATCTCCTCCTTGAGACTTAATCACATAGTTGTCCCATCTTTTCGTTAGATATCTAAAAATACACTCTATCCAAAGAAAGAACCTTGTAAATCACTTTGAAGGCGAATTAAATTCACCTAATCATTTAAACATGTCAACTGCCCAACCTCTCAAGATGTCCAACAAAGTATTCGACATATATGAGCCAACTAAACATTAAACGAATTGTTTTTTTAATTGCTTTTGGTTAGTTAATAAACTACATTTTGTGTTGAGGTGTTTTGGGTGAATCAGTCTCACCATAAGTAAAATTGCCTTTCATATGTGGAGTGCAAATATAGGTAAGTTTACTACATGTATTTAATTGTTTGATAATTGTTTATGGTATAATTTATTATTTAGTATTTTAATAATTACGTCAAAAGGCGTACACCTATTGACAATGGGTAGATTTAATAGGGGTTTAGTGCTTAATAAGTTTTCTATGGACATGATTAAATATGGTTGGAATATTCTTAGTAGTCACACAAAATAAATGGCTATGATTTCAATCATT
>JZKD02S1677897.1:56530-66924 GCA_000966675.3 Picea glauca
TATATATATATTTCATTGAAAAAAATATTCTATATTTTCCATAAAGGAATATACATGTTTCGGTCCAAACCATTGGCCTTTTTTTAGGCCTGCATCATAATCTTACAAAACAAACAATAACCTAAGAGCTTTAAGAACCCATGCCTATATCCTTCCCTATAACAAAATCCCCATCTTTACATATCCTTTCTTTCAACATACATATACAATTTTTTTTACAAGACATAATTCATCGTGAATGTATCTTTAGAGATAGAACTGCATTGCTTCTATCTCTTCTCCTTCGATATATTCATATAATCCAAATGATCCCACTGGTAGAGCAAGAGCTTCTTTGGATAACTCATCAGCCTTGAAATTCATCTTAAGAGGGATGTGGTGAAAAGACAACCATTCAAAGGACTGGAAAGCAAGTTTGATATCTCTCATGATTGAGGCCAATTTGATGTCCTAAGTCACATTTTTTTGTCTTTCCCAATCTATGAATAGCTTGGAATCACCCATAACTTGGATATTCCTTATATCCTTTTTTTTCGCCTCTAGTAATGTCCACAGAGCTATGCAATTCACTATGTTGTTTGAACCTGTTCCAAATGCTCCCATCAGTAGAACAAGAGCATCTTTGAATAACTCATCAACCTTGACATTCAACTCAAAAAGGATGTGGTGAAAAGACAACCATTCAAAGGATTGGAAAGCGAGTTTGATATCTCTCATGATTGAGGCCAACCTGATGTACTAAGCCACATTTTTCTGTCTTTCCCAATCTATGAATAGCTTGGAATCACCCATAACTTGGAGCTTCCTTATATCCTTTTTCTTTGTTGCCTTTAGTAATGTCCACAGAGCTATGAAATCCACTCTGTTGTTTGAACTTGTTCCAAGTGCATACCTCATAAACAAGTAATGGTTGTGATTGATATAGAGCACAACACCAACTCCACACATAGGGGGATTCCACTAGCTTGCCCCATCGAGGTATCCCCATGGCATTTCATAGTCAATTGTTGGAAGAACAAGGATCCATGGGTTTTTTACTTTCATATCTTCCTTGAGTTCTGCAACCTGGTAGAGTGTGATAACAAACGTAATTTCTGGAGGCACAAACTTGTCCTTGAATGTGAAACTGTTGCGTTCCCACCAAATGTTAGAAATAAAAATGCTCGGTAGGCATGCATAGAGTTTGACAGACCTGTATTGGATCCACTCTTTAAAGAATTCTTCCAAATTGTCTTTATTCCAGTTTGAGTTGGCATTCAAATTCTCCTTGACCATCTTCATTACCTGGACTGCATAAGGACATGAAATAAATAAGTGAGCAATGAGTTATGAGTTTTCTTTACAGAATGAACATTGATCAGGCCCACACTAGCCTCTTTTGATACCATTATCCCAAGTAAGTAATTTATTGTTGAGCACTAGCCATAAGGAGATTTTACACCTGGGAGAGGTACTAAGTTTCCAAATTGGACCCCACTACCACTTTTTGGATCCTTCAAACATTTCTTCATGCCAAGCTTTGTAGCCTAGATTAGTAGTGAAGGATCCATCCTTGTGGTTTTTCGACCAACACAGAGAGTCATCAATCTCTTCTTCTAGAATAATAAAATTTTCGCACAAATTTCTGAAAAAATTATTCAATTCTTCAGCTATATCGTCTGTAAATCATAGGGATGCCACTGAAAACCATATGTTTCGGCCTCTAGGCTGGGGTTTTCTCACTCACTTGTGCATTGCTAAAGAGATAAATGTTGTGGTCCCTTAGGTTCTGGATCAGGGGATCAAAAGGTTTGAAAGCACTTTATGCTCCCAGTCAAAGATCTTCCCCAATGTGGATGTTTCTCTCATTCCCAACTTTCCAAACAGTCCAACCACCCACCAACAAAAAATCCTCTAACAATGATTTCCACAACATGGAGCCTTTCCTTAATTTTTTGGGGGAATGAAACCAATCAACTATGGACATGTTAGCATAGTACTTGGAGTTCATAATCCAGGCCCAGAGTGAGTTTCCTTGTGTAAGCCTCCAAATATTTATCCCAACCAAGGCACATGCGAAGGAATGTATTTCTTTAAGCCCCCATCCCCCATATTCTTTTGGGGCCGTGATCAAAGACCATTTGGCCAGACAAATTCCACCCAATTTCTTCTTCCCATACCATAGATATTGAAAAATTAGTTTTCGAATCTTTGTTAGGATCCCTTTAGGTATGGCTACGATGGAGTTCTGGTATACTAGAATTCTTTCCAACACCACTTTGAGGATGAAAAACCTTCCTCCTCTGAAAATAATCCTATTTACCCAGATCGAAATCCTTTCTTCTATCTTATCGTTAAGCCAATCCCAATCCTTATATCTGTAATAGTGAGGCTTAAGACAAAAACCAAGATACTTGAAGGCCTCATCCAAGTTTTTCCTAGGGGTTGGGAAAATGGTCTGGATAAAGTGATCTTCAAACTCCGAGCAATTATTGAGGATCGGACATGACTTTTCCAAATTGATATCCATCCCTGCTGCCGTGCAATATAAATCTAGAATCTTTTTAAGAGTCAAAAGTTCTCTTGGGGAACCATTGATACTAGATAAAATATGATCGACGAATATTAAGCGAGAGACCACCTCTCTGTCTAAAACTGTACTCCTTTCAAGTCACCATTGAATTGGATTCCTTCACCATCTTGCTTAAAGATTTGACTATAATAAAAAGGAGGAAGGGGGACAGGGGGAACCCCTTCCTTATACCCCTCGTAGAAGTGAAAAATCGGGAGGGGGCTCCATTGATTAAGACTGCAAATGATGCATTTTGAAGACATCCCATAATACAATTTACCATGTTTAAATTCATACCCATATGAAGAAGGGCCAGCTGAAGGAATGCCCAATTCACCCTGTCATAGGCTTTAGACAGATCCAATTTCAGGATTGTCGCCTTCAAGTTCTTATTTTTTACTAAGTGAAAAAACTCTTGAGCTAATGCTACCACATCATGTATTTTCCTATTCTGAAGGAAGTTGAACTGTTGCTCTCCTATGATTTCTCTTAGTAAAGGATTCAAGCATTTTGAAATCATTTTGGTTATTGTCTTACAAATCACATTACAATAGGATATGGGCCTATAATCCTCAAAAGTTTCACCATCTTTTTTTTTGGGAATTAGGAAAATAAAAGTAGAGTTGAGGGAGCCAATCATCTTATCGTTCCTTTGGGATTCCTTTACAATGAGTAACAAATATTCCTTAATCAAATCGTAAAAACACTTGACGAACTACACTGTGAACCTGTCCCAACTCAAACTCTTTCCATTTTGCATGGAAGTGAGGGATTATTGAATTTATGCCTCCGACACCTCTTCTTCCATAGCCCGATTCATTTTGTCCCAAAATAACACTGTAAATTTTGATACAACTTCCAGGATTTCTTGAATGGGACAACCTTCGAGATATTTAAAGAGATTTTCAAAAAATATTGCCCCCATTTCGGCCTTTTCTTGAAAATAGCTAACAATTCTCCTTGCTTCATTCTTAATATTCCATATGGTATTGAGGTTTCTTCGAAATTTGACATACTAGTGAAAAAACTTAGTATTATTGTCTCTCGCTTCTAACCATAACACCCTGCTTTTCAGATGCCACGTTTGTTCCTCTTTCTCCAACCAAACTAATTTGCGAGCCTCTATATCTTTTAGCTCCTCTATCTAACTTTGACAAATGGAGCCTTCATCAATCATTTTGAAGAGTGAGGACAACCTTTATTCAATCACTCTTACTTCTCTTTGGCTACACACCTTATAGATTGGAAACCATTGTTTAATGGTGCTTTTTATCCTATCCAGATTTACCACAAATTGGGTGATCATTGTTTCAGGTGGCAACTGATCTAATATTTTCCACAAGGAATAAACCAAATTCTTGAATCCCTCTTCGACCAACCAAAATTTGTTAATCTTCATAGGCATTGTTGGTGCTTCTGTACCAAATTTCCATTGGAGTATGATTGGACGATGATATGAAATTCCTCCTTCGACTGAGGATTCGATGAGAATTCCAGTCTCCACGAATCCCTTCGAGATCAAAAACCTATCTAAACATTTTGCAATTGCATCTTTCCCAGTTCTAAAATTGCACCAAGTACGAGACAACTTGACCGACTTCGCATCTATCAAATGAAGGTCCTCCAGTAGGGAAAGAAATAAACCCATTTGACTGTCCACCTTTGGGTTTTCACCCCACACCTCTCACAAAGAGAGGGTAAAATTCAAATCCCCCCCTACAATGGAGAGAGGGTCATTGAAAGCATCTGCATATTTCAAATCTTCCCAATATGGGACCTTGTCAGTATAAGCTCCATAGACATTTACTAATGAGAAAGAAAAATCACTATCTTTGAACTTCAATTTGAATGAGGTTGCTGAACAAAAGGAGGAAGAGGAAAGAGATTTAAAAATAGGACTCCATCCTGTTGAAATGCCCCTTGACATCCCATCGACGTCTAAAGTACATAAAGATGAATTCTTCAGCCAGGGCCCAAGGGTTTCCTTGGATTTTTCTCATGTGCACATTGTCTCCTGAACCATTATGACATTTGAATTGAGGTTTAGGAGCATCCTCTTGAGGGACCCTAACCCCTCTTGCATTGAAAGAAAGAATAATCATTGAGAGGATAGGTTCAGGGCACTCCCTGCTCTAAGGGCCATTGTAATGGGAACTTGTCTTTCCTTTTTGATTTCTGCTATGACCTTTTCTTGGGCCTTGAGAAGGTGGGATTTCTTGGCCACTAGATTAGACTCAGGAGGGTCCAATGTTAGCCCCCCCCTGGATGATGAAATTTCCTTTGAACAACCTATATATTGAAGAGCATAATGTTTCATAGGAGGGGCATGAGTTGCCTTTGGACTAGGGAGAGAAGTATTCTCTGAGAATTTCTTTGGAGAAGAGCCTCCCCCTTTAAGGATTTGAGATGAAGCGGGGGAGAGAGAGGGCATATGGGGGAAGCTTTCTTTCATTTGGGGAAAGGAGGGATGGGAATAGGAACTAATAGGGGGAGAGGGGAGGGATAGCGTTGGAAACCGTCATATGGAGGACTGAGTCCATAGGATTTGCCTGGAGCTCAGAGGGTGATGAGGGGGGGACCTCCCCTCCTACATCTTCTTCCTCCATGATACAAGGTGGGGACCAAGAGGGAAAGGGTATGACACCTCTTGCAGAGGGAGACAGACATTCACTGTTAACAAGAAAATGACAAGAGACATGACAAGAAGGAACCATAATTTTACCTGACGGGAAGTCGAGTTGGGTCTCCTCCTTAGGTGCTTGTCCTTGAGAGTTTGCTTGACCATGGTTGAGGGATAACTCTAAGATTTTAACGTCGACCAATGCAGCAACTTCTTTGACTCTACTTCTACCCACTGCTAATTTTATCTTCCAAACTTTTGTATAATTTTGGATCAATGGAGAGGCACGACCACAATGAGAGTGAATGTGACCGATTTCGTGACAACCATGGCATCAAAAGGGTAACTTCTAGTAGTCAAGCCTTCGATGCTATAAATTTTCTCCATAGGTTAAATCCACATTCCCCACTAGGCCCTGCAGAACATCCACCCCTATTTGAATCCATGCCCAATGGCAGTCCACCTTCGAGGCCCAGTTGGGTTCAAGTTTGACAAAGGTGCCACGATTATTCCCTATGGATTGCAAAGCTTCTCTTGACCAAAATCCCAAATGTAAATTTGGTAAGATGGAACATACTCACATCAGAACCACCAATTGTCTTAGAGGATCAAAATCCACCATCCATTTCTTGAGTACCAGGCCTAAGGTTCTCCATGTCCATTCTCTTTCCAACAATTCTCTACAGTCATCCTAAGATCACAACATAAAATATTTCCACCCTCTGGCAAGAGCATGAGCCTCCCCGAGAAATGGATTCCATTTAGATACATCCAACGGATTAGGGCTACTTCGTTGACCGATTTTCCACTGAAACGACTGACTAAGGTTCGACCAGCATATCAAGTTACCTCCACCACAGAGATATCTTTTCCCACAACCATCTGAACATAGCCCTTCCTCTCTCTTATGCAATTTGAGTGTTTCCTTGAGCAGACCACTCTAGTGTTTGAATCCCCCCCATATCCTTTCTCCTTTTTTGAAGTTCCAGTTCTCTTTCTTTTGCTTCCAAGATAGACTTGGAAACAAAGTCTTGAGTAAAATCCCCCCTGTCTTCAATGAGTGGATTAAAACTCTAGCTATCTGCCAGTTATGTTTGTGATGCATTGAATTGTTTACCATGTGGGATGCCACTTGATCCAAGGCCATTAATCCTCCTACCTTCACTTCGGTTACAAATCTATCCTACGTGAAGATCCAACCCCTTCACCCCAACGTTCAACTTCTCTGGATCCCTGTAGGGAGTATATCCTAACCGTTTCCGCCTGCCGAGGAATTCCTCAAGCATGTAACATTCTCTTTTTGGAGCCGAAATGAGGTCATAGTCGACCTCGATATCCTCCCTTGTATCCATCTGTTCGAAACCAATACTAAAACATGGATATGGGAACCTAGGTGTCAGGCGTAAGTCAGGGAACTGACAACTTGTTCACTGAAAAAGAGATATCTTGGACCAAAAATGTGCCTGAGGAAACCACCTTTTCTAGAGGCGAGGCCTGTTTCCTTTGATCTTGGGCCTACAGACCAATTTCCATAGTGACAAAACCAACCACATATCCTTCTTCACACACACACACACAATGTTAAATGTGTAAGGACATATACTTAGAAAACTACGCCTTCATTACACCTACAAAGTTGCATATGGAAGACTCCCATTGTCTGCATATACCACATGTTTCCAAAAAATGTCAATTAAGTGTCATGGTCCAATTTCCCTGTGATACATGTCTTTTTAAAGTACAAACACTCAAATTGACGTGTTGACCTTAATCTTTCATCAAATCCACATTCAAAGCACCCAACATGAATGGAACACCCCCTCCTATGAATTATGAGAATGAGGATGCTTAGCCTCCTAGGAAGGAACTTAACCGACAATTATCGACACTTTTGACTCCCTCTCCACCATCCTCATAGATCAAGGCCCCTTGCCCTTTTGGGTTATATCATCTTGCATCTTCACACTCTAGATTCTAACCTCAAGGCTTATCTACCCCATGTTGGAAAATAGTCCAATGGGCATGAATGAAACACCTACCATGAATGGATCCTATGGATAACACTATTTCTTAACGAGTGATTTGGAGAAGTCTGTAGTTGAGTGATTCACCTAAATTCACCCATGTATAGGCTCCCTATGTATAGATTTATTTGGTGGATTCTCCCAATTTGTTTCAAAACTCCACACATTTCCTAGACATGATATATGCAAATAAAAGGAGGTAAATGATACATGATCTATGATGGAGAGTTATCTGGGAGGAAAGGTCAATGCACTTGGTACCAAATTATCATGAATTAAGCAACACCAAGGATGAGTAATGTTAACAAAGCTACTTAGGGTAGCTAATTAGTTTCTCTTGCCAAAAATGCCATTGTTAGTGTCGAAGGATATGAAAGGTCTCTAACTTATACATCATGTCATTCACTCTATTTTTGTATCTATACGTCACTCACCGTTCAAAATCGAAAGAAAGACATGACAAAAAAAATATAAAATTATACTTGGAAATGCAACATTATAGAAGCACTTATCATCTCTCTTAAAAAAATAAAATCAAATCTTGAGGTTAATATTACAAGAAGCTACAACAAAACTTGATTACGATTTGACTGGTAATATATGTGCCTACCCCCCTCTGGATTTGAACCTGTGACCTCTTAAGAAGAAACACATGTTCTTAACCATTAGACCCACTCATATATATTTGGTGTGTATTCCAGAAACAAACCAACCATTGAAATTCAATTAAGAAATAGGCACATGAGTATATCGTTAATGCCCTTTTTGTTTGGTAAACAAAGGCCAAGAAATTAGCATTAACATTAATTCTTCTAGTACGACTAATACTGGCCTTCTAGTATTAATATGAATATAGAAATAAAACATTGTTCCCTATTGAAAACGTTTTGGCCCTCTTTGAAAAGGGCACAGTTGTATTGTTATTAGTCCTTGCCTCCGGTTAGGGACTATAGTTGACCGCCTATTAATATGTTTGTTTTGTAACATTATGTAGTTGACCACCTATTAATATGCTCGTATTAATATGCTCGTTTATTAATATGCTCGTTTTGTTTTGTAAGTGGTACATTTTATATATTTTTTATAAAAAAATTTTGTTGTGGATTATTATTTTTATTTTTTTTTGAAAAATAAAAAAATATTTTTATGATTTTCAAAACTTATATTTTCATTTTTCTATGAACCCTCATTACACCGATGCAACTAAATACCTTTGGTGGTGAAGGAAAAAAATATTTTCTTTTATTTTTATTAATTTTTTTTTTTAAATAAAAAAATATTTTTATGATTTTCAAAAACTTATATTTACATTTTTCTATTGACCCTCACTACAGGGACGCAACTAAATACCTCCAGACGCAACTAAATACCTCTGGTGGAGGGAAAAAATATTTTCTTAATTCTCACAGTTTAAAATTCATTTAAAAAATAAATAAATTTGATTAAGACACACCACCTCCCCACCACTATGCATGATGTGTACCCAGAAGTCGAAGCTACGAGTAGCACCTTCCACCTGGCTACGATCTCCCACCGCCCTGCACAATTCCTTGTACGTGGCTACCGCCTCCCACCTCCGTGCAAAGTGCCTTGCCACTGCCCTGCACATTGCTTTCAACCTGGCTACTGTCTCGCCCTGCACAATGCTAAATGTCGATTAATATATATTCTAGATGTGGTTTTGTATAGAGTGGCTAAAGGAGATGATTATTCTGCACTTGTTATGTTATGGCGAGGTCTCCAACCCACTGGATAGCTGAAAGAAATGGATCACTCTTTTGCTATGAAACATTTGAAGAACTGACACAACCTTGTTGGTGGCGGTGCTACCCCTCTCCTCCATAAACACTAGAGCGTCGAAGAAGATGAACAAAGCAACTTGATGTAACGATGCCCTATTCAGAGGAAGGAGGATATTACCCCCCTGCAAAAGCCAAGAGAGACGAAGGGGCAACCGCTCCTAAGAAGGCTGCGAAGGATTATCCCTTCAAGCTCGACCCTTTCTAGTTAAAGCCATCCAATGTCTGGAGCACAGTGTGTCTGTTTTGGTAACTTACTTTTCACCTTCTCTTGAATTTCTGTGTTGACGAAGCTCTTACATTAACTGATGTGCATTTGGTCTCTTCCGATGTTTTGATCTCGCTCATACTTGGAGAAATTAAATCCTGCAAGATTCAAAGCAAAATCAAAGTTAAACCTGTGGTAAAAGGCATGAACCAAAAATGAAAAAAAAACCTTGCATGGAAATTGCAGAAACGCACGAGAATCACTTTGGGTTTCATATGCTTACCCATTTGTTCTTAGGTTTTATCCTTCCATTATATAGCCGAATAATCGTTGTTAGACTATGTCTTCGCCAACAAAGTCATGGAAGAAAATATACTACCGATTCAATACTAGCTTGAAAAAATATATATAGTAGAAAGCCAAGTAAGTTGAAGTGCTTTACAAAATCTTTCATTCGGATCATTTGTCTGAATTTCTCAAGGAATGATTCAAAATAGATGATAACAAACACATCAGATTTATGTTTTGAGTGAACAAACAAAAACGATGGATCTGATGTTGATTGAATTAGCTTATACTCGAACAATTTAGAAACTGAAGATAATATATTCATGTAATGGTGTGACACCAAGTTTCAAATCTATTTTCAATAAGTTGATCTATGGCAAATGTTGAAGAATCAGCTCTTCTGCTAAAACATGGCAAAGTGATTGTTTTATGTAATCTATATTTCAATTAAACATGGATGTGTCTGGCGTATTCTCAGAGTTCATAAATGATTAGAACTGCAGCCAAAACAAGATCGCCAAGGATAACCAAATACAAAGAGACTAGAAAATCTATACAACTTTACTAATCAATAAATCTGAAGATTGTTCGTAGGTAATATGTAAACTGGAGGCCGGTCATTGGAACTTTCAACTATTTTCTACATCATCAAGAAGTCATTACAGTGTGTAGAGCAAAGTTACTAGCATATTTGTGTTTAGATTATCATTTTGATATTAGGCATTTTGAAACTCTGACAATACATGTACAATCTTTCAACGATCCCAGAACTATGAAAACTTAACTAAAGTAATATTTTTCTTTAGCGAACAGAGGATAAGGCTCTACAGTCTGTTCTTGGGAATCTTGTATATCCAGCTTAGAATCTGATTCATAGCTCTCATATACAGACCGACTGCTCCCC
>JZKD02S1677897.1:66974-96476 GCA_000966675.3 Picea glauca
GCTGAGGATGTTCCTATACCCTTTCATGGCTATGCCTGTGTACCATGAATATGTGAAAAAAATGAACCTGAGTGATAATTTTGGAAGTTGAGACAAATTTCAGACTTATAATAAACTGACATGTCACGAGTCATCCTTTAAGAAAAGGGAACAAGAGATAAGGAGATGAGTTGGACAAGACCCCATGGGAGCATCTGACCATAATATTTCTCAGATATTCTAAGAGATGTCACAAATCACAATGCCTCTGCCAATATCCTGTAACGTCCTATGAGCTTTGGAGTTCCATGGGATGACAGATGATGAGGATTATACCTTTAAAACCTTAATGCATGAATTTTCTCCCTATGCAGAGATGAGTCACATTAAATTAGTTGTGGAAGGAATCTCAACTTGAAGCCTTTTCTCTCGCAAGACGATATATGGAGATGCATGCTTGCTTCATCCTCCTGCGATCTCTTGGATGGTAAGTATTAATCAATGAAATTATGTTGTTAATTCTGTTACCTCAATGGATATTTTGATGGAAGGGCATTGCAAAAGTAGATAAGTACTTTTTAGGAATTTGGAGCTGTTTAGTTCCAATTTTCTGTTTTTAATTGGGAATGGGATGAATAGGCAAAAACCAAGGCAAAGAGCAAGATATATTGGTCGGCCTAGTTTCAATTTTTCTGCATACCACACCTTATATCCATCAACAACATATGCTTTGTAGATGCATACTTAACATCAGAATCACGTTGTTGATGGTGTTGTGGGAGAGAATATAATCTCAACAGCTAGAAATGGCAGCAATCATATCTTTTGTGTGTGGTGTTGCTGCTTGTTTTTCACTAACTTTAGCTAGAGGAGTAGCAGACTACAAGGACGACCTTCCAAATACTCAATATTATGGCGATCGATTTCAATTTCTAGCTATTTGGAAATCTTGGGGTTTTGTATCAACTATGAGCCATAAAAATATTCCATGGTTGTTCAACAGATTTAATTCAAGCGCACATCTACCTGCCATCCTAATTTCTACTCTTGTTCGGTAAGAAATGGCTATGATTTCGAGTTCAACTTTCACTGCAGATCATCTTAGACCGATTTCAGCGTCCATATAAATATCAACTAGAGGTAATTTCTACTTGTAGAAATGGAATGAGTTGCGAAAAAATCAAAATTTGTAATTATTTGGACATATATATTAGTCGATCCTTTAGAAACTTATAAACGTTACTTGTGGAAAACCTGAGAATTTATGCTTCCCATATTGTACCCATTTCATGTTCCATTTTACGTTTCTTGCTTCTGATAACACACATACAATACACTATCAATTTTTAGATCCGATCAATATTGCCTACTTTGGTATCAGATAGACCTGTAAATCGTACCTTCACTTACAAGTACAATAATAGGGGAATGCAACTCCAAAAGATGAGCATATATATGTACCTACATAATTTCAAAATATCAACAAGTGTTGTTGTCACTGAAAGGTGACTCGACGAATAGAAGTTGTATCAACTGTATCGCAAACCAATATTGTAAAGAAGGCCGACAGAGAGAAAATGGTAGGCATGAGCGAGGACGAGCTGGTTCATTTGCTAGATTCTCAGTGGTCTGGCAGTTGCACAGTCGGTGGCAAGAAGAAGAATGACCTGCCCCAGCCAGATAAATTTGGAAGGAAGCGATGAGACCAGGTGTAGCAAAAGCATTTAATGAATTTGGATTTTCCATACATTTTCCTGGTAGGCAATCAATTTGAGAGAATACTTGGAGGCATTTATTTTTATTTTATTGTTTTCATGTATTTTATTGCTCTCATGAGATAAACGTTGGCATAATCAATGTTTTAAATGTCAATTATGATGCTCAAGAATTTGCAGGTCTCTCTGTATTCTGATCATTACACTTATGGAATGCTCTCCCATATGAATATAACACACGAGCTTGGCCATGAAGACGTTAATCTATCATAACATGGAGACCAGAGGGCATGCTTTGAAGAGGGTAAAAGCGCAATCATAACGAAATAATTGGCTCCGAACAAAGACCACTGCTAGGTAGGGACCAGCTGCTTTGCAGCTATTTTTCTTGTTTCTTATGAATTCAATTTTTTTTGGGTCAAAATATTGTTTCTTATCAAATGTTGCTCCATATAAATAATTCTTTTTTTAAACAAAGCAAGAATAATTTTTTCAATCTGAAAGATTTCCTTAAAAAGGATAACCTCTATCATTATTTTCTCTTATCGCTACGACCACCAACATGATTCGAACCTGTGATCTCTTCAATGGAAGGAGGAGAAGAAAGAATCTTGGGAGACTATCTGAACTAATGCCTCCTCTTGGGATCAATGTCCTATAATAACTAGAAGAAAACCACCACCTACTATGATAATAAGGAATATGGAGGTGGAATCATTGGCCCTATGCATTATAGACAATGACATTAATGGGAGCAGGTGGGATGGACTAAATAATATCATTACTCACTGACATCTATTAAGGAGGGAAACAAGTGACATCCATTAACGAGTGGAAAAATGTGGTATTCTGGACTAAATAAGATCATTACTCATTGAGATCTATTAAGGAGGTAAACAAGTGACATCCATTAACGAGTGAAAAATGTGGTATTCTATACTAGATGGCCTAGATGACCAAGTTTTGGACAAAGGCCCTTCCTGAAAAATTGGACTAAATAAGATCATTACTCATTGAGATCTATTAAGGAGGTAAACAAGTGACATCCGTTAACTAGTGAAAAATGTGGTATTCTATACTAGATGGCCTAGATGACCAAATTTTGGACAAAGGCCCTTCCTGAAAAATGCCTTCAGCGTACAAATTAAAGGACATAGCGATTATGTAAATTTAGTTTATATTGTAAGGAGATATTTATTGTTATCTTTAAAGATTTAGGAATCATTATTTGTATCAAACATTTTTATCAATCTACAAGTTAATTTGGATTTTAGATTTCAAAATGTTTATTTTCATATTAATGGGATAGATCAATTGGTTCTAGCTTGAGTGGTCGAGAGAAAAAATTGTCATCCTTTCTTTTTGGGTTTAAGTTATGCTTGTGACATGTTCACTCTTTATGAGATTGTGATAAGATATTTAGATACTTAGGAGTTAGTTAAGATCAACTTGGTCTAGTGTGTCTTTAGGTAAACATGTGTTTCTTTCGTATGCATTTGTAGTTACATAATCCAATAACCACAATATGTTGTAGACATAGAGTGATTTGATAGCTCATATTCTCCTCGATCTTATTGGCTATGTTGATCCATGACTTAAAACTCTATTAAGGGTGTTGGATTCCCTAGACTCAATAATAGGGACTAAACCCTTGGATTCCCTAGACTCAATAATAGGGACTAAACCCAAGGAAGAGGTCCAATTAGACTCTTCCCTATTTGGTATGGAAGAATCATCCAGATTATGGTTTGGCCACCTTTTCATAAGATTTGTATATCACTTAAAGTGTTTTTCTATATATATATATATATATATATATATATATATATTAATGATGCATAGATCCTAATCTAAGAAGTTTAAAGAAGTTTGCTACCAAAGGATAACCCTCGGTAAAAATTAGTGAAAGTAATCAATAACTTCAATATCTCTAAGAAATATTCCTATCGAAAAACATTACTACATGATCACCTCTAGGAAATATGAATTGTAGAGAAGGAGAGAGAGACTATGCTCCCAAAAGATAACTTAAAAAAACAGTGAAAGTAATCAATAACTTCAATATCTCTAAAAAATATTCCTATCGAAAAACATTACTACATGATCACCTCTAGGAAGTATGAATTGTAGAGAAGGAGAGAGAGACTATGCTCCCAAAAGATAACTTAAAAAAACAATAACTGGGAATAACACCGTAATTATAATTTGTTCTTCTAAGAAATAATTATGTTGAAAGATATAGTTACCAAGATACTCCTAGGAAACACACAATAGTTTTCCATCTATTCCATAAATGGCTACAAAAAAAATTCTATAATGATTATTATACTAAATAGCAAAACCAAGATTATGACAGTTGAGAACTAATTAATAAGGAAATAAGGAAGATCACACCTAGCAATTTATACAATCATACAAGATAACTTAGCATAATTGAAATCCTTACTATAATTGAAGTCCTTACTAGACGTGTTTGACATAACAGTTGTCCGTGTAATAATCCACAATTATACAAGAAACACACACAGTGGTTCAACAAAACATCTTGGCTCATGCAAATCATTTGAATTAAACCTTTGAAATAGTTCTCCAATTACATTCCAGAAAATTTCTCCAACATAATACCTTTCAACAGAGGTCGATCCCTCTATTTATTAACATTACAATCTCCAAAAATAATCTATACAACAAAAAATAAGAACTGAGAAATTCCTAAACTAGAAGCGAGTCAAGATGATTCATGTGCTTTGGTAGTATCAAGACTTGCATGCTCGTCAATATATGCTACCCACTCCGAGTGCAAATCGACAAATCTATGGTTGTAGGGAAACTCGTGCTGGTCCATTGGGATACTCAGGTTCCCTTTGCTTTCTCTATATCGCCGAGTGTAACCCTCTATTTTGGGTGTCAATTGCTCTAGTCTATCAACACTCTTTATCATTCTCATCGTAAATCTTTGTATATGGTGTTAGGACAGGAATTTGGGGACCAATTTTGGATTGGATGCAAAAAAGACAGTTAGTGCATTTTCAGGAGTAGTGCACACAGAAGAAGGAAGTTAGTTACATAATTTTGGTCCTTTGTAACGAGCTAAGCCCTAATGTAAATGTATAAATATGTAAAGGGTGTTTGGGGTAGAGGAGTTATGGATAATGAGATAAGTAAGAGTTGATAGCATAGTGAACTTATGAGTTGAGAAAGGGTAGTTTGAAAGTATTTGAAGTTGAGCATGAGTTGAGAGCTAAGTGTGCATTGTATGCGTAAGTGACACGAGCATGTTGGGTAGAACTGAGATATCATGTATGAGCGCAATGTGCACCTTTTATAAGAGACGATTCTGAATAGTAATATGAGAAGCCTGTTGTTGTGGACGTAACACATCTTGGGTGAACCACATTAAATATGGTGTCTTTGTGTATGCTGTGTTGTGTTTGTTTATTGTTTTGTTTATTGCACACACATAATGAATGTTTGGTTAATATAAGCATGCTATCTGTTCTGATGGTTCTGCGCACATAGTATAAGGTATAATGAATAAATGTTAAGTGGAATGGTTAGAATGAATGCCTCACATCCCTTCATGACTTTGAAAACCTAGTTCCTGCAGTCCCCATAGATGCCTCAGGTGAGACTTCACCTACTTGCAGGTGATGCCGAAAGGGACGATATCTTAGGGTTTTGTTAGTGAATTAATGTTGGACAAACATTTTGGGACCAATTTTGGATTGCGTGCAACACGCAAAAAAGGAAGTTAGCACATTTTCAGGAGCAACACGTGTGAAAGAAGGAAGTTATTTAGGTAATTTTGGTCCTTTGTAACGTACTAATCCCTAATGTAAATGTATAAATATGTAAAAGGTGTTTGGGGTATAGGAGTTCTGGAGCATGAGATAAGTAAGAGTTGATAGCGTAGTGAACTTATGAGTTGAGAAAGGGTAGTTCAAAAGTATCTAAAGTTGAGCATGAGTTGAGAGTTAAGTGTGCATTGTATGCACGAATGGCATGGGCATGTTGAGTAGAATTGAGATATCATGTATGAGCGCATTGTGCACCTTTTGTAAGAGACGATTTTGAATAATAATATGAGAATCCTATTGTTGTGGGCGTAGCCCATTTTGGGTGAACCACATTAAATATGATGTCTATGTGTATGGCACGCCAACATATGGCCATGTTTGACTGCTGTTGTTTGTTTTACCTCTGCTTGTTACTAATTGACAATACGCTTGAAACCTGTCGATAACTCTTCAATTGGCCGAAAATATTTAGGTGATCCAAACGTTGGCAGCTATAGGTTGATCATTGCTCGATTGATCTTCTCCCACATTCTATTGCAAACATACCATTTCTCTACCATATGATACTTTGGCTCCTCAATGATATCTTCCCAGTACTTTGTTGTTGAATTCATCCTGGATATATTATCATATGTTAAAATATCAATGCCATGGTCTTATTCTCCTTGGTCCTTCTAGATTTATCTGATGAATTCCACTTGGGTCAAATACCTGGCTCCCTTTTCGCTCCATCTGAGAACTTATTTATGTGTTATAGACATCAATAACGTTTCCTCCTTAATTAAACCACCTTTTTTAGAAAGGTCTCTCAAATATGTTGATGTTTATCATGTTCTTCAAGGAGATCGTTAACAAGATTAGAAGCACCTCTAACTTCTTGATAATACTACACTTGATGTTGGAGTGATGCCAATTCTTTCCTTACATATTCTGTCTCTTTTTCTTCCTCTATAGCCTTGTCTAATGAGGCATGTGAAATGGAAATTCCTATAGAGACCAACTCACTCACACAAGCTCTTTTTTCATCAAGTATGACTTCTTGAAAGGTATAGAGTATGCCACTGTCCACAGTGAGATTTATTTTCCTCTATGTTCTTCTGGCGATTGAATTCTTGTTTCAATCATATGCCATGGATTTGAAATTGACAATTTCATCGACTAGTTGGGGTATTAGATGATCTCCCAAAGACAATATATTATTCAATATGCTAGGAGTATGGAATTGTTCCATCACGGTTTCCTGAATTTTTCCACTTGATTGATTTTCTTGATCTTTTTCAGTTGTTTGGGTTTCTTGAGTTTTCCCAATTGATTAATTTTGTTTCAAAATTTGTTCCTATGTAGAGGAATTATTCTCTTTTTCTTGCTGCTTCAATGTTGCATCTTCAATGTCTTGAGTATCCTAACTTCTCCCAACTGATTGGGTTTTTTGGGTATCCTGAGGCTTTGGAGTTTCTTTGAAGTCTTTGGGATCAATAACCTCTTCATTGGGCATGCCAGTATGATCCTCATACCCACCATCAAATGATCCCATGGTACCTCCTCATTGGTCATGAGTATCTATCATGGTATCCATTTTATTCTCTTGTGCAACCTTATCTTCAAGATGGTATTGAGTAGGATTTTTAGTTGCAGGTAATATTTCATCAGTTATAGTGACGCCTATGTTCACCACTTCTTCATCATCCTTTATTAGATCAATCATATTAATAGCTTCAGGAGTTATCTGAGTCTTTTCTTGTTCCATATTCCTTTTTTCCTCATTTTCCCTTTCTACTTTCTCAGTCTCCTCCCTTTATGCTCACGTGTCCTTTTCTTCATTTTATTTCTTCCTTTGTTGTAATAAATCTTTCTTCCTTTGTTATGCTTTTTCCTCTCTCTTTTGGTTGGTGAGTAATTCTTGAGCAAAATCTTCTTCCTGCTTCCTTTTGAGTTCTTCTTTAGTCTTCCTTTGGAGTTCTTGTTCTTGCAAAATCTTATCTCGTTCCTCTTGAATGGATTACACTCATTTTATTCTTTAAGCTTTGCTTCCTCCGCTTTTCTTGCTTCATCTACTTCCTTGCTTGAAGCAACTCCTTAACTTATTATCTGAATTTTATCCTCCAATGAAAGGGAGCCAAAAACAATTACATTTGGATTGGCTTTCCTTTTATCAACCTCTTGCCAATCTTGTGCATTATTCGTGAAGATCTCTTCATGCCACTTTTCATGTGCACAGGGCCAACTAATTGATACATGTTCAACATGTTTGAGTACTAAACCTTTAGGATCATGCCTCCTAAAACAGCTAGTTCTGAATATACATTCTAGTTGTATTTGTCCTTCTTTCTTGGCTTGTTTGGTATCCTTGACATAATAGTGCCCAAATTGGAAGTTTTATGGTATGGATATTTTCTTCTTATCCTTCGCCAATGTGGTGTTGAAACCTTGCATAATGGATCGATTATATATTTCACCGATCACAAACTTGTTTGGGACATGGGTTGGAAAGAGGTGGGGTGGACAAGTTTCTCCATAGATTTAGAGACATGTGTGCTTCTCCTCAAAATACCGGTTTCCTATATATCCAAGGATTTTCTTGGCTTGTTTGGACAATCTAGGGCATTATTTCCGAAGATGAGAGTGTACATGTGTGCTATAAAGAAATCATAGATCAAAGAGTATGCCCTCTTATACTTATTATTATATTAAATGTTGAAATAAAAATAAATAGGAAGTTTTGTGACTTTCCAGTTGAGGGACAATCCAGGGAAATCACTCCCTGCACATAACACATCAAACAAATAAGAAGTCACGTGGAATGAGGATACTACACCTAGATCAGGGTTTTGGGCCTGTTCGATTATGGTGTTGAGTTGTTTGGAGATTATGGATCCCTAGTTGAACCTCTTCCCCTACATGGAAATTATGTAAGATAATGGAATCCATGTTTCTGTAAACTAGGAGCATTACTTTTCCCCATACAACTTGGACAGTAAGATCATGAGGTACAAGTACAACTCCCATAGACCTGTGGTAGGCTATCGACCTCCTAAACTGTTGAAGAGTTTATTATCTTCTTTCCGTTAGTTGGATAAAATTATTCTTACATCATATTTTTGATAAAAGGAAGCCACAAAATATTTGTTAAGAAATTCCTTTGGCTCATGGAATTTGCAATATCTGGTGACATCTTGTGGGAGGAAGACTCCAATGCACTCTCCTTTTTCATTATTAATCACACGATTTCTATAGTTAGTGTGATTATGATCCACTCCACTACTTCAATATAAGAAAACATTGGTTCCCTTGTTGCGAGTGAGCGTAACCTAGAGAACCTAGTGTTTTGAAAGACCTGGTCATCTACCACTTTGGAACAGGGTCGCTATGTGGCGTTGATTTTGGGTAATTCTAATCCTTGAATTTGATAAAAAGGTTGTTCAATCCTAGAATATGGACTTGTGTGCCAGTTCATGGTGCTAGGATCTACGTCTCCATATAAAGGTACCTATGCAGATAGTCTCTTCAGGGGTAGCTTGATAATAGATTATGCACCCTTTGTACTTTGTGGTTCCCCTCCCTGTTTCGGCATTGAACTAGACACCTCTTCTAGTTATCTTCCCCTTGTTCTTGGTTTTTTTGGATATTTCTGAACCAACGTCTTCCTCAGAGGAATTTTACTTGCAACCATCAAAATTTAGAAACATGAATTGGTATTCATTACCCAAGAATTGAGTAGGCCAAGGAGAAGGGTGAAGCTGTGAATTTTACAAGACCAGTCGATTGTTTGACACCATAACCACAGTGACTAATGATACTTACCATAAATAATATAGGAAACCAAAATTTTCTTATTATGGAAGATAACTTGGTCACACAACACTTCTAGGTCACAGAGGGGATGACACTTATCGTTGAGAAAATTGAATGAGTTCGCCGCTTGAATGAGTTTCTATGATATGAGAAATGGATTTAAGGGTGAAAAGGAATCAAATCTTGATCATGACGATTTGATTTTGTAAATATCACTGTGTTAATTGTGATCCTGCACATCCCATCCACTATTAATGGCTAGTTTGATGCATAGGGGTGACCGTTTCGACGCTTTTGAAAAACTCTCTTAGTAATGATTTGTTACATTCATGGCATCAAGCGAAAAGGTATGGGTTACCATGTTTTTTTTTGGCATTTTCATGCGAACCCCCAAAAGTATATTTTAGGAATATTCTTGCTAATGGCTTGGTGCACTTTGTCTAGTTCGTCAACGTTTGGACAAAACCTTAAATCAAAATTTCATCGGCGTTGGGTGAGATACCTAAGGTTTTCCACTCACAAGTATACAAATAAACCATGATGACTGATTATCAACGTCAAGAGAAAGGATTCAATGATTGATGAGTTATCCATGCTTCTTTTCTTTTATAAAATATTTGGATAATTGATCCTACAGATAGTGATGTGTCCCAAGTACACGGTAGCAAGGGTTAAGTATGATTGATGAAAAGTACTTGTACAATAGATAGCATGGACCTATATGGTATCCGAGGTGGACAAAATTAGTGAGGAAGGATTGACGATTAAGATTCATTCTTGATTGATGATTAGGTGGCCAAGATGTGCCATCGACACTTGGTAGGGTTTTAATCTTTAAACAATTCATCATTGTCGATGGAATATGTTAACCTTTTTTATTTTATACTTGTAATATTTTCACCGATGCTCGATGTCTTACCAACGATCAATAAAATCCTTAACATTTTCATTCTAACACTTACTCAATTTCTTAGACACTGGATGGTTCATTGGTACTTTCTTATAAGGTTTGCATCGACATCGATATTTCAGGTAAATTTCTATCCCATTCTTTCAGTCCAAACCTTGATGGATTCATTGACACTTTGGATAAACTTTGTGATTTTGTTCCTTTTTTTCCATTTTTTCTTTTTCTTTCTTTCTCTTAAGCAAAACATGAGATTTTTGGGGGTTTTCTTGAGATTCTAAATGTGAAGAAAACTAGAATGAAATCCATAAACTTAAATAAAATAAATAAGGAGATGTACAATGGTTAAAATAAACTGGTACCCTAAAATTTTAATTTTTTAGAAGGGTGTGTTGTGTACTGAACAAATGGAAATTCACTAGGTGAAACCATAATCTTTGACTATACATTAGGAGAATAATCACATTAATTTAAGGTGAATATATTAGAATATAAAACAAAACTCAAAATCATTTACAAATCCATATATATATGGTTTAGGGAGTAATAACGTTCCTTGTCATGGGGGTTTATCTGATTTTCCAACCTTCATACAATTTACCAATGACCCATGTTTTGAAAAAATAAACCAAATATGGGGCCAACCCTAATAGGAGGACATTCATTTGTAATTTATAAGTAACTTTATTATCCTTTTGGTGTTTCTCTGCCACTCGTGAGTGTCCATAGCCTTAATGGAGTCACCCCAATATCGCAGACCTTGATCCACTACCAATGAGAATCCATAGCCTCGACGAAGATATTTTCATTCCCTACTTGACACAATAAGTTCCCTTTGAGTTATTTTCCTTCTTCATCACTTCCTTTTCTCTCTTTATTTTTTATTTTATTTTATAAAACCATGTGTACACAATAATGGATATTCTTACGATGAAGAGTTCTTGCGGAGAAAAAAATGATTATATGAGGATAATATCTGTTAGTGGAGGTAAACAAGTACTTAGGCTTTTGAGGCTTATCCATCCTAAAAGGAGTAGTGTGTTCATCAGTTTCTCCCTATTTCATAGGCCATACTTCCCTTCTTTTCATAGTATTTCCTTTTAGACATTCCCAACCATAGATAACACGATGCACTTTCTCCAAATCATATATAGAGAACTGCAAATATCTCCTGACCATTATTATTATTCAATTTTGACTCACCTTACTTTTGGTATCGAACAAATAAGGTATCTTATCTTAGATTTGTCATTCGTTCTTTCCCAAAAGCTCAATACTCGACATTTCTGTAAAAAATACGAAGAACCATGAAATCATGTGGGGGCAAATGCGTTGATTAAACTCAAACCACAAAAATAAACATAAAATAAAATGAAGGAAATCAAAACAAAAGAAAAAGTTCTATGGTAAAAACTACTCGCTTGGAGAAGCTAAGTGAACTATTGCTTGAGGCTACGACTATCGATAGGGAGAGAATCCAATTCAAACTCCCGGAATTTGCAATCAATAAGTTCCAGGCCCAAATTTCTCTACTATTTGGTAGGGACCAAGCCATAATTTCTAAAACTTAGAATATTTTCCCTTTGGTTCATTAATTCTATCCCATTTGAGAACCTGATCCCCCATGTTGAAGTTTTTATCAACATATTTATGTTTATCAAACCATTTCTTGACCAATTGTTGATGAGATGGAAATTACTACTTGTATTTCTCCCTTTCCTTTTCCAACATAAAAAGTGTATCAATACATTGTTGCATACTGGAGAGAGGTTCACCTCTAGAGGTCTGAGATAATTGCAGGGATGGAAGATAAATGTTTGATGGTAAGATTTATTCTTAACCATTCACAAGGAAATATGGAGAAGTTCCCAAAGCTTCCTTATGGGTTACCCTATTGGCCCAAAGTGAATTATGCAAAGCATTGTGCCAATTTCTATGGTTCTCGGCCACAATTTTCTTGAGGATACACATCAAATTCTTATTAGTTGACTTAGCTAGTCCATTTCCCTGTGGAAAAAAATTAGTGGAATATCTTAATATAATCCCTTTATCAAGTGTAAATTCAATTAACAAAGTAGAGGAGAAATAGGCAGTGTTTTCAAGTACAATCACAGATGGTATCCCAAACTTGGTAATCAACTATTGTTCTAGGAATTGGATGACTACTTTTTCATTTACTTGGGTGAGGGGAACGACTTCAAACCATCGAGTAAAATAATCTGTTGCAGTCATAATGTATCTATGTTGTTTTGATGAGTGCAGGTTAATTTCACCTATTAAATTTATTCCCCATTGTTTAAAAGGTCTAGAAATGGTCATTCACTACAATGGAATGGATGATTTTTTCTCCTTATCTGCGTTCAATTGGAAAATTTTACATTTTCTAACATATGTGTGGGCATCCCTAAACAAAGTTGGCCAATAGTAACCTACCCTGCAATGGATGTGGTCTCCCTTGCAAAATGATTTCTTGTAGGGCCATCATGAAGATATTTTAATACCTTCTCTGCATCACCTCTTTCTAAGCATCTCAAGAATACTTTGTCATAGTTTTTTTGGAATAAAATTGAGTTTATCAGGTGATACTAAGCATATTTCAATTGTAGTTCCCTCCTTTCCTTGGTTTCATATGAACAAGGCATGTACCATGATATAATATATAAGAAAGCTCAGAATACTAGGAATCATCAACCATCAGGACAAAAAGTATTTCGCGAGAACAAACAAACAACTCATTTTCCCATCTAAAATCACCTGAATTTGTGGATTCTTGAGACTCAACAACCAAATTAAACAGTCCTTGACCTCTAAATATATTTGTAGGTTTGATTTCAAGTTCAAACACTTGGATAACCGTCATCCAATTTTTCCTCTGTTCTCCCAACTCCTGCTGAATAAAAAGTGATCTTACGACAACATGAGGCACTATGACTTTAGTATGATTTTTAAGAATTTATGATATGAAGTGTTTAATAGCCTTGTACACAACAAAGGCATGTTTTTCAATGGTGGGGTAGTTTATTTCTTCTCCTTGTAAGTTGGTACTCATGAAGGAGATAAGAACTTCATTATTATAATCATCCTTTTGAGTAATAATGGCTGCCAGGGATTGATCAAAGGAAAAATTTTAAAGGAAAAAAAATATTTACTAAAATTAGGACTGTGTAAAATAGGGGTTTGAGAAACAATAATTTCAATTTTCTCAAAGGCCTCTTTCTCTTCTCTTTCCATGTAAAGTTAGTGTCTTTGAAAATGTGTTTTTGCAAGGGCTTGATTGTTTCAATGAAATTTGGTATGAATTACCTGACAAAGTTGATCTTATTGAAGAAATATTGCATTGTTTTCTTATTGTGAGGGAAAGGAAACCAGGAGAACAATTTTCCTATTTTGGGTAAATAGTTATCCCATTCTTTGATATAATGTGACCCAACCACTGCACTTTAGTTACACCAAAAATGGTCCTTTTTGAGTTAAGGGAAATCCCATACTTTTTATATCTTTTGAAGATTTTTGTGAGATGCAAAATATGGTTTGCTCTATTTTTTGAATATATAGTCACATCATATAGATAAACAACCACACTTTTATTTATTAAACCCCTAAAAGAAACATACATTTCTCATTGAGAAGTGGCACATGTATTAATTAAGCCGAAAGACTTGCATTTGTATGCAAAGGTACCCCACTTAGTGCAAAAAGTGGTTTTAAGTCGGTCCTCCTTTGACACTAGAACTTGATTATCACCTGATAAATTGTCTAGAAGAGAGAACATCTAAGATCTATAAACTATTTGAAGGAGCTGATCCATTGGAGGGACATGATAGTTATCTTTTTCATAGGCTTTGTTCGAATTCTAGAAATCTATGCAAAGATGAATCTCACCTGTATTTTTCCTTCTAGGCACTAGGTTTTCCACCCATGCATAATTCCTTATCTGGAGGATTGTATTGGCATCTAATAGTTTTTGAGTTCCTTATGAATTAAAGGTTTGAGCAAAGGGTGAGACTTTTGCAATTTCTATTAGAAAGGTTTGACATCATTATTTAGGGGTATTGTGTGTTGTATGATTCTTGTGTCCTAATTTTTAAGATATTGATAAGACCATGCAAAGATGTCTTCGTCTTCTTTGAACAAATTGAGATAGAATCTTTTTTCATCTATAGACAATGATTTTCAAATATTAATGTTCCCGGGGTTCTTAGGAGTACCTATATTTATTACTTCATAGCTTAAACTAGAGCTACCCGTTTTGACATTTAATAGACCTTTGAGCTTATCTGGCAAGTCAAACAAATTTTCAAGGTTGATCACCCCTTGGGGAATGGTATGTAATTTATGTCTCACTATTGTTTCACCACCTTTAGCCTTTGAAATATGAGACTCTTGGTTTGTTAATATAGCTTGGAATTCATCATCATCAATGGCGAGGTCACTGAAGTTTCTTCATTAGTAAGGAATTATAATATCTACTGATATCTTTCAAACCCCCTCCAATTGGTGACATTGTCAGGGATAGAGGGTTTATACAACAAATCAATGGTAAATCTAGTGGCTTGATAGTCTTCTAATGGGGATAGCTTACAGTTTATTGTATCTAATCAATTAGCTAACAGGTTTTGGGATCATCGGACATAAGTGATGTTAAATGTAGAAAATTTATCAATTTTCCTGTGGACCTCTTGTTGATAATTCTTGAGGTGTGGTTGGTTGCAGCGTATGGAATTCTTGATTTGATTAACTATGATTTCAGAATCCCCCAAAAAATTGAGCTCTTTTATACTCAAATCAATAGCCTTTTTTAGGCCTTGAACCAAATCTTCATATTCGACAATATTGTTTGTACAATCAAATTCTAGTATACAGGATAAAAAAACTATGTCTACAATTTGGGTCTATAAGGACACACCTGACACCTACCCCTTCTCGATATTTAGATCCATCAAAAAATAGTGTCCAAATATTAGGAACAATGCTCAATTCTAGTTTACCTTTTTGATTTTTTGTGATCTCTAATTTTTTTTTTTTAAAGTGTTGTTTATAATATGTACAATTGAGCTATTTTGAATCTTTATGAGAATTTTATCTTCTTGCAAACACAATTATGACTTATGTGTGATGGATATTTCATATGTCAGGGCTATGAAATTACCAAAGTATGAATCAAGTGAGTATTTTCCTACGATGGGATATTTAGATGATGAGGGTTCATTTGTTGCATCCAAATCAGTCACAATGGGTTTCATGTACTTTTCTTTATCAATCCTAATTTTGTTAGGTTGTCCATTCTAGGGTAACCATAAGTGGGAAAAATCTGAGGAAAATTATCCTTGTAATTTTTGTGACCAATCTCTACCGAGAAGGAGACTGTAAGCTTCAAGAATATCTACAACAACAATGCCAATGACTTGATGGATTTTTGGGTTGGAAGCAACTCTGATCAAAACATATTTTAATTCTTCGATAACCTTCACTTCTGATATGTCTAATTGAATTATATGAGTGAAACATTTAGTGGGCGCAGCATTCAATTTTTTACAAATGGAGTAAGGCATGCCATTTGAGAATTCTCATAATTCAACCAAATAGTTATGAACATTGTGGTTGAAAATTTTGAAAGTTAGCAAGAACAAAGGTCTTAATGAATTAGATTTATTCCTTGTCAATGTTGTGATTTTTGTTGACTTTTGATAGTCACTTGACCTAGTTGTGTTTATGGTTTAGGGAGGGGTCATAGTTTGATATTTTTCCTCCTTCAAAGCTTTAAACAAAAAAGTCTTCCGTTGAGAAATCTTATAGAGATACACTACCAAAATGTCTCCTTTAATATTTTTCAAATCCTCAACCACATTGTATTCCATTTTCTTGACCTCTCGACTTATAGACTTATTCAAGAAACCAATGCATGATTAAGTCTAACTACACATATAGATTCCCATGGTTTCTTAGATGCATGAGATACAATGGGCTGGGGTTGCTACACAGGGCCCCTACTTATGGTCTAGAGAATGAATGTTTCATCTATCACATCTTCTTCTTCTATTATATTCACTCTAGGAATTATGTCCAATAAGACCATTGCAACTCCCCCAGGGTGCTAAGATGACTCTTCATATGTAACATCTTGAGTTTGGTCATTGACAACTTGGTTAATTTGAGCACACCCATCTAGAAAATTATTTTCCATAAAATTCATAGCATGTATCCATTCATGTGGGTAGGTATTCATAGAGTGGTTGGCCTGGTGATAGTTGCAAAATTTATATGAGGCTACTTTTCCTAAATCAAAATTCAGGTTAGTTGGAGAAGGATCAATGGCCTTGAAAGGAGTAGGTCTCCCAAAGAAAGGTCTGAAAGGTATTTGGGTGGATGTTTCCTCTCCTATGTTCATCTTCATGTCAACTATTTTGTTGGAAAGTTTTTTGATCACTCTTTGGAAACTCTCCATATCAGTTGTATCATTTTCTCCACTTTTGAGGGGGCTATTTATTTTGAGGTTTTGACAACAAAAGGCCTCTTTTGGGTTGTCTTATCTCCTTCCTTCCTAAAGTATTCTAACTTTCTTTGCAACCTCTCATTATAATTTATACCTTTTTTTCTTCTTCAAAATTTGTTTCTAGGGTATTTTTACTAGCCCTCTTGACAAACATAGAGATTGCAACAGGTAGAGGCACATGGGAATAAACCTCAATATATAATTCTTGAGTAGGGGTTGTTCCATGCTGAAACTTGTTTAATATTGTGGTAAAATTTTATTTGAAGTATTTAAATATTTCAATGGGTCCCATGCTTGAGGAAAATAATTCATCCATCAATGCCCTAGTAGTGGTTTCTTCCCCAAAATTATCTAAAAAGGCTTTCTGGAATCTAGTTCAGGTGGTGATGGATCTGACAGGTAAATTAAAATACCAGGTGGAAGTTGAGTTCTCAAAAGTGTAAGGGAATAAACAACATAATATTTCTTCATGATAGACGTTCATCAATCTTAAATCGAGGATAAACTTTTTTATATGATCGTCAAGAAGGCCAGATGATTCAGGATCATATTTTGGAAGAATTTTTTGTGGTTGCTTAGGTAATTTGTGGAGTGGACCAGGTAATTCCAAAGCATTCCTATCCATCCAAGTTTGATTTTTATTGTTGTCATGCTCCATGTTAGAAAAATTTTTCTCTGAAGCTTCCAATTCCGGTTCTAAATATTACTCTTCTGGTTTTGAATAGCCTTGGTTATCAGAATAGATACTTGCATGAAGGGTTGCTGCAAGACTAACAAGGGTATTAGGAATTAGGACAAAGGGTTGATCAATTTCTTGTAGGGATAATTCTACCAAGTCTTCAATCATATGCACTAAAGCATGTTCCTTTTCTTTGAGGGATAAATTGTGTTACAGGAAGTGCATCGATTTTCCTGGAATATGCTCAAGTGATTCACTTGAATCCATTCACTTCCTCATGAGATAATGCATATGTAATTGTTTCATGGTGATATCTAGAACTTTCCTCAACCTGAGGTGAAATTTTTTGAGGGGGTAAATATTCAGGTTTCATATTTTCTATATGTGGGCTGTTTGTATGGCTTACCATGGATGACCCTCCATCTAGCGCCAATTCTATTGAAGGTGATAAATTCCATTGAATCAATAGTAGGGATTAAACCCAAGGAAGTGGCCCAATTAGACTCTTCCTTGTTTGGTTTGGAATAATCCTCCGAATTATGGTTTGACCACCTTTCGATGAGATTTATATATTAGTTAAAGAGTCTTTATGTTTTGTTTATATTTTTTGATGCATGTAATTTATACGGGAAACATATTTTAATATAATAAGTTTAAATAAGTTTTCTACCAAAGGGTAACCATCAATAACAATCAATGAAATTAATCAATAACTTTGAGATCTCTAAGAAATAATCCTATCAAGAAACATTACTATATGATCACATTTAGGAAATATGAACTACAGAGAAGGAAAGAGAAACTTTGTTGATGTTTCTCCAATTAGCAACATGGGGAAGACATTCTCTCAGATTAGTCACGCTGACTTGACCAAGGGAAATGACCCATTCACTCACGGAGCTTTGCTAGTGGTGAATGGCCCATGTGTAGTCTTTTTTCCTAACGAGGAGTAGATAGACTTGAGGTGCTCTCACATTGCTTGCTGCAGGATGGAGTGATCTATATTAATTAGACGTGCATGTGAGGAAATGATCATCAACATAAATATAATATATAAATAATATATTTATAATATAATGTATAAATATAAATAATCAATAATCAATAATTAATAATAAATTATTTAATGAAAAGACAATAATGGAAAATACATGTCCATTAATGAAAGGCCAATCTGCCCAAGTATATATATTAGGGCCGTCAATTGTAATATATCATCTCATATAATATTTACTTACACTAACCTCTCATCAAGTTTGCTAAGGCTTTTTGATATTTTCAGTGTGTAATTATTCTATGATAACAATAACATTTAAATCATAATACAATAATTATCAGATCTGAAAATTAGAAAAATTCAACAGATTGTGCTCCCAAAAGACAACTTTTGGAAAAAAACAATAACTAGGAATATCCTCTTCATCATAGTTTGTTATTCTAAGAAACAATTCTATTGAAAGATATAGTTACCAAGATACTCCCAGGAAACACACAACAATTTTCCATCTATTCCATAAATGATTACAAAAATAATTCTATAATGATTAATGTACTAAATAACAAAACTAGGATTATGAAAACTGAGAATTAATTAATAAAGAAATACAAAAGATCACACATATAAATTTATACAATCATACAAGCTAACTTAGTAGAATTTAAATCCTTACTAGACGCATCTGACATAATAGTTGTTCCTGGAATAATCTACAATACAGGCAATGCACACATGGTTCAACAAAATTTCTTGGCTCATGCAGAGATTCTAAATTAAACCTTTAAAATTGTTCTCCAATTACATTCCAAAAAAATTCTCCAACAAAAATTCCTTTCAACAGAGGTCAATCCCTCTATTTATTAACATTACATTTCCCAAAAATAATATATACAACAAAAAATAAGAACTGAGAAATTCCTACAATAGAAGTGAGTCAAGATGACTCGTATGATCTGGGAGTCTTAGGAGTTGCATGCTTTTCAATATATGGGCTTGTTGTGAGCACAAATAGACACATCTCTAGCTATAGAGAAACCTGTGTTGGTCCATTATGATACTTAGGTTCTCATTTCTTTCTCTATATCATTGAGTGTAACCCTATATTTTGGGTGTCAACTACTCCAGTCTATCAATAGTCTTTGATTTCTCCCACCACAAATATTTGAATGTGGCTGCAATTAACTACAATTACCTTTTTGACCTCTACCTAATAATGATCGGCGGTTCACTTGAAACCTCCCAATACCTCTTCAATTAGTTAAAAATATTCAGGTGATCTCAACATTTCCAGCTAGAGGTATATTATTGCTCGATTGATATTCTCCCACATTCTATTGCAAGCAGACCATTCTTATACCATCTTATTCTTTGTCTCCTCAATGATATCTTCCCAGTACCATGCTTTTGATTGCATCTTGGATATACTTTCATTTGTTAAAATATCAATGCCATGGTCCTCTTCTCCTTGGTCCTTCTGGATTTCTTTGATGAATTCCACTTGGTTCAAATCCCCGACACCCTTTTTGTTCCATATGAGAACTTCTAGGGTTTCCTCCTTAAATTCAACCACCTTTTCTAGAAAGGTGTCTCGAATTCACTGGTGTTTATCATGTTTTTCAAGGAGATATTTGACAAGATTAGAATCACCTCCAACTAAATGATAATACTAAACTTGATGTTGGAGTGACGTCAGTTCTTTCCTTTCATGTTCTAGCTCCTTTTCTTCTTCCATAGCCTTTTCTAATGAGGAATTTGAAATGGAAATTCCCACAAAGACCAACTCATTCATCCGAGCTCTTTTTGCATCAAGTATGACTTCTTTAGAGGTACAAAGTATGACATTGTACACAATGAGATTTCTTTTCCTTTGTGTTCTTTTAACAACTGACTTCCTCTTTGGATAATATGCAATGGATTCCAAATTGACAACTTCATCGACTGGTTGGAGTATGGGATTATCTTCCCAAGACAATATATTCTTCAAATTTCCAATAGTATGGAATTGTTCCATCATGGTTTCCTAAATTTCCCCACTTTATTGAGTTTCTTGAGTTTTTTTAGTTGTTTGGGTTTCTTGAGTTTTCCCAATTCATTGAGATTTTTGCAAAATTTGTTCCTGTAAAGAGGAATTATCCTCTTTTTCTTGCTACTTCAATGTTGCATCTTCAGTTTCTTGAGTATCTTGACATTTCCCAAATAATTGGGTTTGTTGGGTATCCCAAGGCTTTGGAGTCTTTAGGATCAATGACCCATTCAGTGGGTATGTTAGTATGATCCTCATCCCCACCATAAAATGATCCCATGGTGCCACATCCTTGGTCATGAGTACCTTCCATGATATCTCCTTTATTCTCTTGTGTATCCTTATTTTCAAGCAGGTCTTGAGTAGGATTTTTAGTGGTAGGTAAGTTTTCATCAGTTATGGGGACACTTGTCTTCAACACATCTTCTTAATCTTTTGTCAAATTAATCACATTAATTTTTTCAAGAGTTATCTGAGTCTTTTCTTATTCCATATTCCTTTTTTCCTCATTTTCCCTTTCTAATTTATTAAGATCTTCCCTCTATGTCTTCCTGGCCTTTTCTTCATTTTCTTTCTACCTTTGTTATGCTTATGCCTCTCTCCTTTGGTTAGCAAGTAATTCTTGAGAAACATCTTCTTCCTGCTTCCTTTTGAGATCTTCTCCAGTCTTCCTTTGGATTTCTTGTTCTTGAAAAATCTTTTCCTGTCCCTCTTAAATGGATTTACACTCATTTTCTTCCTTTAGCCTTGCTTCCTCACATTTTTCTTGCTTCCCCTGCTTCCTTTCTTGAAGCAACTCCTTGACTTATTATCTTAATTTGCTCCTTTAGTGATAGGGAGCCAAAAATAGTTGCATTTGGATTGGATTTCCTTTCCTCAACTTCTTGCCAATCTTGTGCATTCTTCGTGAAGAGCTCTTCCTACACTTTTCATGTGCACATGGCCAACTAATTGATACCTGTTCAACATGTTTGAGTACTAAAACTTTGGGATCATGCCTTCTGAAACTGCTAGTTCCTAATCTATGTTCTAGCTGTATTTGTCCTTCTTGCTTGGCATGTTTGGTATCCTTGATATAATAGTATCCAATTTGGAAGTTGTATGGTATGGATGTTTTCTTCTTATCCTCGACCAATGTGGTGTTGAAACCTTGCATAATGGATTGATAATATATTTCACCGATCACCAACCTGTTTGAAACATAGGCTGACAAGAGGTGGGGTGGAAAAGTTGTTTCATAGATTCATAGATGTGTGTGTTTCTCCTCAAAACATTGGTTTCCTATACATTCAAGGATTTTCTTATCTTTTTTGGACAATCTAGGGATTTCTTTCCTGAAGATGAGGGTGTACAAGTGTGCTATAAAGAAATCACAAATCAACAAGTATGGCCTCTTATACTTATTATCCCATAAAATGTTGAAATAAACACGGACATGAGGTTCTGCGACTTTCCAACTGAGGTACAATCCGGAGAAAACATTCTTTTCACACAACACTACAAACAAATAAGAAGTCATGTGAAATGAGGATACTACACCTAGCTTGATGTTCTAAGCCTGTTTGATTATGGTGCTGAGTCATTTGGAGATTATGGCTCTCCAATTGAACATCTTCCCCTGCATGGCTATTGTGTTTAAGATAACAAAGTCCATGATTTCGTAAATTGGGAGCAATCCTTTTCCCCGTACAACCTGCATAGTAAGATCACAAAGTACATCAAGCAATGACTATTGTAATTTCCTAAGAGAATGATCACTCTGCATTCCCATTATGCAAATCTCAATGGACTGAAATATTGGTAGATAAATTAGATAGTTGAATATCAACATACAAAATATCATTTTTAAATGAATGGAATTTGTTGTTTGATTATCCTCTGACATTGGTGCTACAATGGGGGCTTGTTTTTTTTTTTTTTAAGTGAATCATTGGTGTAAAGATCCATAGAAGGTGTGTTTTAGATAATTAGGAGGGGGGGACATTAGATTCCATGACTACCGAAAGAAGTCGAAGCTCACTAAAAATGATGCAGCACAAAAAAAATTAACCTCTAACATCACTACCAAACACACTCTTAAAGGGAACTAACACAATTCACTAATGATAAAAATGACACAATCTAATATTTACAAATCGAACTTGAATTTTCATAGTTTAACATTTACTTATGTTTTTGGCCATTTATATATGGATTTTCAAAACATCCCCATTAGTGTTGAATTTTCAACGAACTAATCCCAAATCTTTTCTCTTATTGAAATCCCACTTCAACATCTTATTCATCAACTATAAGAAATCAAATAGAATATTAATAACACCAAATTGCATTTAAGTTGAGAGCATCAATGCTATAATCCTTTCCATCTTAGGGTTACTTAATAACCCTATCTTATTGCTTTAGTCCCATCTCCATACTCCTCATATTTGAGCCTAGAAAATGAAAAAAGAAGACACGATTTATGAAAATTGTTTATATACAATCTTATAAAAGAAAACATCATAAATAACAATTTAAATAAACTAAAAAATATATTTTTAAATACTAATTTTAAAATTCAATATCTTTTAATTCTAATTATAAAAGGTAGCTCTAAATTCTCACTTTGAAATTAATCATTACACCATAGGGACGATATATAAAAACTTTCTTAGACTACATAAGGAAAATATATAAAAACCTTCTTAGACTTCCATAGTGAAGGAACAATAATTAAAGAGGTTTTCAAGCCTCAAACTTTTCCATGATAACCTCAACCTCCATGATCAAATTATAGTATTAAGAACTTTTTAACATAAGAGGACAGTTTATATCTACCAAGGTTTCTATATTTGCATGATAACCACCCATAATCAAATTATAGTATTAAGAACCTTTGAACATATCTTTGTTGTAAGAGGATGATTTATATCTACCAAGGTTAATGTATGTATATATTTACTTAATAAATGAGACATTATCTTGTAAAAATAGTATGATACTGAGGTCCACTCATTGAGGAATACAAATATATCTGCTACAAAAGCAAAAAACGTTACTTTTGAGATATGGATAAACTTTGATACTAATTGCGAATAATAAATTGGCTTACTTCTAAATCTATAGAATTATAAGTTTGAAGTAAAATTGGTTTATCTGATTGATTAAACAAGAGTTGTCTAGCGTGAATGTCCCTTGGAGCTCAAGCGAATGATAAGTGCATAGTTCTAAGCATAGCTCAAGCGAATGTGTTTCAGAAGAGCACATACCGAAGACATTGAAATTAGTGCAAGGAAGAGTTCTATTATGTATTGTGTTAATATCAATTGGCAATGAGTTCTTTTAAGACATAATAAAAAAATGAAAGTAAACAAGAGGACCATAAAATATTGAAATTAAGTTCTTTTAAGACATAACAAAAAAATGAAAGTAAAGAAGAGAACCATAAAATATTGAAATTAAATAGCTAAATGTGTAGTTTTATTTAACTTAAGTTTGTTATAGAAAAAATTGCTTTTAAAAAGAAATATTGTTTTATATAAGTCTTTATGAAAAATGAATCATGTATATGATGAATCTAAATATATTTTATAGAAAAAATTGTTTTTAAAAAGGCAATATTGAATGCACCATGTATATGATGAATCTAAATATATATTTTATTTTGATCAATGAAATATGTGTATGATGAATCTAAATATATTTTATTTTGTAGCATCAATGAAATATGTGTTGTTGTTAGTTTTTTTTCAATAGAAAATTTGCTTGAAATTATATTAAGATTATAATCTCATTTACATCAACATGTACCATTTAAAAAAGAGTATTTCAAATAGTATTAACATGACTGTACTATCGCCAAAAAAACCTATATCACACTATCTTGTCCCTCTAAGCTCAGAAATGTTGTCAATAGAGTGCAACAGTACTCTGTCACATATATGACCATCAACAAAATTGATCATCTCCCCTATGAAAAAAGTAACTTTGATGCAACAAATCAAAAACACTGTCCAAAAAATACCAGAAAGTAAACTGATATCCCCCTCCGATTAGAATAACTTTAGATGGACAGGTAGACCAACCTTTCCATTTTCCCATTGATAGAAAGTTAATCTACCTGAAGGACCTAGCAAAGCTTGTTTGGAAAGGCGATCCGCTTCTTGATTAAACTCCCTGTAAATATGATAGTTGATTTCATGGAAACCTGTAGACAAATCCCTGGTTCTGAGTTTCCAGCCTTCAATGTCGATAGAATTTAAATTGCCATTTTTTTTCAGCCACTCTATGATCACCTTTGAATCCCACAAAAGCTGTATCTTTGGTATTTTCCATAGTTTTGCAAGAGTAAGAGTAACCCATGCCCCTAGTAGCTACGCTTTGGAGTTTGTCCCAATCCCTCCATTGATATGCCATCTATAAGCCTACATGTCTGGGATTTTGATAACCCCCCCATCCCCGCTCCACAGATCGTTCCACCCCGAATGGAAGCCCCATCGAAAAAGGCCATTGAGTAATCTAGAAAATGGCAAGTTGGGCTTCTTATAATAGTAACTATTTTTTGAGAGGAGGAGCATGAAGAGTGCACTCTTATAGTTTTACAAATTACAGCCCACACCGAAGGCATTTTGTTCTAAAAAACAACTAGATTCCTCTCAAGCCAGATATACCAACATATATGAACAACCAGAGTATTGGGGATAGTTCTTTCTTTTTCCCAAGAGTAAAAAAATCATTAAGGGATGTGCCTGGTCATCGACAATTTTTCTTACGTACAAATGATAATCCATCCCACACCGTCTGTGTGAATGGATAATGCACAAAAGGATGGTCTATATCTTCAACATCATTTTTACACAGAAGGCACATACTGGGACCCTGCCATCCTTTTTTTTTCAAAACCTCCCAAGTTAATATCTTGTTTTCGGTTGCCAACCATACGAAGAGTTTCAACTTCAACTGGATGTTCCATTTCCAGAGTTTAAGTTTCCAGCCTCTCCAAATTGGCAGATCTTGAGTGGATATAAGAGCTAAGTATAAATTTTTTACCAGAGGAGTCCCCTCCCGTCCATAGCAGAGAATCAACTCCAACTGTGAGTGAGACACCAACTTGATTTAGATTATTGCAATAAACCTCCCACTCGGATGCTAGGCTGCCCGTTAGCCTCGAATATGTGTTGCTTATCCATGTCTTTGATGACGTTGCTGGATCTTGGGCTGCTGAAACTTGAGCCAGTACCGTGAGTGTTCTAAGAGTTAATTGTGCCAATAACTCCTCCGATAGGAAATATTTGGAGCCTAATCCGAGAATTTTATCTCTACCTATAGTTATGTAGTGTCCTGATCTTGGAGACCAACTAAGCCAATGAATACTTACATGAACGGGGTGAACAAGGCTAGTCCACATCCTGGATGCAACTCTAACTTTATGATTTTCCAGCCTGTACTAGTTAATTACCATAGAATTTTGTAAATATTTTTCCCTTAAAACCACGTTCCAGATGCCTTGTTGAGAGAGAACCCTCCATAGAGTATTCACATTTAATGACTCGTTGAAAAGTAGGAGGTTTCTAAAGCCTCATCCACCATTCTTTTTTGGTTTGGAGAGTAAGTCCCATCTACACAGGTGGAGATGATGTGTATCTTTGTTCCCATTCCATAGAAAATGATACATCATTTTCCTAATCTTTCTCAACACCGAATGAGGAATTGATTCCATCGACATCCAATAAACCGACTGGCCTTCCAACACAGTTTTTACCAGGATGTATCTACCACCCAAGGTGAGGCACCGGTTGCACCATAGACCTATCCTCTTTGATATTTTAGTTACTAACAAGTCCTAGTCTCTAGCATGATACATGCCTTTCTTCAGATAGTATCCCAGATATTTGAAGCCCACAGAGAGGTCTCTAAAGGTGTATGGAAGAATACTCTTGAAAGGATCAAGTTCGCTATCAGTAATGCCTACATAATGGACTGTAGTTTTGGAGAGATTAACTGTTAGCCCCGAATATTTACAAAATAAACAAATAATTTTGTCAATTTCCCACCATTCTTTTAGATTCGCCTTCGTCATAATAAGAACATCATCAACGAACAATAAATGCAAAATCTTGTACATTCGAGAAACTTTAATACTTGAAAGGTTACCTTCACCTATGGCATTTTTCAAGAGTAGGTTGAGGCCTTCCATGACCAGGATGAATAGAAGAGGAGAAAGTGGACACCCTTGGCGCAATCCCCTACCACTTTAAAAAAAATCAGTGGTTTCTCGATTTATCAAAACAAAAAAGGATGAATAAGTCACACATGCCATGATCCAATTGGTCACCTGGATCTCGAATCCAGCTGTTAGAAGGACAATTATTAAGAAATTCCAGTGGATACAATCATAATCTTTTCTTAGGTCCAGTTTTAATACCAAGGATTTTAAATTTTTCTTTTTTATACTGTGTAAACTTTCATGGGTTGTTCCAATGGCGTCTTGGATCCTCCTTCCTTGTAGGAAACCCAGCTGCTCAACTGAAAGTGCATTTGACAGAATCGGTTTGATCCGATTAGAAATGATTTTTGAGGTCACTTTATAGCATAGATTGCATAATGATATCGGGCGGTAATCTTCGAAGGTTGATGGTTTGTTAGCCTTCAGAATTAAAGCTAGAAAAGTCGAGTTAAGGATACCAACAATAGAACCCATCCTTCTTGTTTCTTCCACCATTTCGAGCAAATCCTTTCCAAATATATCAAAAAAGAAAGTGAAAAACTCAGAGGTCCAACCATCCGACCCTGGTCTCTTTTCTTTTTTGAAATTAAAGAGAACTCTTTTTAATTCTTCCATTATAACTAGTTGATATAGGGTACTCATTTCATCATCCTTCAACATTTGTGGATAAAAAATAACAATTTTGACTTGATCTRCGATGTTCCCAGAATCCTAAGCTTTGTAAAAGTCCTTGAAATGATTGATCGTTGACTCCTTTATTGCTCCTTGCTCAGTATACATGTTGCCATTACCTTCATTGATTTCCCAAACGTGTTTCCTGGCCCTGTTGAAGCTAGCAAAATTATGAATATTTTTTGTATTGTTGTCCCCACTAGACAACCAAATTTCCCTTCTTCGAAGTCTCCACCTTTCTTCGGTACCTCTAAGAATACAGTTTATTTCAAGTTCCCTCTGTCGAAGGAGCTTTCCTTCCTCAATGTTGGTAGAATCCTCCATCAGATGCAGGATTGATACCTTTATACCCATTTCAAGTACCTTAAGTTATTCATTATTTTTAACCAACTTATCTTTAAACCACTGTTTTGTATGGTTCTTTAAAACCTTTAATTTCCACACGAGTCTCTTCTGACTTCCCCGTTCAGAAAGGAACATAGGATCTTTCCATATATCTTGAACTAATTTGATAAATTCTTGTTCATTCAGCCAGTGGGAATTCATTTTCAAGGGAAATGCCTTGTATAATGGTAGAATTTCCAACTGAAGGAAAATAGGCACGTGATCTGAAATGCAGGGAAAGTATACCCAAGATCTAAAGATACCAACTGATAATAATAATTCTTCAGATACTAGAAACCAGTCCAGTCTCCTCGCCACCGCTTCACTTCCCCCACAACCATTACGCCACGTCGGTACAAGTTTATCCGGTTTAATATCAATCAACTTACTAGCACTCAATAGATCCCTGAAAAAATCATCCGATGGTCTATGTCGGGTCGCCCCGCCCCAAACCTCATCCGGAGATAGAACAAATTTTAGGTCACCTGCTAAGATCAAATTCATTATTGCCAATAAACCACTATCAACCATTGACTGCCAAAATTGTAAGCGATCTGTACAAGGTCCATAATTATTTAGCATAGCTAAGTCCCGCTTATCCTTTAAGCACCTTCTTGTTAACAGAATATTGCCAATCGTGAGATAGGTGATGCCAACCCCCCTTCTCCTTGGGATGCACGACTTCTCGGTCAAGGATCTTCAATTCTCGAAGCTGAATTATCTCTCTCAAACCTTAATGGTCTTGCTTGTAAATAACCACAGGTCTCTTCAGTCTTTCAGTGCAAGTTCTATGACACTCACAATCTCTCCCTTCGCAATACCGGGTGTTGTAACAGATGTTGGAAATTGCTCTAGTCAGTGTCTTCATCCCAAATGTGTTTGAGGATCACATCAAGCTTATTAATCAACTAGGGATCTCAACTCCAAATTATCTTTAACTTGCATCAGATTGCTGAAGGCCTTGTAGGGCCTTTTGGGAAGAAAGTTCATGTTCTGGGGTCTCTCACTCGTTCAAGGTATGAAGGGTGAGTTAGTGCTTCGAATAATCTACATTTTGAGGTTTCATTCAGTTACTCTACTTCTTTAATGGCAGAGCCAGAAGGTGTTGTGACAGTTGCAAGCAATTTTGAAGTCTCTTATGCTGCAAATCGATAAATCTCTATTTTGAAAGTTCAACATGATGATGTCCCTGTTTTTGGAATTAATCAAAAGTTTCAAATGGTTGTTGAAACCTTAAGAGATTTTGTATGCGCGCTAGATTTTTGTGTTGAAAATATCGATTTTCCTCAGAAAACGATGATGCAGAATTGAATAAGCCTCCAAACATATGTGAAATTTTGAAAGTAAGCAGTACAGAATGCAAATCACAATTGCAAGTACCAAACCTGAGTAATTTCATTGAAGACAATATTTCAGAAATGGATATTTTATCAAACAAGCTATCAGAAGATGAGATCCGAGAAATGCGAGGTGGAAAATTCGCTAATTATGCACCTGGTATTCCTTCTCATGTAAGAGGTGTGGATTTTGTTTTCATTCTTATATGGTATCATGGTATTGAACCATATATCTTATCTAGCATAGGTCCTTTATATCAAGAACCTTTGTCCTGATGTAAAAGAAACATACCTAGCAGCTTTATATATTCGGTTCCAAAGTCCAGGAAAGAAGTTACTCTTCTGTCTCATGCAACATGGTCGAATGAAGGGACAGGCTTTTGTTACATTTCCTGATATAGACACATCAAGGCGAGCTCTGCAGTTAACAAATGGTTTCAGATTCAAGGGAAAGCCAATAGTTATTCAGTATGGTCGTGCAGTTAGGGAGAATGACAAGTCTACAGATTAGACAAAAATGAT
>JZKD02S1677898.1:0-15357 GCA_000966675.3 Picea glauca
GTCAACCAAATTGGGTACTCTGAAAGAAAATTAGGGTTTATGGTTTACATGATGAAGTGATGATGGAGTAACTGGGTGTGTCATTCAAATTTGATTCCAAAACCCTCCCATATCATTAAGGCATTCCAATAGTCTTTCCATGACAAATTTTAGTGCACACAAAAAATGTTTGAAAAAATTTCAACGTTGGTCCCATTCGCAGGTCCCTGCTGTCAGTGTCTAGTCCTCATGCAATTTTTCATTTCCCATTCCTTGACCATGGTGCAGTCCCTAAGATCCATTATTTTTTTACAAAATTACATACTAATGGCATAAAATTATAGACGAATTTTTGTTGTCGATAGTATAACAAATTCGTCGCAAGATTATTTACATTTGTCTCTCTTGCAACGATATCAAATGATGTTGGGATTCATTTCATATTTGGTTTATCAATTTGAAATATCAATTTGATACTTTTCAAGCTAGCTGGACCTTCATCAAATACAAATATGAAACTTGAAATCATTAACATATCTACTAGAACATACGAAAAATAGGGTTTATGGTAATTCTAAGAAGATTCAAATAGGTAACAATATTGATGAAATCTTATACGATCATGATGGTATAAAAATGAAAGAGTTTCTCTTGGTTTCAAGAATAATTTATCCTCTACTTAATAAGACCAACCACGTGAAGGTGGAAGCTCACATGGCCCCTCCCCTCCCCCTCACATCACTCTCAATTGATCCCCAAAACCCAATCTATAAAACATAAAATAATCGAAAGCAATGTCCTCTTAAGATTCATGCATAGAAACTACAAAAAGAAAAATTAATGAAGGTACATGAAATGATGTGTTTCTAAATGATATTTTAGTCTACCACGTACTTTACTATATTGACAACTATTTTCAGGTTTCAAATAATAATTAAACAACTTGTAACCTAGGATATAAAAACGTCGCATAAAACTTAAAAACATGTAATTAACCCATGACATTAAAAGTAAATTTTTTTAAGAGAATAATTNCTATTAAAATTCTTACGGGAGCGTCTGAGGAAACATTTTTTACAAGGGTAATAACATCTACCATCACCCTTTTCACCTTCTTTACTTTTTTCCCCACCTCTAACAATATTCTGCGACATTCTTCCGCACAAAAATATCGTTTCGAAACCGTCGTTGTTATAGCAAGATTTTCGCAACATCTTTAAATCGACAAATATTTATATTCCAATTTTAGGTCATTATCATCGCAATTGCAACGAACGTGACCTAAAAATATTTATTATTTTTATTAATATTTTAGGTTATTTTCAACGGTCAATTTTAAGGTTAGGTAAGTCATCGCTCTTGCGATGGACAAACTAGAGTCGTCGCTCTTGTGAAAAACATTGACCATAATAATTTAGTCAACCTAGAGTCGTCCAGATAGCAACGAATATGGGATGGATTTAGAAAAAATGAACTTTTTCTCTCGCATGTTGCAACAAAAGAGTACTTTCGTCGCAAGTGGTCATCACAAATTTTTCAATATGTAGTAGTGATTAGAACATTCTTTGCAGCTATCTAATTCCCATGTATGGGTTCCACCTGGAACTGGGTTAGTGTGTTTAAGACAAAGAAAATATCTAGTCGAGTATTTACTAAATACATCAATGACCCAATCAATTATCGATCATCAATCCAAACTTCTGAAGAATCTTTACTTTTCCTTGTCCAAGGAATACTTCACCATGCTTTTGCCATAATTCTAGTCCCAAGTAATAATCCATGAGACCAAGATCTTTCATATCGAACTCAGAAGCTAGTTCCTTTTTACATTGGATGATGAGAGACTCTTTTCCTGTCAATAATAAATTGTTTACATATTGCAGTAGAATCAAAAGTGCATTGTTCTTGACTTTGTAGTAAAGATTTGGATTTTCATGACTCTTGGAAAAACCAAGTCTCATTAAGTAGTTGTCTATTTTGGCATACCAATCTCTTGGAGCTTGTTTGATTCCATATAAAGATTTCTTTAGTCTGCAAACATGAGTGTGTCTAGAGTGTACTTTAAATCCTTGAGGTTGTTCAATGTATACTTCTTCTTTGATTTCTCCATTGAGGAAAGTTGCTTTTACATCCATCTGATGTAAACTCCATCCCATGGAAGAAACAAGAGACATAATGGCTCTAATAGAAGTATATATGGAAATAGGAGAAAATGTATCATCATAGTCTTCTCCCTCCTTCTGGGAGAACCCTCTAGCTATGAACCTTTATTTCTATTTGTCCACGCTTCCGTCTGTTGCATGTTTGATCTTATAGACCCATTTTGAAGTTACTACTGATTTTTCTTTAGGTATAGCCACAATTTCTCATACATCATTTTTCATGATGGACTAGTGTTCTTCTGTCATGGCTTCTTTCCATTGTTTCTTCTAAGTTTCCTCTTAAAATGTCATGGGTTCTTCGTCTAGAATATTTTTCATACATGTTGCATAGCTGCAGAATATCTTGGGATTCTTTATTTTTCTGAAGGTTCCACTTGGGGCTTTGAGTCTTTCTACTTCTTGTAGAGTAGCTTCAAGCCAAGATGGATGTTTCTTGGTTTTGGGTGCAGTGTTTGAATCAATAGTCTTACATGGTTGCATCGAATGATCAAGTTGTTATATTTCTTCATTCTGACTTTATGGAATGCATGTGTTTTCTTCAACAGGCTCTTCATGCTCTTCTTCTTCTATAGTTTCTTCTATGGATTTCTTAAAATCCATCTTTTCTTTGAAGGTTATGTCTCTGTTGACTTCAATCTTATGTTATTATGGGATATAGATTCTATAGGTCTTGGATTATTCATTGTATCCCACGAATATGCCCTTCTTTCCTGGGGGTTCTAATTTATTCATTTTATCCTTGGGAATGTGAAAGTAAACAAGGCATCCAAACATTCTTAAGTGTTCCAAATTAGGTTTCTTTCCTAAGAAGGCTTATTCTAGAGTCATATCCTTCAATATGCGGTGAGGACTTCTATTCTGAACATATATTGTTGTCGTGGTTGCTTCTCCCCATAGATACATAGATAAACCTTGATCATTCAATAGTTCCTTCGCAGTTTCTTCAATAGATATGTTCTTCCTTTCTGCTACACCATTTTGTTGAGGATTATGAGGAATAGTTAGCTCCCTCCTAACCCCTGTCGATTTGAAAAAGGCAACAAATTCCTTGGATGTATATTCTCCTCCATTATCTGTTCTCAAGGTATTGATTTTCTTGTTTGTGAGGTTCTCTATCTCTGCTTTTAATTCTTGAAACTTGTTGAATACTTCGTCCTTTGTCTTCAAGATATATAACCATGTCTTTCTTGAGTAATCATCTATGAAGATTACATAGTAAAGAGAACCTCCTAGATATTTGACTGGCATCGAACCACAAACATCTGAATGTATTAGATATAGAATTTCCTTAGATCTATTATTGTTGCTTGAGAATGGTTTCTTAACATTCTTACCAAGAGCACATCCTTTGCAAATTCCTGCATGTCTAGACTGTAGTTATGGTATTCCTTCAACCATATTTTTGAGGAAGGGTAATGCTTGATAGTTGATATGAGCATACCTTCTATGCCAAAGTTCATTGGGATTGACTTGATCATGTACAAGGGCTTCAACATTTCGCTCTAGTAGTCTGTATAATCTTTCTTCATGGGTTCCAATAACTCTAGAATTCTCTATGTTGGAGTCTTTAGGCCAAGAGAATACTTTTCCATCTACAAAGGCTATTATGTTTCCTTTGTCTTCTAGGAAAGATATGGATACAATATTATTTTCTAAACCAGGTACATATAAGACATTGCTCAAATGAACATTGTTACATGTTTTCAATTTGATGGAGGTTTGACCAATTCCTTCGACTGGGTAAGTGTTTTTGTCTCCAAGTTCTACCTTGTATGATGTCTTCTTTTCATTTAGATTGGAGATTCTGGCTTGGTCTCCTGTCATATGCCTAGAAGCTCCACTGTCGATTATCCACATTTCATCTTCAAGAGTTCTTGTGAGCGTTGAGTAGTGTAGATGATTCATCTTTTCATTCATGATTTTTGTTGACTGATAACTGGTCAAGATTTGACCCAAAATCTCAATATTCAAGTTTTTGCCTTCTGAGAGTACCAAGAGGTGCGTTGGACTAAGGCGCACTAGAAAATCTTCTCTTTGAGTAAGGTATTCCATCATAAGGTGTTAGGCAAGAGTTTTGGGATTTTTGCAACTACACCTGCTAGTAACCCTAGCTGCAGTGCTTCGGTAACTGTTCATGTTGGAAACCCTAGCGGATTTCTTCAAAGAGATTGATAACCTTATGGCTTAGCTTCCTTCCAGTGGTTAAACTGAATGAAGGAGGTGTGGACCCATTACCTATTAGAATATTGGGTGTGCGTGTTTAACCATAGAAAATATAGCAATATTGTCACCTAATCATAGGCACTAATGCCACCCCCGAGCACCTTGACCTTGACAGAGAGAATAATTTTCAGAAACAAACTGATAGCCAACCAAGGCTAATGCACCAAGACAAGATAACCAAAACTGATCAGAGATTCCAACCGAGAAAAACCAAAAATGTAGATTGCAGAACTGTAAGCAGCAGTTGCTCCCCAGACTTGCGCACAACTGGACTTCTGCAGTGTGCACAAGTGTATTTCTGCAATTCTGAGAATTCTGGCTAAAATGAAGACTGGCCTCCTATATTTATACTTCTTCTTCCAGACTGCCTAGGCCAACTTCTTATTTTGGGTGCCAAATACTTAGTATATAATATTTTCTTTAGCCGACTTTTCTTCTACGGTTATATCCAAAAAATTTCTTGCTTTTGGAATATTCTAATCTTGTCAAAGGTCACAAATGGAGGTTAATACCTCCTACAGATACCATAATATCAATATAATTATGATAGACTATTGTGATCATTTCTAATTTGCTAAAATGTGAGAATGAATATGTAAGGATGAGTTGTATCCCTAAGGACCTTACAGCCTTAGAGGAAAGTTTCCAGGACATGGAAAAAAATATAATTTAACTCATGTGGTGAGTGTCTGGTTGTGTCGAGAGATCCCTATGAGGAATGAAGAAACCAAAGTCTTAAGTAAGCTATGATTATTATATGGAAATATTGCAAGATATGCAAGATTTTCCTTTATAAATTTGAGAAGAACTTTGATGATTTAGAATTTTTTTCTAGCTCTTAGGAATTTAGCAAAACCATTGAGGAAATTCCTAAGTACTAAAGTCTAGATTCATATTATTTTTCTTGAAGGAAATTATGAGTCATTCGAGAGGATTTGCAGTCTTTGGATTGGCTTAACTTGCAGATCTGGACTATCGATCGTATGGGGTACCCATCGGGACAATCAAGTGTCGAATTGTAATAGAACTTCGACGAAGGAAGTTCTGAGTCAGTAGGATCTATTGATCCATCAAAGTATGGCCATGGTGGACCTTGAATCATTGGATCCAATTGATAGACCATCAATGTAAGGTCGGTCGAAGGTCCATAAAGATGACGTATTTCGACGACATGAAGTCCGAGGAACGTAGATCCCATGAAGAGTGTCAAGGAATCAAAACCATTATATTCTGTGGGAATCTCCCTTAGGCAAGAAACTTATCTACCCTATCTAGCGACTGGTTGGAGACTCCAAGGCACGCTACATCCACAAGATCAAATGAATCAGAACCGTTCAATTTGTCGGGGTATACATGATCAGAGTGGTTGGTTCATAGTGGTTAGTGGAGTCAAAACGTGAATAATCCAATAAGGAGGAGTTCCAAACGTGAAGGTGAACCGTTGAATGGGAAATGGGAGATATTTAATCTCAGTCATTCATCAAGGTGGACGTCGTTGGAAAGGCTAAGCCCACAACTTGACAAACAAATGGCTAACCATCGATTGAGTAGAGGCTCTGAGGAAATCATAGTTATTGAACTAGGTTACCTGAGGGTCGTTATATCCTTAATATACTATATTGGTCTTAGGTCATCAGAGAGAATGATACCCTTGGCAAGGAATACTTTGACAAGAGTAAGTCTGAATTACCTACATGACGTTATCATGAGGTCGAGGGGGAAAACTAATCGTCTGATTGGGAACGTTTATTTCCATGAGTTCCACAAATACCTTCAAAGGAGATTGATAGTGATGAATTTTTAAGATACATTATTACTTATTTTGTGATAAGAGAAGTTCTCTCTTTAGTGACTGGTGAATCTACTAGCTAGTCTTAGTAAGAAGAATGAAATCGACATCCCACCAACCTAAGTAAGGTTTAGGGGTTGGGTGTGCTACAACCACATACAGGTTGACCCCATCATTGATTCAATTTGTTGCAGAGCATGACATATATGACATATGAGAGGATACGTGGATCTAGAATAAATCCTTCATAAGTATTATCATAAGAGGCCACCCAATCTACAATTTTACACATGTTATTAAGGATATTATGGTAACATTACATAGATAATATGAAAGGTAAAAAATTACACACTTCTACTTGAATTAAGCGCCTATTCTACACAAGATCTTTGAAAAGAGATAAATATTCCACTAGGAAAACATCCCATCTAGGAATCCCATCCACACCATATGTAAGGCACAAATTATAAAGAAGTAAAAATCCTTGATTTATTCGTGTCCTCTTACTAACTAGAATTTGCATATGCTTCTGTTGTCTTTCCTATAATAAGGTTTAGGTGAGATCCCAACAACTTCCACTTGTTAATGTGTATTACCAAAGCCCCTAGAAATCCAAATATGCACAAGGGATGCCAGATTTGTCATGATTTTATAGCCCCTCATTCACATTGATTTTTTATTAAGTTTGTCCCATATTTTCTCCCAAGGTCATAAAAGCAATAGACCCTGTTGGGAACAAATATATCACCAAAGTGTTGATAGTATGGTAGCTGCAGGAGGTATTTACCTCCACGTGTAAACCTGGCGAGAATAGAATACTTCGAAAAGAAAGAATAAACCCTAATGAGTTGGCTAATAACCCTAGAAGACATGTTGGCTCAAGGGGATAATTTATATTAGGTTATTAGCCTCCAAGAGAAGAAGTTGGCTAGAAGAATTAATATATACTAAACAGACAGTTACCCAGAATGAGAAATCGGCCTAGGCAGTTAGCTAGAATTAGTATAAATACAGGAGGCCAATTCTGATTGTGGCAGGTAGTCTCAGAATTGCAAAGTAGCAACTTGTGCGCACTGTAGTGCCCAATCTTGTGCGTAGGTTTGAGGAGAGATGCCATTGCAGCTTCTGCAACTAACAGATCACATTTGTCTTGGGATATCTCTTGGTTAGGGTTTGGACTATCTGATCATCTCATTTTGATGCGTTATCCTTGGGGAAAGGTGAGTTATCCTTTGTTTGGATATCTACCCTAGGGTTTTCTTTCGGAATGATTCTTTGTCAATATTAAGGTGCTCGAAGGGTTGCTTCGACCTATGGTTGGGTGACAATAGTATTGTCAATGTTAAAACGAGCACATCCATTATATTCTAATAGGTTATGGGTCCACACCTCATTCATTCAATTTAACCACTGGAAGGAAACATAGCCGTAAGGATATTAAGCTCGTTGAAGAAGTGTCGCTAGGGTTTCTAGCAGGAGCAATCACCATAGCACTGTCACTAGGGTTACTAGCAAGTGCAGTTGCAGAAACCCTAATTCTCTTCTTGAGGCACCTTAAGTGAACAGATTGACCTAATATCTAGATAGATCAGTGTGCCCTAGCCTAGTACATCTCCTGGTACTCTCAGCAAGCCAAGACATGAAGTTTGAGTTTTCGGTCAAATATAAGGTTGACCAAGTCAAAGTAGCCATGACTTACTTCATGAAGTCAGAAAACAAGTTCGATGGAGCCTCTAACTTCAGAGCGTGGAAGACAAGGATTGACCTCATCCTTGCCAAGAATAAAGTGTTGGATATCATGAAAGGAAAGATCGTGAAGCTAGAGTTTGAAGAAGGAANCTATTAAAATTCTTACGGGAGCGTCTGAGGAAACATTTTTTACAAGGGTAATAACATCTACCATCACCCTTTTCACCTTCTTTACTTTTTTCCCCACCTCTAACAATATTCTGCGACATTCTTCCGCACAAAAATATCGTTTCGAAACCGTCGTTGTTATAGCAAGATTTTCGCAACATCTTTAAATCGACAAATATTTATATTCCAATTTTAGGTCATTATCATCGCAATTGCAACGAACGTGACCTAAAAATATTTATTATTTTTATTAATATTTTAGGTTATTTTCAACGGTCAATTTTAAGGTTAGGTAAGTCATCGCTCTTGCGATGGACAAACTAGAGTCGTCGCTCTTGTGAAAAACATTGACCATAATAATTTAGTCAACCTAGAGTCGTCCAGATAGCAACGAATATGGGATGGATTTAGAAAAAATGAACTTTTTCTCTCGCATGTTGCAACAAAAGAGTACTTTCGTCGCAAGTGGTCATCACAAATTTTTCAATATGTAGTAGTGATTAGAACATTCTTTGCAGCTATCTAATTCCCATGTATGGGTTCCACCTGGAACTGGGTTAGTGTGTTTAAGACAAAGAAAATATCTAGTCGAGTATTTACTAAATACATCAATGACCCAATCAATTATCGATCATCAATCCAAACTTCTGAAGAATCTTTACTTTTCCTTGTCCAAGGAATACTTCACCATGCTTTTGCCATAATTCTAGTCCCAAGTAATAATCCATGAGACCAAGATCTTTCATATCGAACTCAGAAGCTAGTTCCTTTTTACATTGGATGATGAGAGACTCTTTTCCTGTCAATAATAAATTGTTTACATATTGCAGTAGAATCAAAAGTGCATTGTTCTTGACTTTGTAGTAAAGATTTGGATTTTCATGACTCTTGGAAAAACCAAGTCTCATTAAGTAGTTGTCTATTTTGGCATACCAATCTCTTGGAGCTTGTTTGATTCCATATAAAGATTTCTTTAGTCTGCAAACATGAGTGTGTCTAGAGTGTACTTTAAATCCTTGAGGTTGTTCAATGTATACTTCTTCTTTGATTTCTCCATTGAGGAAAGTTGCTTTTACATCCATCTGATGTAAACTCCATCCCATGGAAGAAACAAGAGACATAATGGCTCTAATAGAAGTATATATGGAAATAGGAGAAAATGTATCATCATAGTCTTCTCCCTCCTTCTGGGAGAACCCTCTAGCTATGAACCTTTATTTCTATTTGTCCACGCTTCCGTCTGTTGCATGTTTGATCTTATAGACCCATTTTGAAGTTACTACTGATTTTTCTTTAGGTATAGCCACAATTTCTCATACATCATTTTTCATGATGGACTAGTGTTCTTCTGTCATGGCTTCTTTCCATTGTTTCTTCTAAGTTTCCTCTTAAAATGTCATGGGTTCTTCGTCTAGAATATTTTTCATACATGTTGCATAGCTGCAGAATATCTTGGGATTCTTTATTTTTCTGAAGGTTCCACTTGGGGCTTTGAGTCTTTCTACTTCTTGTAGAGTAGCTTCAAGCCAAGATGGATGTTTCTTGGTTTTGGGTGCAGTGTTTGAATCAATAGTCTTACATGGTTGCATCGAATGATCAAGTTGTTATATTTCTTCATTCTGACTTTATGGAATGCATGTGTTTTCTTCAACAGGCTCTTCATGCTCTTCTTCTTCTATAGTTTCTTCTATGGATTTCTTAAAATCCATCTTTTCTTTGAAGGTTATGTCTCTGTTGACTTCAATCTTATGTTATTATGGGATATAGATTCTATAGGTCTTGGATTATTCATTGTATCCCACGAATATGCCCTTCTTTCCTGGGGGTTCTAATTTATTCATTTTATCCTTGGGAATGTGAAAGTAAACAAGGCATCCAAACATTCTTAAGTGTTCCAAATTAGGTTTCTTTCCTAAGAAGGCTTATTCTAGAGTCATATCCTTCAATATGCGGTGAGGACTTCTATTCTGAACATATATTGTTGTCGTGGTTGCTTCTCCCCATAGATACATAGATAAACCTTGATCATTCAATAGTTCCTTCGCAGTTTCTTCAATAGATATGTTCTTCCTTTCTGCTACACCATTTTGTTGAGGATTATGAGGAATAGTTAGCTCCCTCCTAACCCCTGTCGATTTGAAAAAGGCAACAAATTCCTTGGATGTATATTCTCCTCCATTATCTGTTCTCAAGGTATTGATTTTCTTGTTTGTGAGGTTCTCTATCTCTGCTTTTAATTCTTGAAACTTGTTGAATACTTCGTCCTTTGTCTTCAAGATATATAACCATGTCTTTCTTGAGTAATCATCTATGAAGATTACATAGTAAAGAGAACCTCCTAGATATTTGACTGGCATCGAACCACAAACATCTGAATGTATTAGATATAGAATTTCCTTAGATCTATTATTGTTGCTTGAGAATGGTTTCTTAACATTCTTACCAAGAGCACATCCTTTGCAAATTCCTGCATGTCTAGACTGTAGTTATGGTATTCCTTCAACCATATTTTTGAGGAAGGGTAATGCTTGATAGTTGATATGAGCATACCTTCTATGCCAAAGTTCATTGGGATTGACTTGATCATGTACAAGGGCTTCAACATTTCGCTCTAGTAGTCTGTATAATCTTTCTTCATGGGTTCCAATAACTCTAGAATTCTCTATGTTGGAGTCTTTAGGCCAAGAGAATACTTTTCCATCTACAAAGGCTATTATGTTTCCTTTGTCTTCTAGGAAAGATATGGATACAATATTATTTTCTAAACCAGGTACATATAAGACATTGCTCAAATGAACATTGTTACATGTTTTCAATTTGATGGAGGTTTGACCAATTCCTTCGACTGGGTAAGTGTTTTTGTCTCCAAGTTCTACCTTGTATGATGTCTTCTTTTCATTTAGATTGGAGATTCTGGCTTGGTCTCCTGTCATATGCCTAGAAGCTCCACTGTCGATTATCCACATTTCATCTTCAAGAGTTCTTGTGAGCGTTGAGTAGTGTAGATGATTCATCTTTTCATTCATGATTTTTGTTGACTGATAACTGGTCAAGATTTGACCCAAAATCTCAATATTCAAGTTTTTGCCTTCTGAGAGTACCAAGAGGTGCGTTGGACTAAGGCGCACTAGAAAATCTTCTCTTTGAGTAAGGTATTCCATCATAAGGTGTTAGGCAAGAGTTTTGGGATTTTTGCAACTACACCTGCTAGTAACCCTAGCTGCAGTGCTTCGGTAACTGTTCATGTTGGAAACCCTAGCGGATTTCTTCAAAGAGATTGATAACCTTATGGCTTAGCTTCCTTCCAGTGGTTAAACTGAATGAAGGAGGTGTGGACCCATTACCTATTAGAATATTGGGTGTGCGTGTTTAACCATAGAAAATATAGCAATATTGTCACCTAATCATAGGCACTAATGCCACCCCCGAGCACCTTGACCTTGACAGAGAGAATAATTTTCAGAAACAAACTGATAGCCAACCAAGGCTAATGCACCAAGACAAGATAACCAAAACTGATCAGAGATTCCAACCGAGAAAAACCAAAAATGTAGATTGCAGAACTGTAAGCAGCAGTTGCTCCCCAGACTTGCGCACAACTGGACTTCTGCAGTGTGCACAAGTGTATTTCTGCAATTCTGAGAATTCTGGCTAAAATGAAGACTGGCCTCCTATATTTATACTTCTTCTTCCAGACTGCCTAGGCCAACTTCTTATTTTGGGTGCCAAATACTTAGTATATAATATTTTCTTTAGCCGACTTTTCTTCTACGGTTATATCCAAAAAATTTCTTGCTTTTGGAATATTCTAATCTTGTCAAAGGTCACAAATGGAGGTTAATACCTCCTACAGATACCATAATATCAATATAATTATGATAGACTATTGTGATCATTTCTAATTTGCTAAAATGTGAGAATGAATATGTAAGGATGAGTTGTATCCCTAAGGACCTTACAGCCTTAGAGGAAAGTTTCCAGGACATGGAAAAAAATATAATTTAACTCATGTGGTGAGTGTCTGGTTGTGTCGAGAGATCCCTATGAGGAATGAAGAAACCAAAGTCTTAAGTAAGCTATGATTATTATATGGAAATATTGCAAGATATGCAAGATTTTCCTTTATAAATTTGAGAAGAACTTTGATGATTTAGAATTTTTTTCTAGCTCTTAGGAATTTAGCAAAACCATTGAGGAAATTCCTAAGTACTAAAGTCTAGATTCATATTATTTTTCTTGAAGGAAATTATGAGTCATTCGAGAGGATTTGCAGTCTTTGGATTGGCTTAACTTGCAGATCTGGACTATCGATCGTATGGGGTACCCATCGGGACAATCAAGTGTCGAATTGTAATAGAACTTCGACGAAGGAAGTTCTGAGTCAGTAGGATCTATTGATCCATCAAAGTATGGCCATGGTGGACCTTGAATCATTGGATCCAATTGATAGACCATCAATGTAAGGTCGGTCGAAGGTCCATAAAGATGACGTATTTCGACGACATGAAGTCCGAGGAACGTAGATCCCATGAAGAGTGTCAAGGAATCAAAACCATTATATTCTGTGGGAATCTCCCTTAGGCAAGAAACTTATCTACCCTATCTAGCGACTGGTTGGAGACTCCAAGGCACGCTACATCCACAAGATCAAATGAATCAGAACCGTTCAATTTGTCGGGGTATACATGATCAGAGTGGTTGGTTCATAGTGGTTAGTGGAGTCAAAACGTGAATAATCCAATAAGGAGGAGTTCCAAACGTGAAGGTGAACCGTTGAATGGGAAATGGGAGATATTTAATCTCAGTCATTCATCAAGGTGGACGTCGTTGGAAAGGCTAAGCCCACAACTTGACAAACAAATGGCTAACCATCGATTGAGTAGAGGCTCTGAGGAAATCATAGTTATTGAACTAGGTTACCTGAGGGTCGTTATATCCTTAATATACTATATTGGTCTTAGGTCATCAGAGAGAATGATACCCTTGGCAAGGAATACTTTGACAAGAGTAAGTCTGAATTACCTACATGACGTTATCATGAGGTCGAGGGGGAAAACTAATCGTCTGATTGGGAACGTTTATTTCCATGAGTTCCACAAATACCTTCAAAGGAGATTGATAGTGATGAATTTTTAAGATACATTATTACTTATTTTGTGATAAGAGAAGTTCTCTCTTTAGTGACTGGTGAATCTACTAGCTAGTCTTAGTAAGAAGAATGAAATCGACATCCCACCAACCTAAGTAAGGTTTAGGGGTTGGGTGTGCTACAACCACATACAGGTTGACCCCATCATTGATTCAATTTGTTGCAGAGCATGACATATATGACATATGAGAGGATACGTGGATCTAGAATAAATCCTTCATAAGTATTATCATAAGAGGCCACCCAATCTACAATTTTACACATGTTATTAAGGATATTATGGTAACATTACATAGATAATATGAAAGGTAAAAAATTACACACTTCTACTTGAATTAAGCGCCTATTCTACACAAGATCTTTGAAAAGAGATAAATATTCCACTAGGAAAACATCCCATCTAGGAATCCCATCCACACCATATGTAAGGCACAAATTATAAAGAAGTAAAAATCCTTGATTTATTCGTGTCCTCTTACTAACTAGAATTTGCATATGCTTCTGTTGTCTTTCCTATAATAAGGTTTAGGTGAGATCCCAACAACTTCCACTTGTTAATGTGTATTACCAAAGCCCCTAGAAATCCAAATATGCACAAGGGATGCCAGATTTGTCATGATTTTATAGCCCCTCATTCACATTGATTTTTTATTAAGTTTGTCCCATATTTTCTCCCAAGGTCATAAAAGCAATAGACCCTGTTGGGAACAAATATATCACCAAAGTGTTGATAGTATGGTAGCTGCAGGAGGTATTTACCTCCACGTGTAAACCTGGCGAGAATAGAATACTTCGAAAAGAAAGAATAAACCCTAATGAGTTGGCTAATAACCCTAGAAGACATGTTGGCTCAAGGGGATAATTTATATTAGGTTATTAGCCTCCAAGAGAAGAAGTTGGCTAGAAGAATTAATATATACTAAACAGACAGTTACCCAGAATGAGAAATCGGCCTAGGCAGTTAGCTAGAATTAGTATAAATACAGGAGGCCAATTCTGATTGTGGCAGGTAGTCTCAGAATTGCAAAGTAGCAACTTGTGCGCACTGTAGTGCCCAATCTTGTGCGTAGGTTTGAGGAGAGATGCCATTGCAGCTTCTGCAACTAACAGATCACATTTGTCTTGGGATATCTCTTGGTTAGGGTTTGGACTATCTGATCATCTCATTTTGATGCGTTATCCTTGGGGAAAGGTGAGTTATCCTTTGTTTGGATATCTACCCTAGGGTTTTCTTTCGGAATGATTCTTTGTCAATATTAAGGTGCTCGAAGGGTTGCTTCGACCTATGGTTGGGTGACAATAGTATTGTCAATGTTAAAACGAGCACATCCATTATATTCTAATAGGTTATGGGTCCACACCTCATTCATTCAATTTAACCACTGGAAGGAAACATAGCCGTAAGGATATTAAGCTCGTTGAATAAGTGTCGCTAGGGTTTCTAGCAGGAGCAGTCACCATAGCACTATCACTAGGGTTACTAGCAAGTGCATTTGCAGAAACCCTAATTCTCTTCTTGAGGCACCTTAAGTGAACAGATTGACCTAATATCTAGATAGATCAGTGTGCCCTAGCCTAGTGCATCCCCTGGTACTCTCAGCAAGCCAAGACATGAAGTTTGAGTTTTTGGTCAAATATAAGGTTGACCAAGTCAAAGAAGCCATGACTTACTTCATGAAGTCAGAAAACAAGTTCGATGGAGCCCCTAACTTCAGAGCGTGGAAGACAAGGATTGACCTCATCCTTGCCAAGAATAAAGTGTTGGATATCATGAAAGGAAAGATCGTGAAGCTAGAGTTTGAAGAAGGAAAAGAGAAGGAATTGCAGAACGTTGCAGCTATGGAGAAGTTCAAAGACGATGACATCAATTCCATGAGTATCATAGTGGATTCTATAAAATACCACTTGATACCCTACATCTCCCATATTGACTGATCAAAGAATATGTACGATGCCCTAAAAAACCTCTTCTTAGTCAGAAACATTGGACAAGTAATGAGTCTAAAGAATGAGCTCTGTGAAATGAAGATGAATGATGATGATAGCATAACATCATACTTTGTGAGGATCTCCCAGTTAAGATATCAACTACAATCTATTGAAGAGATCATTTCAGAGAAGGAATTGGTAAACATAGTACTCAATGGTCTTCCCAAGACATGGGATGCATTTGTTGCAAGCATGAACACAAGGAAGGA
>JZKD02S1677898.1:41769-56429 GCA_000966675.3 Picea glauca
GAGCACAATCCTCTATATTCTAACATGAAGCTCCAGTGTCAAAGACTCCTTACAGAATGAGTACACCAGAGCTGGAGGAATTGCAAATGCATCTTGAAGAGCTTCTGAAGAAGGGGTATATACACCCAAGTGTATCACCTTGGGGTGCCCTAGTCTTGTTCATGAAGAAGAAAGATGGGACATTGAGATTGTGCATCAATTTCAAACAGTTGAACAAAGTGATTATAAAGAACGAGTATCATTTGCCAAGGATCAATGATCTCTTTGATCAGTTGAAGGACGCAAAGATATTTTCAAAGATAGATCTCAGGTCAGGATATCATCAGGTAAGGATTAAAGATGAAGATATCAGCAAGACCGCCTTCAGGACAAGGTATGGTCATTATGATATCACAGTGGTGCCCTTCGGGTTATCAAATGTACCAGTTGTTTTTATGTGCTTAATGAATGGTGTTTTCCGAGAATTTTAGACAAGTTTGTCATTGTTTTTCTAGATGACATTATTGTATATTCCAAGTCAGAAGAAGAGCATGACCATCATTTGAGAATGGTGCTACAAGTGCTAAGAGAACATCAGTTGTATGCCAAATTGAGCAAGTGTTCATTTTATCAAAACAGAATTCACTATTTGGGGCATATCATATCTGAAAAAGGGATAGTAGTGGACCTTGAAAAGATTGAGGCCATTAAAGGGTAGACAACACTTAAGAATGTGATAGAAGTCATATCCTTCATGGGTCTAGCTGGCTACTACAGATGGTTCATTGAAGGGTTTTCAAGAATAGTTGACCCCATCACTTCCTTGCAAATAAAGGGGAAGAAGTTTCAATGGACAGAAGAATGTGAAAAGAGATTCATGCAATTGAAGCAGTTGTTAACCAGTGCTCCAATTCTGAAGATCACAGATCCGAATGAAGATTTTGTGGTTTGCACAAATGCGTGCAAAGAAGGACTTAGTGGAGTCCTTAGCCAGAATGGGTTTGTGATATGTTTTGAGTCAAGAAAATTGAAGGAGAATGAAAGCCTCTATGCCACTCATGATTTGGAATTGGCATCCATAGTGCATGCTTTGAAGAAGTGGAGTGGAGGAACTAACTCATGGGAAAGAGGTTTGAGCCAAGGACAAACCATAACGGTCTGAAATATTTGTTTAAGCGGCCTAATTTGAATGCTAGGCAGAGTATATGGTTGGAATTACTCTGTGAGTATGACTTTGATATCAAGCACATCAAAGGAAAGAAGAACAAAGTGGATGGCGCACTCAACATGAGATTGCATGAACTGCATGCTACATCCATTAGAATGTATCAGACGGATCTTAAAGGTGCAATTTTTGAAGCTGCAAAAGCATATTTGCAGTACATGGAATTGGTAACAAAATTGCAGCAAGGTAAAATGCAGCAGAAAACTGAAGATTATGAATTGGGAGTTGATGCAATTCTATTGTACAAAAACAGAGTTTATGTACCAGATTCTCCAGAATTGAGGAGTGTGATTTTAAAAGAGATGCATAATGTGTCTTATGCAGGACACTCGGGATATCAGAAAATAATTTCAGCAGTCAAAAGCCAATATTATTGGTCAGGCATGAAGAGGGAGATTGCTTAATACATAGTTAAATGCTTGGAATGTCAAAGGGTCAAGGCTAAGCATGGACACCCAGCTAGGTTACTACAGCCATTACCCATTCCTGAGTGGAAATGGGAAGTAGTGATAATGGATTTCATCACAGAATTGCCCAGAACAAGCAAACAACATGATGCAATCATGGTAGTGGTGGACAAGCTTACTAAACCTGCCCACTTCATTCCTATGAAGACTACTCATAAGACAACAAACGTTGTTGATATTTATATGAGGGAAGTAGCACGATTGCATGGCGTACCAAATACAATTGTGTCTGACGGAGACCCAAAGTTTACTTCAAAGTTCTGGAAGGGGTTATTCAAAGGGTTCGGAACAAATCTGAACTTCAGCCAACATATCATCTTGAGTCAGATGGGCAGACAGAGAGGGTGAACCAAGTGATAGAAAATATGTTAAGAATGTATGTGATGGACAAACCATCTAAATGAGAAGATTATCTACACTTGGTAGAATTTTCCTACAACAATGGGTATCAAGCATCACTGAAGATGAGTCTGTTTAAAGCACTTTATGGCAGAAAGTGCAACACCCCAGTGAGTTGGGACAACCCAGCTGATAGGGCAGTGGTTGGGCTAGAGTTGTTCAAGGAAATGGAAGAGAAAATGTTGAAGATTAAGCAGAATTTGAAGGTTGCCCAAAACAGGCAGAAAACTTATTCTGACAAGAACAGAACTCACAGGGAATTTATAGTAGGGGATCATATATTCCTGAGAGTGAAGGCCAACAGAAGCTCCCTGAAGTTGGGAAAGTATTCAAAGTTGGCAACTTGATATTGTGGGTCGTTTGAAATCCTAGAAATGATTGGTCCAATAGCATATAGGCTTGCATTGTCTGCATGCATGTCTATACATAATGTATTTCGTGTGTCATTTCTTAAGAAGTATGTACCTGATGTTAATTATGTTATTGATTGGAATGTGATTCAGGTGGGGAGCAGGAAAGCGCTTTTCAGGTGCATCCGGTGTGTATATTGGACCGGAAAAGAAAGCAGCTCCGGAATCAAGCCATGGGGCTTGTAAAATTTCAATGGACCTAGTACGGTCCTAAGGATGCAACATGGGAGCATGAAAATGCTATGCGGGCAAAATACCCGTATCTTTTTTAAGATTTTGAAAAATCTTGTTGATATTATGTAAATGAGTTGCACTGAGGATAGTGAAAAAATAAGGGAAGGGGATTGTAATACCCCAAGGCTGATCCCCTGTGAAATGTAATGATGTTTGTAGGTTGGTGAGCCAAGTAATTATAAGTTGGTAGGCTTATGTGTTTATTAGGACGAAGGGCTTAGATGCTAAGGTCAGTGGGCCTGATATTTGTATATTTAATTATGCAGATTATTAATAAAATACATTGTTGCATGTAGACCAACCATGAAGAAAGAGTTATGGGGGACTAAGCTCCACAAGGTAGGGAAAGGAAAGGGGTTGAGAGGTTAGGAAAGAGGGGCTAAGCTTGAGGGCTTAACCCAAGGGAATATTATGATGTATTCCTGAAAAGTACTAAAGTTGGGAAAATAAACACGGTTATCCTAAGTTCCTTTGAGGGGAGGAACAAACTCCAAGTGGAGAGGAGTGTGCTCCTGAAGAGCCAAGTGTCACCCAGGATGCATGCAGATTTATGTGGGAAGTTCCACCTTTGTTGGGGGTTCACAAACCATTATGGCCACCTTCCTGAGGAGTTCGCTCTCACCATTGCAGCTCTCTCATGATTCTGCAAGCTGACCATTCTCACCATTTTCCTTGCTCTCTCTCAACATTATGACCAGTCTGTCCATTTTGTTTCCCACAAGTTCATCCTCAGCATGTTGTCCATCCCTTGTGCAGTTCATGCACACACTGAACAAGTACGCATCCATACTCATTTCCGCCTTTGTGAACCTTTGTAAATTGTTGAGTCGTCCTCGTGCCTTACCCAATTTTTGGTGGTTGTGGATTCAAGAGGCGAGTTGTCAGACCCGTGGTTGAAGAAGAAGGTTTTAAGGCCTAGGAGCAACTCTCTCCAGGTGAGAGCGTTTGTCCATAAGTGATTTCTCCTGGAGGGAGACCAGTACCAGCTACGGAGCTCTGAGAATTCTTGATCTGACATGTAGTTGAATCCCTGGAAGGGAAGTGGAGTAGTCGATGGATTGTGGAACAATGAAGGTGCATATTCCCGGAGTGGGACAGGCATGTGGGGAATGAGAGTCTGTTAGCAATGGGCGTAAGTAGGCTCCTTAGAGAGAATCCTTCCAGTTGCACAGTGCAGTTGCTCGTAGCCTCAGCCTAGATCTAGNCCATAGTGCATGCTTTGAAGAAGTGGAGTGGAGGAACTAACTCATGGGAAAGAGGTTTGAGCCAAGGACAAACCATAACGGTCTGAAATATTTGTTTAAGCGGCCTAATTTGAATGCTAGGCAGAGTATATGGTTGGAATTACTCTGTGAGTATGACTTTGATATCAAGCACATCAAAGGAAAGAAGAACAAAGTGGATGGCGCACTCAACATGAGATTGCATGAACTGCATGCTACATCCATTAGAATGTATCAGACGGATCTTAAAGGTGCAATTTTTGAAGCTGCAAAAGCATATTTGCAGTACATGGAATTGGTAACAAAATTGCAGCAAGGTAAAATGCAGCAGAAAACTGAAGATTATGAATTGGGAGTTGATGCAATTCTATTGTACAAAAACAGAGTTTATGTACCAGATTCTCCAGAATTGAGGAGTGTGATTTTAAAAGAGATGCATAATGTGTCTTATGCAGGACACTCGGGATATCAGAAAATAATTTCAGCAGTCAAAAGCCAATATTATTGGTCAGGCATGAAGAGGGAGATTGCTTAATACATAGTTAAATGCTTGGAATGTCAAAGGGTCAAGGCTAAGCATGGACACCCAGCTAGGTTACTACAGCCATTACCCATTCCTGAGTGGAAATGGGAAGTAGTGATAATGGATTTCATCACAGAATTGCCCAGAACAAGCAAACAACATGATGCAATCATGGTAGTGGTGGACAAGCTTACTAAACCTGCCCACTTCATTCCTATGAAGACTACTCATAAGACAACAAACGTTGTTGATATTTATATGAGGGAAGTAGCACGATTGCATGGCGTACCAAATACAATTGTGTCTGACGGAGACCCAAAGTTTACTTCAAAGTTCTGGAAGGGGTTATTCAAAGGGTTCGGAACAAATCTGAACTTCAGCCAACATATCATCTTGAGTCAGATGGGCAGACAGAGAGGGTGAACCAAGTGATAGAAAATATGTTAAGAATGTATGTGATGGACAAACCATCTAAATGAGAAGATTATCTACACTTGGTAGAATTTTCCTACAACAATGGGTATCAAGCATCACTGAAGATGAGTCTGTTTAAAGCACTTTATGGCAGAAAGTGCAACACCCCAGTGAGTTGGGACAACCCAGCTGATAGGGCAGTGGTTGGGCTAGAGTTGTTCAAGGAAATGGAAGAGAAAATGTTGAAGATTAAGCAGAATTTGAAGGTTGCCCAAAACAGGCAGAAAACTTATTCTGACAAGAACAGAACTCACAGGGAATTTATAGTAGGGGATCATATATTCCTGAGAGTGAAGGCCAACAGAAGCTCCCTGAAGTTGGGAAAGTATTCAAAGTTGGCAACTTGATATTGTGGGTCGTTTGAAATCCTAGAAATGATTGGTCCAATAGCATATAGGCTTGCATTGTCTGCATGCATGTCTATACATAATGTATTTCGTGTGTCATTTCTTAAGAAGTATGTACCTGATGTTAATTATGTTATTGATTGGAATGTGATTCAGGTGGGGAGCAGGAAAGCGCTTTTCAGGTGCATCCGGTGTGTATATTGGACCGGAAAAGAAAGCAGCTCCGGAATCAAGCCATGGGGCTTGTAAAATTTCAATGGACCTAGTACGGTCCTAAGGATGCAACATGGGAGCATGAAAATGCTATGCGGGCAAAATACCCGTATCTTTTTTAAGATTTTGAAAAATCTTGTTGATATTATGTAAATGAGTTGCACTGAGGATAGTGAAAAAATAAGGGAAGGGGATTGTAATACCCCAAGGTTGATCCCCTGTGAAATGTAATGATGTTTGTAGGTTGGTGAGCCAAGTAATTATAAGCTGGTAGGCTTATGTGTTTATTAGGACGAAGGGCTTAGATGCTAAGGTCAGTGGGCCTGATATTTGTATATTTAATTATGCAGATTATGAATAAAATACATTGTTGCATGTAGACCAACCATGAAGAAAGAGTTATGGGGGACTAAGCTCCACTAGGTAGGGAAAGGAAAGGGGTTGAGAGGCTAGGAAAGAGGGGCTAAGCTTGAGGGCTTAACCCAAGGGAATATTATGATGTATTCCTGAAAAGTACTAAAGTTGGGAAAATAAACCCGGTTATCCTAAGTTCCTTTGAGGGGAGGAACAAACTCCAAGTGGAGAGGAGTGTGCTCCTAAAGAGCCAAGTGTCACCCAGGATGCATGCAGATTTATGTGGGAAGTTCCACCTTTGTTGGGGGTTCACAAACCATTATGGCCACCTTCTTGAGGAGTTCGCTCTCACCATTGCAGCTCTCTCAAGATTCTGCAAGCTGACCATTCTCACCATTTTCCTTGCTCTCTCTCAACATTATGACCAATCTGTCCATTTTGTTTCCCACAAGTTCATCCTCAGCATGTTGTCCATCCCTTGTGCAGTTCATGCACACACTGAACAAGTACGCATCCATACTCATTTCTGCCTTTGTGAACCTTTGTAAATTGTTGAGTCGTCCTCGTGCCTTACCCAATTTTTGGTGGTTGTGGATTCAAGAGGCGAGTTGTCAGACCCGTGGTTGAAGAAGAAGGTTTTCAGGCCTAGGAGCAACTCTCTCCAGGTGAGAGCGTTTGTCCATAAGTGATTTCTCCTGGAGGGAGCCCAGTACCAGCTACGGAGCTCTGAGAATTCTTGATCTAACATGTAGTTGAAGCCCTGGAAGGGAAGTGGAGTAGTCGATGGATTGTGGAACAATGAAGGTGCATATTCCCGGAGTGGGACAGGCATGTAGGGAATGAGAATATGTGAGCAATGGGCGTAAGTAGGCTCCTTAGAGAGAATCCTTCCAGTTGCACAGTGCAGTTGCTCGTAGCCTCAGCCTAGATCTAGGATTCATTTTCCCTGGGTGGAGTTTAGTCCCAGCTCGGGGGTGACCCACTGTTGAGCGTGATGAATAGCGTGATCTAAGGCTGGGAGGTTCGTGGAAGGTCTACACGCAGTTGGTGGTCATCTATTGAAAGATTAGTACCAAATATTTGTTTATTGTATGTGGTGTAATTGTACATGTTTTATAACTTGATGAGTAATGCCTAGATATATCATATATGTTGTATATGTAGATTTACTGTTAATTCCGCTTTAATCTGTGTATAGTTAGAATATGTTGTCTGTATGCATATAGTGTCAGAATGTTTTAATGTTATTTCCGCATGAATAAGTGGCATGAACAGAATGTTGTAACTGTTAACTTGTGTTAGATATGCATGCATATAAATTTACAAAATGGTATCACAGCTAAGAGAGATGCCCAAGAAGTGACGTTGTCTGACCTGGTGGTGGTTGGGGACGTTACAAATTGGTATCAGAGGTAAGAGAGATGTCCAAGAAGTGGCGTTGCTCAGCCTGTTGGTGGCTGGGGACGTTACAAATTGGTATCAGAGCCATGGTTTCAACACTAATCCTAGATGGACCATGTTAGTGGAAGCTAAAGCAAAGGTTTCGGAAAAGATTTGTTGTCGAAATGGACAAAATTCAAGTTCAAGGCCCATGGTTTCGACCCGGAACCTAGAAGGGCCAAGAACGGGAAATTCGATGAAGAAAGTCCAGAGAATTTTGAGGTACAGAGTGCCAGAAGGGCGTTGAAAGAATACTTGGACTATGTTCAGAAACACAGGAGGTGTAACAAGGTTAAGAAATGGCCACTAAGAAAGAAATCACAACATTCGTGGTGTTGGGCTGTTAGATCTGGGCGAGAGAAAAATAAGTCGTCAGACCAAGCGAAGATTAAATCACAACCGTCAGATCTCATTGAGGGGAGATCGATGGTGAGGATCCATTGCAGAGATCAGGAAGGAAATTAAAGCGAGAGTAAGTTGAGACCCCGCAATCCCTCAGGATCGTTGATCATGCTTGATCAACAGATCAATGGTGGATATCGATCCCACTATGGATGAGCATCTTTCCATTACAGAAATCGCAAAAGAAATTAAAGCATGAGCAAGTTGATTTTCCGCAATCACTCCTGGTCGTTGATCTTCACGGTCCATTAAAACATGACTGTTGATCTTGAAAAGTGAGATAAGCGCCCAAATGTTAAGCTCAGGTTACAGCCCTTGGTCACGTGTAGAGAAGACAGAGCAAACTTCGTGCAAGTCATGTTTGTCGATCCAAGCAGAAGACGCGTGTCAGAAGATCGGCTTGTTTGGGAGTTCGACGTTCGGGAGAAATGGGGTGTGCTAAGGCACAAACTCCCGAAGTCCCGAAGTCCAGAGTTCATCCAGACCATTCATCAAAAGGGACATGTGTCAACAAATCGACTTGTTCGGGAATTTGACGCTCGAGAGAAATGAGGTATGCTAAGGTGAAATCTCCCGAAGCCCGAAGTTCAATAGTGATGTGGCCTGCTGATGTCACTAGGGATGACATTGACACATGGGATGTGTGCCACGTGTCAGTGAGTTAAAAACCTTTGTACGATATAGAATGTGACATATGTCACCCGCCTGATTGAACCACATGTCAACTTCATGTGTCCCGCCACATGGCGCTCTCAGTGGTGGCACAAGGTAGTTAAGCTTGGCGAAGAAGTTAGTCAGATCGGGCCCGCATAACTTTGATCACGATCTATCAAGATCGATGGTCGGGGGACATTGCGGAGATCGATGTTGCGCAGTAGATAATTCTACAAGGCGGTCCCACAATCCAAACCATGGTTTCCCAAAAGGGGTATGCGTCAGCATAAGGACAATTGTGGAACGATCGGTAGGTTCCTCCAAAACCACCAACCCATGTCCCCGCAATTTGGAAAAAGTATAAAGTTTGATGTGACATTGTAGTATTTATTAGTTCAAGCACGAAAACCGTGGGCCCTAGTGGACTCGTGGCGCCAAATCATAAAGTCCGAAGACTTGACACTCCAGAATAAGTGGTGCATGAACGAATGTAGACCGTAGATCTAGCATCCTTCATGCGTTCTACAATTCGTTGTTCTGTGATGTTGGGACGCGCAGAAAAAGGGAAACCTCTGAAGCCCGGAGCCCGAAGTTTCAAAGCTCCGGATAAGCACCCAAATCATAAGCATTGGGTCACGACCGTGGTCCCATGTGAACCAAGGGCAGAAGAAAAAGGGGCTAACGCCCGAAAAGTTGTTCCAGAACAGAGCGGGGCTTAGAGATAGAAGCCCGAAGGGGTTCTTGACCGACCAAGACCCGCTGAAAATGGAATCTGATATTGCTTTTATTGAATCATATTGGTTTATTCTAGAAAAATTTTAAAGTTTATTAGCCTGACAAGCATTCAGTTGACTGCACATTTTGCAGAATTAATGATTGTCAGAACCGAACCAAATTGTCACATAGTGCAAAGAAATGGGGAAGGCACAGGGTGCTTACAGTTCGGAAAATGAAGTTAGAGGAATCGATGTCCATTTGGGAGTTGAAGGATCAAACTCCAATGGGCATGGAGAAGAGATAGATAAAGAAGGGAGCATGATGAAAATCATTAAAAAGTTGTGAAAAGATGTTCAAACTCATAGAGCAGATAACAAAAAGATCATAAAATCTAGGGAGCAACAGGTAGAATTCAACAGAAAGTTGATGCAGATTTTGGAAAGAATAGAAAAGAAATTGGATAAGGAAAGTAGCTCAAACAAATCAGGAAGTCACAAAAGAACAAAAAGTGATAGCAGACATCACCAACACTCATCGAGGCATTCCAATGAGAGAGTACACAACAGCTCAAGTCTATCCCTTGTTAGAAAGCATAAGAGCTCTAGGGAGGATGAGCTACGAGGGGAAATGAAAAAAATCAAACCTCTTACATTTGATGGTGATCACAAGAAGGATGAAGATGCAGAGACATGACCGATGGGCATGAGAAAGTATTTTCAATTATATAATTATTCTTCTCATGCAGAAGGAAGAATTGTCATCTACCAACTTAAAGGAAAAGCATCCATGTGGTGGGATCAGCTAGAGAAAGTACAACACCTCAAAGAGAAAAATATGACTTGGAAGGATTTCAAGAGGCATTTTGAGAAGAAATACCTAACCAAGAGATATTATGATAGAAAGATGAAAGAGTTCTTTGAACTTAAATTGGGCAACATGGCTATTGATAAATATGAAAGGAGATTCTTAGATTTGTTGAAGTATGTCTCATTCATGAAAGATGAGACAGTGAAGATTCAGAGGTACCTGAGTGGGTTGCCATCTTTCATCAGTGATAAAATCCAATATGATGATCCCAAGACTATGGAAGAAACTATAAGGAGAGAAAAATGTTTATATGATCAGCAAAAAGGAAAGCCTACTTTCCAAAACACTTGGGAGGACAAGAAGGTCATACATTGTCCATACATTGACCATACATTGTCCTGACCATAATGACCATACATTGGAGTTTGTTTCTTCTGGAATATTTAGACAAGTTTGTCATTGTTTTTCTGGATGGCATTTTTGTATATTCCAAGTCGGAAGAAGATTATGAGCATTATTTGAGGATGGTGTTGCAAGTGCTAAGAAAACATCAGTTGTATGCCAAATTGAGCAAGTGTTCATTTTATCAAAACAGAATTCACTATTTGGGGCATATCATATATGAAGAAAGGATAGCAGTGGACCCTGAAAAGATTGAGGCCATTAAATGGTGGACATCACCTAAGAATGTGACAAAAGTCAGATCCTTCATGGGTCTAGCTAGCTACCACTGTATGTTTGTTGCAGGGTTTTCGAAAATAGTTCACCCCATCACTTCCTTGCAAAGGAAAGGGAAGAAGTTTCAATGGACAAGAATGTAAAAAGAGTTTCCAGCAATTGAAGCAGTTGTTAACCAGTTCTCCAATTCTGAAGATCGCAGATCCGAATGAAGATTTTGTGGTTTGCACAAATGTGTGCAAAGAAGGACTTGGTGGAGTCCTTAGCCAGAATGGGTTTGTGATATGTTTAGAGTCCATAAAATTGAAAGAGCGTGAAAGGCTCTATGCCATTCATGATTTGGAATTGGCAGCCATAGTGCATGCTTTGAAGAAGTGGAGGCACTACCTCATGGGAAATAGGTTTGAGCTAAGGAAAGACCATAACGGCCTGATATATTTGTTTGATCAGCCTACTTTGAATGTTAGGCAAAGTAGATGGTTGGAATTCTTGTGTGACTATGACTTTGATATCAAGCACATCAAAGGAAAGGAGAACAAAGTGGTTGACGCACTCAGCATGAGAGTGCATGAACTGCATGCTACAACCATTAGAATGTATCAGACGGATCTAAAAGGCATAATTTATGAAGCTGCAAAATCATATTTGCAGTACATGGAATTGGTAACAAAATTGCAGCAAGGTAAAATGCAGCAGAAAACTGAAGATTATGCATTGGGAATTGATGCAATTCTCTTGTACAAAAGCAGAGTTTTATGTACCAGATTCTCCAAAATTGACGAGTGTGATTTCAAAAAAGATGCATAATGTGTCTTATGCAGGACACCCAAGATATCATAAAATAATTTCAGCAATCAAAAGCCAATATTATTGGCCAGACGTGAAGAGGGAAATTGTTGAATACATAGCTAAATGCTTGGAATGTCAAAGGGTCAAGGCTGAGCATAGACACCCCGCTGGGTTATTGCAGCCATTACCCATTCCTGAGTGGAAATAGGAAGTAGTGACAATGGATTTCATCATAGGATTGCCCAGAACAAGCAAGCAGCATGATGCAATCATTGTAGTGGTGGACAAAATTACTAAAGATGCCCATTTCATTCCTATGAAGACTACTCATAAGACAACTAACGTTGTTGATATTTATATGAGGGACGTAGCATGCTTTCATAGCGTACTCAAGACAATTGTGTCTGACAGAAACCCAAAGTTTACATCAAAATTCTAGAAGGGGTTATTCAAACGGTTCGGAACAAATCTGAACTTCAATACAGCATATCATCCTAAATTGGATGGCCAGACAGAGACAGTGAACCAAGTGATAGAAGATATGTTAGGAATGTATGTGATAGACAAACCATCTAAATGGGAAGATTAACTACACTTGGTAGAATTTGTCTACAACAATGGGTATCAAGCATCACTAAAGATGAGCATGTTTGAAGCACTTTATGGTAGAAAGCGCAACACCCCAGTAAGTTGGGACAACCTAGCTGATAGAGCAGCGATTGGGTCAGAGTTGCTCAAGGAAATGGAAGAGTAAATGTTGAAGATTAAGCAGAATTTGAAGGCTGCCCAAGACAAGCAGAAAAGTTATTCTGACAAGAACAAAACTCACAGGGAATTTAAAGTAGGGGATCATGTATTCCTGAGAGTGAAGGCCAACAGAAGTTCCCTGAAGTTGGGAAATTGTTCAAAGTTGGCAACTCGATATTGTGGGCCGTTTAAAATCCTAGAGAAGATTGGTCCACTAGCATATAGGTTTGCATTGCCTACATGTATGTCTATACATAATGTATTTCATGTGTCATTGCTTAAGAAATATGTACTTGATGCTATTCATATTATTGATTGGAATGTGATTCAGGTGGAGTAGGAAAGCGCTTTTCAGGTGCATCCGGTGCGTATACTGGACTGAAAAAGCAAGCAGCTTTGGAATCGAGCCATAGGGCTTGTAAAAGTTCAGTGGACCTGGTACAATCCTGAGGACGCAACATGGGAGCATGAAGATGTTATGCTAGCAAAATACCCGCATCTTTTTTAAGATTTTGAAAAATCTTGTTGATATTATGTAAATGAGTTGCACTGGGGACAATGCAAAAATAAGGGAAGGGGATTGTAATACCCCAAGGCCAAGCCCCTGTGAAATGTAATGATGTTTGTAGGATGGTGAGCCAAATAATTATAAGCTAGTAGGCTTATGTGTTTATTAGGTCGATGGGCCTAGATGCTAAGGTTAGTGAGCTTGATATTTGTATATGTAATTATGCAGATTATTAATAAAATATATCGTTGTGTGTAGACCGACCACGAAGAAAAAGTTATGGGAGACTAAGCTCCACTAGGTAGGGAAAGGAAAGGGGCTGAGAAGCTAGGAAAGAGGCGCTAAGCTTGCGGGCTTAACCCAAGGGAATATTATAATATATTCCTGAAAAGTACTAAAGTTGGGAAAATAAACCCAGTTATCCTAAGTTCCTTTAAGGGGAGGAACAAACTCCAAGTGGAGAGGAGCATGCTCCTGGAGAGCCAAGTGTCACCCAGGACGCATGCAGATTTATGTGGGAAGTTCCACCTTTGTTGGGGGTTCACAAACCATTCTTTCCACCTTCCTGAGGAGTTCGCTCTCACCATTGCAGCTCTCTCATGATTCTGCAGGCTGACCATTCTCACCATTTTCCTTGCTCGCTCTCAACATTCTAACCAGTTTGGCCATTTTGTTTCCCACGAGTTCATCCTCAACATGTTGGCCATCCCTTGTGCAGTTCACGCACACACTGAACAAGTATGCAGCCAGAGTCATTTCCGCCTTTGTGAACCTCTATAAATTGTTGAGTTGTTCCCGTGCCTTACCCGATTTTTGGTGGTTGTGGATTGAAGAGGCGGGTTGTCAGGCATGTGGTTGAAGAAGCAGGTTGTCAGGCCTATGAGCAACTATCTCTAGGTGGGAGAGTTTGTTGGGAAGTGATTTCTCTTGGAGAGAGTCCAGTTCCAGCTACGGAGCTCTGAAAATTCTTGATCTGGCCTATTTTTGATGCCCTAGAAGAGGAGTGGAGCAATCGATCGACTGTGGAACAGTGAAGGTGCATATTCTCGAGGTGGGGCAGGCATGTATGGGGAATGAGATTCTGTGAGCAGTGGGCGTAAGTAGGCTCCTTGGAGAGAATCCTCCAATTGCACAGTGCATTTTCTCGTAGGCTCAGCCTAGGTCTAAGATTCCTTTGCCCTGGGTGGAGTTTAGTCTCAGCTCAAGGGTGACCCACTATTGAGCGTGATGAACAGCGTGGTCTAAGGCGGGGAGGTTCGTGGAAGGTCTGCACGCAGTTTGTGGTCATCTATTGAAAAATAAGTACCAAATCTTTGTTGATTGTATGTGGTGTAATTGTACATGTTTTATAACTTGATTAATAATGCCTAGATATATCATATATGTTGTATGTGTAGGCTTACTGTTAATTCCACTTTAATCTGTGTATGGTTAGAATATCTTGTTTGTATGCATATAGTGTCAGAATGTTTTGATGTTATTTCCGTATGAATAAGTGGCATGAACAGAATGTTGTAACTGTTAACTTGCATTAAATATGCATGCATATAAATTTACAAAATGGTATCAAAGCTAAGAGAGATGTCCAAGAAGTGGCGTTGCCCGACCTGTTGGTGGTTGGGGACGTTACAAAAATTATGCCATGGTAACAAGCAGTAAGATTGGAATAATTAACAAAATATGCCCACTTGTGCGCATGACTTCAAAATTAATCAAGCAGATGCAATAATGAACCATTTGGCCATTAGACCACTTGCTAATATCGCTATTTCATCATGATTTTATATTTTGTTTTTTGTGTGGTGAAGGGACAAGTGGATGGATAGATTTAGTGTTTTTCCATAATATTATAAAACCTAGCGTAGATCCATTTTAATTTAAGAGATCTTATTTTTACCCCTCAATGCAATAACAGACCTAACAAATTAATATAAATTAAAAATTATAGCAATAACAAATAGCTGAGTTGTTGAAAGTGAGGCATTGTGATTGCCTCCATCAAGGTTCAAGTCTCTCCAACGACATATCTATGCTTGTGCTAGTGCTTGTGAAATGTGAATGGGGCCAGGT
>JZKD02S1677899.1:0-16587 GCA_000966675.3 Picea glauca
ATAACAATGATTACAATGTCAATTCTTCAATAAATGCTAAAGAAATGTGGCATTCAATGTAACAATTAACACTACATTTGGGTAATGCCTTAAAATAACCATTCAATTTCTCATAAGTAATACGATAGTTGCACAATGATGATAATAACAAAAGATGAGGGCAACAATGAGTTAGTAGGGTTAGTCTAGGCTAGGGTTAGAATTGTTAGGGTTTTGTTCAAAGTATTAAGAGTTGTTTTGATCATAGTACTCACAAGCTAGGCCTTTGATCAGTGTGTTCCTAGGGTAAATGGAGTCAAAAGGAGGACGCAGAAGCTAAAGGATCAACGATGATAGTAAGATTAAGAACGGGAGGGTCAAGCCTTGAAGTGTTGCTATGGCAAGGCCTCAAGGACAAAACCCTAGGTGAGAGAGGCTCACTTTGGTGTAGGGGAACTAGGCCTCAGTGCTCTCTCCTCCTTCCTTAGCTCAATGGCAAAACAACTAGCTCAAAATATTGCATAAAACTAAGACAAGAGGTCTTGCAGGCAACGTGTTGCTATGGCAAGGCTTCACCGAGCAAACCCTAGGGAAAATCGACTCATCAAGGTGTAGGGGAATTAGGCCTTGATGCGTTTTCTCCTTCTTAGCTTCAGAAAAGTAAAACAACTAGCATAGGAGAAGATAGACTTGAGTGTTGCGAAGGCAAGGCTTAATCCTCTTCAATAAGGGCTAGAAAGAGAAGAGTGTTGCTAAGGCAAGGCTCTATCTCACTTCAGCAAACAAAACGACTAAGAATCTTAATAGGGACATGAGACATAGACCTTCTATGTGTGCTTGCCCCCTAGGGTTTAAATCAACAAATTATAACCATAAATGCAAGAGAAATAATACTACAAGCATTCAATTAAGAAGTTTTGCAGAAATCAAGTAGCAAACCCTAGTTGTAACAACTTTCACCAAGATAGATGCCAAAAATGCCAATAAAAGACTTCCTTCAACAAGTGCGCCTCACAATTTCAGCCAAGAACACCAAGTGTACAACAAATTTCAGACCTCACTAATGAGTGAGTGAGAGATGATGAAAAAATGAAGGTAAAATCCCTCAATTTATACAATACCATGACCTAATTTCACTTTTAGGTCATAAAAAGGTCGACAAGGCCAAAATACTAAAATTCATACTGTTTTAAATTAAATGCTAAAAATTAAACCCTAATCAAGCTAAAGAGAGACGTCATGCCCCTTTTAGGGTGACGTTAGCCCCTTTTAGGGAAAATGCAGCATCCTGGAGCAAAACGTTAGCCCTCCTTGGGCTTCTCTGACTTGCCACACGTGCCAAAACTGCCCCAGCTGTCTTCTAAAGCGTCCATGCTGCTAGCTGACGTCATGGTCATGAAGGGTGATGTCCTAAGCTTTCCAAGGCCAACGTTCCACTGAAAAGGGCACAACCCTCCTAGGTCAAGCTCTGCTGGGGTGCCTCTGCAAGACGTTCTTCTTCTCTCCTGTGTAAACCCCTTTGTCCGGTCTCTGCCCCCTGTTGGGGTCTTAGCATCCATTTGGTGGGCTCTTCAGCCCCATGGAGGTCTGAACTGATCATCTCCCCATGTGTACCGGTCCAATATGGTACCTGTCCGTCGGGTATGATCCTGCACATCAACAACTACGCCCTCCATGGGCTCATAAGTCACATGGATCATAGCAATGCCAATCACATCTCATCATCAATATTATTAAACATGTGTATAAAACCCCTATTACTTCAGTTAAAAGCTCAAAGACATTCTACAAGCCTGCAATATAAGTTTGGGGAAAGCGACAGGGCGTCCTATTGGGCTAGTGTCCACTGGAACAGGAAAGTTTCCGGAAGAGACCTCATCTGAGCCATGTAAGTGGGTGATGTGGATAAGGGATGTCTAGGTAAGTGGGCATAGTGAGAGGAGAGGGTGCAAAGCTTTACCTGTGGGTGCCATTGTAGAAGGCGAGCTGCACTTGTCCTGGATGCAATTTTTTCCAAGCCCATTCATGCCTTTTATTCTTTATTCTTTATTTCTTTTTCTTCAAGAGGCTAATCAGAGGACACTGCCTTGGCGTGGTGACTAGTGGTGACAACGTTACCCACAAGTACTTTCACAGAAATGAGAAGGCTGGCTCGTGATGAGACCCCCTTTCCCATGGCCATGCAACCAAGGGTCACTACCCTGGCGTGGTAACCAACTGGTGGTAATGTCATACTGCTAGGTACCCATGGACCTAATAGACTGGCTCATGATGAGACCCCCTATCCTCTGACTAGGTCTCGTTTTATTATTTTTACGGGTCCCTCTTGTTTCTTGCTGAGAAGCGTTTTATTGCTTTCTCAGGGATCCCTGGGCGAAGCATCTCGAGGTTTTATTCTAAGGCTTTTATCTTTTGCTAGCTTGCTTTTACCTTCTGGGCTTTTAGCCCCTTCTTCCCACTAGGTAAGGTGCAATCCTCAAATGATAGGTCAACCCAGTGCCCGGACAAGTGTAATGGGATAGGTGAGCGGGAAGCAAGATGAAAAAGTGGTTCTATGACGGGAGTGGATGATGGCTTTTTAGAAATCCCCCTTAGTGGCAAACCGGAACCTACAGACATAGGATTACTAGGGCATCCTGTCATTCCCCCCAGACATGGTCAAGTGGGCAAACATAAGATCCAAGCGTTTGTTAGAAACAAAAGGAATTAAATGCACATATTCAAAGCTTTTGAGGATCAGAGTGACACATACCATGATACCCGGACTCATTACCTCATGGAGCAAGAACCATCTTTGACACAAGACCAAGCCGATGGTCATGGATGCTGCTCCTGCTGATAAGGTAGAGGCGATGAAGATGGGCCCTCCAGGGCCATGCTAAATTCGATTCGGCTCTCGGTACTCCATGGCTAGGACCTGTGGGCCTCGAGACATGATCTCCTAGTTATCCCTAAAAGTGGGGGATAACAGGCCTCACTGTGCAAGCTTTACCATAGTCTCAATTAGAATCGGAAGATGGTTCTATAGGAGAAACTGAGGAGCATTTAGATGCTCAATTCTGAGTCGGTGATTTCATACCTTGGCATATTTACATAGATTCAAGATGAGTTGGCAACAATCAGAGAGATTGTGGATCCAGATTTTTTTGTGAGGATAGCCTTAAATGACTTCTCCAAAACTTGGGGTTCATTTGTGCGAGGCATTGTGGCTTGGGAGCTCATGCCTAGTCGGGAGAGACTTTGGGACTACTTCGTTCAGGAGGAGCTAAGATGTAGCTCTTGATCTTCAGGACAACATCATATATCTAAGGGTGATGAGGATCTTGCTCTTTCTTTGGACAAAGGGCAAGAAGAAGGTCGAGAAGGGTGCTAGACAGGGTCCCAAGGGAGGGGCCAAGCCACAACAGAGTGGCAGTGGGCAAGAGAGAGACATGAACACAGTGAGATGCTTTGCTTGTGGAGAGATGGGGTACTGTGGTGGACAGTGTCCCAAGAAGAAGAAGAAGCAGCAGGATGGTACACCAATGACAATAGAGGAGGAGGAGTTCATTGCCCAGTTTGCGAGGGACTGTGCTTTTGTCAGTTGTTGTTTGTCAGCTGATACACCATCCAATGGTTGGCGCGCGGACAAAGTGAGGAGATCCCATAGATTGAGAGTGTTGTATCTCGTGGGACGCAGACTCAATTTTCGAGGATACCATCTTTAGGGGTGACTGGTCCACCTGGGACAACTTCAGTTTCGGAGTTGCCAAGCATATAGATAGTTGGTGCAGAGGCTTTAGAGCATCAAAGATTGATGAGTGGGAGCAGGGGCGCCAGAGAGGCTTGAGCCTCACTTGGCTACGGAGACGAGCATATCAACTTTAGGTTCCACTTCAGGTGGAAGTCATTTCAGGCAGGTCGAGTAGATCTATGTCAGAGTCCACTTTTGATGATTAGGGTATAGGCATACTCACCGAGTATTTGCCAACAAGAAAACATGTCGATGACATGGATGAGATTGGAGGGGCGAATGACACTTTCCTCGGTAAGAGGGTGTGTTGAGATTTGGGTACCTTGGAAAGTGGTCCCCTTGTGGTTTTGGGTCTCTAACCACAAGAAGGAAATGTTTGTACCATTGTACCTTGTATTATGTCTAATTTCACTTTGACTTAGGAGATTTAAGTTAAAAGTGAAATTTGTCACTTTTAGCCTAAAGTGACTATTTATTCACTTTGTAGGTGAATTGGGAGACATAAAGTGAACTTAGGGAACTTAACCCAAAGTGGGTTTTGAGGTGAGATCCTTTTAGAGAGATCTCACCCATTGATTCGAGATGCCTTGGGGTGATCCTAGCCATGCATTTTTAGGTTTCCTTATGGATGGTTCAAGAGGAGTGCAAAGGTCAAGGAGAGGATCATTTCTTCATTTGTTAACCAAGAGAGTTGGGAGAGGAGAAAAGGGATGGGGATGGAAGCATTTGGTGAGGAGAGCTTGGGTGCCTCCATTCATGGAGACTGTTAGGAGGCTTGGAGCATCATCATTTGTGTGTGAGTACTTGCTAGTTGGAGGGCACACCTTTCGAGGAGGGCGTATGCTTAATAGGCACTAGGAGTTCTTGTGCCAAAGGAGGAGGAAGGGCGCATTGATTCAGTGGATAGAGCATCAAGGAAGGAAGGGCGCACTAGCTTGGGTACATTCTTCTTGGAACCTACTTGACAAGCTTGAGAGGAACTTGCTACATAGATAGGTTCTATTGTATTGTATTCCTTACTTGAGATCACACTTACATATACTTTCATTCTAGACTGGTTTTCCCAGGGGGGTTTTTATCCAGGGTCATGTTGACCAAAAATACCTGTGTTCATTTTTCATGTATGCTTAGTGTTTAGTTCAACGGTAGGAGCTTGTTAAGATCCTAGAGGAGTGCTATATGTTTTGAGTTTTGAATGTACTAACATTGGGCTACTGAAACTACTTGCAAGGGCACCTTAAAAGAGCATATATCCATCAGTTGAGGGAAGAATTCTTGGCAGATTTGCACAGACCTGTTTGCTGTCCTAAAATGCAGCAAAGGACAGATTTGGTTGATGAAACTTAGAGCCCAACAAGAGGTCAAAAACAGACCTGTTGGGCAACCCTCATAGTTCCTCAAAAATCTACACTTCCATGTCGGTCTGTGTTAACACGTGGCAGTTGTCATTATTGCCTCTCAGAACCCTAGGAGTTTCACTTTATTAAGTAATTAATAAAGTGAATGTACTTTTGTAATAAAGTGAGTTTAATTTAATTAAATGCCTAAGTATTTGACATTAGTAATTATATTAAGTCCTAGCCGTTGGATCTAAAGTGAACGTGAGATTAGATCTCAACCATAGATCACTTTAGGAGATCTAGGGTTTTGGACTTAGGGTAAACTCAAGGTTATAAAAGATAGCCTATGCGAGAGGAGGAGACTTAGTGATGGTACACAAAGAGTGTGTGAGCACTCAGGTGTGCAAGGGCAGGGGTCGAGGAAAGGGTGCAGGGGGGCAACAAGGCGGATAGTAGCCAGGTGGGTGTTGATGCTTTTGTAGCATCGAGAGGCATTCCCACAAGTGCCCTAGCTGTCCAACACATGGGAATTATCATGGGCATCACGATGGACTTTTCGTTTGAAGAAAACCCCCGTGTATTTTGAGTTGGGGGCTTGATGATGGGCTTCGTGGGTTTGTGATGGGGCTTCACACCCACAAGAAAGTCTAATTTGGTGTTGACTTTGTGCAGGGGCTTCTCAAGCTAACCCCTAGACTTGTATAAATAAGAGAGATAGGTTATTGTGACAATTCATTTTTGTGTGGTGACATTGTGAGAGGAGCCTTTGGTGATTTCAGTCCAGTTGGTTGGTGACCTCAATCCATCCATGGAGGAGGTTGATAGGTGTTAGTTTTTGTTGTTTTTTTCTTGTTAAGGGCAAGTACCTTGGTGAGGAAGATTTGGCTAGTGAAGGGATACCTTGGTTCTGTTGTGCAAGTGTGTTATGGGCAGAGAAAGGATTGAAACAAGGCTCAACACAGTAGAGAGAAGCTAGCCGCAGTCTAGGGAAGGCTGCGACTAGGGCATTTGAGGGCCGATGTGTGTTTGGAGGGTCAACCAAGCAAGTAGAGGAGGGCGCAGGTCTGGGAGACGGTTTGACTTGCCTAGGAAGGCAACCGCTGGCCCTAGGAAGAGTCGACCAACTTAGACAAGGGACCACATGCCTGTGTGGAAGCAGATGGAGGTTCGGTCAGCTAGGCAAAAGGATGCCGTAGTTCTGTGGCAGCAAACAACATATCTGAGGAACTGATACAAGGCGAAACGAATCTATTACATGGCAAATTTGAGGGTTGTAAAAATGGGCCCTTACAGACAAATTTTGAGGTTATTACAGGGCTGTTTTGTGATATGACAACTGACAATCAGAGGGAGTGTTACAACCAATTTAAAGGGCTGTAACAAGCAGCTGTCAGCAAGGTTTGAAGGGTGTTGTAGGTGGCAACAAAAACAAATTTGTGGGCTGTTACAGAACTGTTGTAACAACAATAATAGTAGTCTTTCTGAATAGAGCATTGGCACAAAATCTAAGGTAGGTTTTAGTCTTTGTAATTGGCATTTTACTATGATTGTAAAAGGGCCATTGTCCCTGCTACGAGAGCCCTTTGTTCTGGATGTAAGAACAAGAGATTTTGACATTAAATACTTGTGTACCTGGGTATGATCTAATTGCTAGTTTTATGTTCTGCTGTGCTAAAGTAGTTAGGCATCTCAATGTGTTTATGTTTACAGTTCAAATTGGGTAAATTTGTGTACAACTGTGGAAACACTAGACCAAACATGAGGTGTAGTAAAATCTAACATGGTATCAAAGCTTGAGGTTTTGAGAAGGGAAGTTGGATCAGAGTTATCTACACAGGTGACAACTCTGTGAGGGAGCTGTAGCAGTTGAGGAGTTAGCTCTGAGAGGGAGCTACGGTGACAGTTGCAGGTGGCAACAAGTGAGATGGTCACTGGTTTGAGACATGGAGCAGATCGTTCAGACGAGGAGTTGTGGGCTATTGCAGCTCGGTGGTGTGGCAGGTTGGGAGTTTTGGTTGATTGGCGGAGAGCCCGAATCACAACAATATGTTGTGTGGCAGATTGCCAACCCTTTGGTTGGACTTCCAGTGGCTTGTCATGGTGAGTTGCGATGGGTGCAGCTTGGGTGCTTTGGCACGGACGAGATAACTTTGTGTGGATGATAGGTTGACAAGATTGAGTCTTCATTGGGCCATAAAGTTGCACATTGTTGAGGTATGACAATGTATGAGGTATTTGACCCAGGAGGATGAGGACACTTGTAGAGATGAGTTGTAGAGGCCTAGAGTTTACTAGACTGAGTGTCCATCTGTAGCTTGGGATTGTTTAGAGAGAGGACACAGGTTCAATTGCAGTGTGTGTGTAGACACGAAGAGTCTTGTGACTTGGATGATTGACTTGGGCAGTTCATTGGATTGTCATGACTTGGGTAAGAAGGATGCTTGCCTTGGAGGATTGCATGGTTCTTATACAACAGGAACCATCGACACATGACAGGGGCACATGATTTGTTGGAGAGCTTCACCATGTCTGATTCAGGTATGGAAGTGGATCTTGGTATGAGGACCAAGCATGTAGTATAGGGATCTGGAGTAGTGGTACTCCAAATGGAGTCAGGGGAGGTGTTGTGAGTGGCAAACATGCTATGGGTGCCAGAAGTGTGTTCTCAACCTCAACGATTGAGGAGTAGGACTATGCAGTATTGTTCTGGGATGGACAGGTGTTATGGGATGCCCAAAGGATCTAGTCCAAGCACACTAGTGGTTTTGGAGTTCGAGAGGGAAAAGTATATAGGATGGGGGACCAACCCATGCATGGTGTGACCAATAGGAGTAGAGAGACAGATGAGGAACAAGTAGGTCCACTAGTGGTGAGGCAGGTGGCCTCACTAACAACACAGGTACAACGGGAGTAGGTAGGTCCAACAGTGATACAGGCTCAAACGGAGCCATAGTTCTCAGGGAGTCAACCCTCATGATCCAGTGGGGAGGAGCAGCCTCCTAGGACTATACATAGGACAATGGACATGGAGTAGGTAGCTTTGAAGGTTGTGCAGACTGAGAGGGAGTTTGACTTTAGAGGTAGTCAGTGGATTCAAGGGGAGTCTGACTTCAGAGGAAGTTAGGAGACTTGGAGGGAGTCCGACTTCATAGCGAGTCAGGAGGCTCAGAGGGAGAGTTAGTCGCTCAGTGTGAGCCAACCTTCAGCTCCAGATGCGAGAGAGACATCTTGCAAGAATGTCAAGAGGGTGTCATGGGCCAGGCAGGATGCTCAAAAGCAGGAGGCTTGTAGGAGTAGGGTGTCTTCCAAGATGAGATCATGCCAGACAACAAGGTTTGCTTTAGTGACTGTGCATGCAACCAGTCAGGAGGACTGGAGAGGAGGATTTGCTTCGGTGACAGAGGGAGCATCCAATCAAGTGGATTGGAGAGTAGCTGTGGTAGCGGATCTAGTGAGGGAGACAGAGCTACTCCTAGGATGGGAGACAAAGATACCTCCAGGTGACGGAGTGTTGGGTGAGAATGACTCCCTCACTAAGAGGGAGTGTTGATGCTTTTGTAGCATCGAAAGGCATTTCCACAGGTTCCCTAGGTGTCAGGCATGTGGGAATCATCGTGGGCATCATGATGGAATTTTCGTTTGAAGAAAATCCCCTTGTATTTTGAGCTAGGGGCTTGGGGGCGTGATGATGGGCTTCGTTGGTTTGTGATGGGGCTTCACACCCATAGGAAATTCTAATTTGGTGTTGACTTTGTGGAGGGGCTTCTCAAGCTAACCCCTAGACTTGTATAAATAAGAGAGAGAGAGGTCATTGTGACAATTCATTTTTGTGTAGTGACATTATGAGAGGAGTCTTTGGTGATTTCAATCCAGTTGGTTGGTGACCTCAGCTCAACCATGGAGGAGGTTGAGAGGTCTTAGTTTTTGCTGTTTTGTTCTTTTTAAGGGCAGGGACCTTGGTGAGGAAGATTTGGTCAGCAAAGGGAGACCTCGGCTCTGCTGTGTGAGTGTGTTATGGGTAGAGCAAGGACTGCAGCAAGGCTCAACACAGTAGAGAGAAACTAGCCGCAACCTAGGGAAGGTTGTGGCTAGGGTATTTGAGGGCCGAGGTCTGTTTGGAGGGTCAACCAAGCAAAGAGAGGAGGTCGCAGGTCTGGGAGAATGTTCAACCTGCCTAGGAAGGTAGTCGCTGATCCTAAAAGGACTCGACTAGCTCAGACAAGGGACTGGAGGTGTGTGTTGAAGCTGGTGGAGGCTCTGTCAGCCAGGGAAAAGGCTGCCACAGGTCTGTGGCAACAAACAATAGATCTGAGGAATCAATATAGGGCAGAAAGGAGCTGTTATAGGGCATATTTGAGGGCTGTAACATGCCCTTATAGGCAGATTCTGAGGTTATTACAGGGATGTTTTATGAGATGATAGCTGGCAATCTGAGGGACTGTTACAACCAAGTTAAAGGGTTGTAACAAGCAGTTGTCAGCAAGGTTTGGAGGCTGTTGCACGTTGCAACAACAACAAATTGTTGGGCTGTTACAAGACTGTTGTCACAACAATAATAGTAGTCTTTCTGAACAGTGCATTGGCATGAAAACCAAGGAAGGTTTCAGTCTTTGTAATTTGTAATTGGCATTTTACTGTTATTGTAAAAGGGCCATTGTCTATGGTACGTGAACCCTTTGTTCTAGATGTAAGAAGAAGAGAATTTGGCATTAAATACTTATGTACCTATGTATGATCTAATTACTAGTTTTATGTTCTGTTGTGCTCATGTAGTTAGGCATCTCAGTGTGTTTATGTTTACAATTCAAATTGGGTAAATATGTGTATAATTGTGGAAACACTAGACCAAACCCGAGGTGTAGTAAAATCTAACAGTGGGCCAGGCTATTTGCTACAACATTTGTATTTCCTCAGAAGGACCATTATCCCAGGACGAGAGCGTTGATTTTATTTAATAAAATTATCATAGATTTGGTTTTCTTGCGAGGGTTTTTCTAGGGGTTATTTACCCAAAAATATCTTATGCAATGTGTTTGGTTTTTGTTGTTAATGCTTTCGCTGATTTATTTGTTAAATCTCAGTTGTGCTATTATTTAGTAAATTTGCTTAAGGAGTATGTTATAGCAAAGGGTTTGCTAGGAAATAATTACCGGGAACTGAGTTTTGAAAATTAACATGGTATCAAAGATGAGACTCTGAAAGTCGAAACTAGATTTCACAAGATTGTTTTTAGAGTGCAGAGAAAATTTAATTTTGTTTTGTAGGTCTGGAGAAGGGTAATTAAAAAAAATCCATATAGTTGTAAGACATACGGATTAACCCCCAATTGATTGAGTAAGATCCGTGTGCTGATTAAGGAAACTACAATCTGTGTATAGAGAAATCGTGGTCTGGGAGAGATCGTGGAGATAGGACTCATGGGAGTTGACAGATCAGCTGCTAGAAATTATAGCCGGCAAAGAAAAACCTGTAAAGTTGCGGCTGTAGAGAGAGGACCCAACAAAGGTCCAATCGTGGCAAGGAGCAGGCTGTGGGTGCAACCGTCGAAAAAGGTTTGACGACGCAGAGGTGGTCTGGCGGGATAGTAGAACAACCGTCGAATTGCAACATTAGTTGGTAGAAGTTGAGCCGATGGGTAGAAGGGTCAACTGGACTGTGAAGTAAGGGCGATGGACAACTGCAGAAAACGAATGACACTGGGAATTAAGAAAACCGATAGGGAAGTGTGGGGTCTGTGCGAGGCAGAGGGAGCCACTGCCAACCACCAGGGCAACGGGTTGTAGGGCCAGTCTCCAGAGGAAGCGCACGGGTGGCTGCTGAGCTGTCACAACAAAGACAACCGTTGGCACAGTCGCCAAGGGCGGTAGAAGGACCATGAAATCAGCCCAACAATTGCAGAGGGCTGCAAAGCCACTTAGTAAGGACGAGGAGCCACAGACCCAGCAGGGGTCGGGCAGTAGCCAGTAGGGCCATGAATATTTTGGGCAGCTCGACGTAGCAGGAAGAGTGCCTAGAAATTTTCGGGCAATAGGCGGGTAGCCCCAGAAAAGTCCGGGCAACAGACAGTGAGCCTAGAAAGGCTGTGGGTAGCCTTGGATAGCTTTCGACAGTAGGTTCGGGCAGCGAGCAACGGGTCCTGGGCAGGGAACTGGGAAACCAATAAAAGTTTTCGAAGACGGGTTTGAGCAAGATCGTAGGGATAGCTTTCTGTTCAAAGGAAGCAACCAATTAAGTGGATTGGAGAGCAACCATGGTAGCAGATCTGATAACGAAGACAGAGCCACCTTCAGGTGGTAGAAGTACCTTACTCACTAAGAGCAAGTGTTGATGTTTTTAGTAGCATCAAACAATTACATCCACTTGGGTCTTTGTCAACACATGGGAGTCGTCATTATTACCTCTCAGAACCTTAGGAGATTCACTTTATTAAGTGATTAATAAAGTGAGTGTACTTTTGTAATAAAGTGAGTTTAATTTAATTAAATGCCTAAGTATTTGGCATTAGTAATTAAATTAAGTCCTAGCCATTAGATCTAAAGTGAACGCAAGACTAGATCTCAACCGTAGATCACTTTAGGAGATCTAGGGTTTTTAACTTAGGGTAAACTCAAGGTTATAAAAGATAGCCTATGCAAGAGGAGGAGACACAATGATGGCACAAAAAGAGTGTGTGAGCCCTTAGGTGTGCAGGGGTAGGGGTCGAGGAAAGGGTGCAGGGGGCAGCAAGGGAGATAGTAGCTAGGTGGGCTAGGCCATTTGCTGCAGCATTTGTATTTCCTCAGAAGGGCCATTATCCTAGGACGAGAGCCCTGATTTTATTTAATAAAATTATCATAGATCTGGTATTCTCGTGAGGGTTTTTCCAGGGTTTTTTTTCTGAGAAATATCGTATGCAATGTGGTTTGTTTCTGTTGTTAATGCTTCTGCTAATTTATCTGTTAAAACTCAATGGTGCTATTATTTAGTAAATTTACTTAATGAGTAATGTTATAGAAATGGTTTACTAGGAAATAATTTGCCGGTAATTGAGTTCTGAAAATTAACAGGGTTGAGTCACATAACTAAGCTCAAAGGAAGATACTCATGATAACACAATATGATGTAATCAATGAATAATTGATGCCTCTATTATAATGTAGTTTACCTCCTTATATATCAATGTTCACTAAGCAAATCATTTCCATTTATGAATGTGGGATAGATTGCTTTACTTAAAGTGAACAAAAGCATAAAATATAACTTAAAGTCATAACTTAACTTTATTGGAAATGTAAGCCTTATATCCCAATAGATTTAGGAAGAAAAAAACAATCTCTGTAAACCGTTTGATATGACCGACTAGGGATGGTTACATTATTGTTTGGGCAATTGAAGTTTGTCAATAGTTGAAAAGGTTTTTCCTGTCGGATATAAAGTATGCTTCAGAATTGTTAAGCAAGTTTAGAATGGAAGAATGCAATCCTAGCAAAACACTAATGGAGGTAAACTTAAAGATTTCAAAAGATGATAAATCAAAGGTGGTTAATGAATTGCAATATTGTCTAATTGTAGGATGATTGATATATATTACCACAACTAGATGAGATATAATTTTTCAAGTTGGTATGTACCAAAGTTTTAACATTTTCCTAGGGAGACACATGAGAATGTAGCATAGCAAGTGCTTATGTATACCAAAGGCATCTCATAGTTTGGTATTGTACTTGAGAAGAATGATAATTTGATGTTAAATTGTTTTTCAGATGTAGACTGGGGAGATGATATGGATGAAAGAAAATCTACACTAGGTTAAGGTTTAACTGTTGGTAGTGGTGGGATTCTATGGGCAAGTAAAAAACAATCTTTAGTAGCTCTTTCAACAACATAAGCATAATACAAGGCAGTAGTTGGAGCAACATGTGAATTAGTATGGTTACATAGAATGTTATGCAATTTGAAGCTTCCACAAATGGCGCCAACAACATTAGACGATGACAACCAAATTGCAATCAATATGACAAGGAATCCAGTCTATCGTTCGAAAACAAAGCATGCCAAAATTCATCATCATTACATCAGAGAACAAGTGCAGAACAAAGAGACAGAACTGACTTATTGTTGGTCTCATGGTCAAGTAGCAGACATCTTCACTAAAGCACTCAACAAGGATAAGTTTGAGAAATTCCTAGAGATGTTAGGAGTCATGGAAAATGAAATAAACATTAAGAGGGGGTGTTTGACATTGTAATGTTTATTTTATCTAAGGAGTAATAAATGTGATGTATAAGAGTAATGTTGTAATGCCATAAAGTGAGACATAAGTCATATGTAATAAATGACATTTAGTTTAATGTATTTAATGAAATTAGGTGAGCAATTCCTAATGAGAATAACAAAACTTGCTAGATATATATACAATGCCCTTCTATGTAATTTTGAAGCATATTGATATAATACATATCTTTGTTTTCGTCTTGTTTGTCTCTTTAGATACTCTCCATATTCTAGTTTAACATGTTTTGGGTTTTCTTTAGCTCGTTGGAAAGAACATTAGGAGATTGAGCCGGGTGGAAAGCAACCGAATGATATATGCATGCTATAATCACTAGCGCGCCTACATCCATGCCTTCCAAGTGCGCCCTCCTTCATAATGCTCAGAATAGGAATGTGAGCAATGAATGAGGCGCCCCTCTGCTGCTGCCATGAAGAGCCTGACAAATCCTCTTCTTAGGTGCGGCCTCATGCTCGATGAAAGCATCTTATTCTGTTAGATGAATGAATGCTGAAAACAGGTCTGCACACAGTCTATGTAGCACCCTCCATAATCTGGTCAAAATAAGCTCATAACAGTGTTGTTGCTGCTGCTGAACTGCATCCCCTCTGTTACTTGTGTCTAGAACAGGTTAAAGGCAATTCTGCTGGATGAATGATTATTGAAAACAGGTCTGAACGCAGTCTAGGTAGCGTCCTACATAATCTGGTCAAAATAAGCCGATTACAGTGTTGTTGCTGCTGCTGAACTGCATTCCATCCGTCACTTGTGTGTCTAGAACAGGTTAAAGGCAACATTCTTTTGCAGCTGATTACTATCACAAACAGGTCCGGATAGCAGCTCTAAGAAATGCACTCTCTTATGGTCATGACTTCGGTTTCAAACAATGCTTTAAATCTGTAAGTAAGTAGCTCCAAACAGTGGTGGAAACAACCTGAATATGTCTCTTAAAGCCAGCCAACAAGAAGTAATATCTTCCTTTTCATGCACACAAATTTTCATGAAATCCCCCTTTTCCAGCGAGTGCAAGACTGGAAAATCTCTTTGGAAGACTGATGTTGATTTTAACACTAGATCTTGCTTGAAGTTGGCGTTAAGGAGTCCATCATCTTGTTCCTTTGTTGCTCAAGGGCTTTCTGGAGCAACAACATGAGGGGATCTCTTGATCTGTCATCTATCTTTACTTTGTTTGCCATAGGAGGCTGCTTGGTTTGAGGGAAGGCTTCACCAAGCTCAATCAGTTCGAGGCCCAACTCCATATACCTTGATCTTGTTGTGGACATCCACGGGAAAACAACAGAGAGCAGATTGCTTCGATACCACCGATTCAGATTGTATTAAGAATGAAATAAAATAACACAATGCCACAATGAAAATCAAATTCTATTAATGAATAGACGAGTGAAAAGAACTATGATGTACATAGCAATCTAAATCACATGACATTGGGATATGAGTGTTTTGCACCAGACACGTAGACCCCTGAAACATGACACAAGGTGATAGCTAAATTTATCTATCTATCTAAATTTATATTACAAATATAAAATATAGTAAATTTCTTGATCATTAACAAAATAGAACTACATCAAATATACATTGGGGACACTTCTGCACATAGGTTTTGAATTTTTTGATTTTTTTTTTATCATTCTTTGGTGTCTCGAGTATTGAACACGTCAACACACATGTGGGAAACGTCTCTTGCACAAGGCATGTGCCCCATGAGTGTTCGACACTCAAACAAAGAGTGTCCAAGTGGTCGACAGATGACACACATGGCTAGGAGGGCAAGTCCTGTTTCATAGATAACAATACAATGTGGCTAGAATGATCATAGCTTATCATTGAGAAGAGATGTGACTGCTATGCACATTCGCAAAAAATCAATAATAAGAGAGTAGAACTACTTTTGGTAATGATATCGAAAAACCCTACGAAGAAAAATCCTTATAATCCAAGAAACCCTAATCCTAGCATGATTAGGGTGGAGTAGGAACCCTGGGTTGGACGAAACCTAGTTGTCTAGAATAAGGGGGGTGTTGCTAAGATCATGACTTTTTGATTGGTGCTTCGTTTTGGGTTTTCTTTAGCTCATTGGAAAGAACATTAGCAAATTGATTTTGGTCCTTGGCCATTGGGATAATTTTCTCAAAAAGCGCGTGTGAAAATCTCATGAAACGTTACTGAAAATTATGACATGAAAACATTTTTTTAAAGAAATATGTCTGATAGAATCTCTTTGGTTGAGCTATCTCACTATGAGGGGCATATTTGCGTCGTGAAAATCATCTAGGACTTGCACTTGGCCTTATTTGCATCCACTTGAGGGGTTTTGAACCCAAGTGTTTGCATTAATACAAGCTTGATCACCTTGCTACTTGCTGCTAGACCACAATTTCGTGGTCTATGAGCCAAAAACTTAGTAAATCAACTTTACAGAAGATCATTCTATACTAGATTTGATTCCAAATTTCCAAGTTTCCTAAACAAGGTCTAGAGAACATTTGCACCGATGGAAAATGTGGTGAATGGTTTAGAGCCCCTCGTGATGAGAGCATAAAGCATTCGAGAACAATCATTCAGAAACCCCACTTAGCTTCTTCATTCGAGACTTGCCATCTTATGTTCAAGATTTTTTGGAATGGACAAGGTGTATGCTAAAAAGTTACACTTTTTAATTTTAATTTTTTTATCTCATTGTACATAACTCACAGGGGGCTTGGTCATAGTTTATCACCTGCCTAAATATGTACCCTAGGACACTTGGTTAAATTTGATAGCTCTTCAACCATTTTGTACTTCGATCAATAAGATAATAGAATGAAGAGTTTACATTTTGGCAATATCCTTTCTTCTTGCATGGTTGCTAGTCTTGTTACTATCTGACTAAAAGGGCATATGACTTAATTATATGTCTTAAGTTACTTTATTTAACCAACAAAGTTACCAACTTAATGAGAACTCTCCAGAATTCTCATTTGGCAGTTATTTTTACCCCCATTTCAAAAAGTGGTGCTATTGGTAGCACCCTTTTTCTGCATGGTTGTTAAAATTGCGACTTGTTTGAAATTGTGGCCCTGACGAACCATTCCAAACCTTCAAATTGACCCTCAAATAAAAAAATGACGCTACCAATAGCACCGATTTTATTTTTGGAGTCAAAATAACAACTTATTGTAAAATCAACTCCTAAATCCAACTTGAAAATTTGTGATTTAATTAATTATTTTTTAAAAATAATTTACGTTAAAAATTAAATAAATTGAGAACAAAAAAAACAA
>JZKD02S1677899.1:102282-116336 GCA_000966675.3 Picea glauca
AAGGGCACCTTAAAAGAGCACTTAAGCTATAAAACATTGAGCAGAAAGTACATGACAGTTTGCTGTCCTAAAACAGCAAAAGAAGACAGCAAAACGGTTGAAACTTAGAGCCATACTAAGGTCAAGGAAAGAGCTTAGATGGCAGCCTCATAGGACCTCAGAATTTCAACAATGAGTCCATTGAGCCTTTTCCAGATGACATGCGAGCAATTTACTATTTTTAGCAGGTGGAGTTCCAGGCCTTAGATGATGATTCTGATCACATATTCAGATTCCTCACTGAAAATTGAATTCGATGAATATATTTTCATTGGCGTGCGACGAGATACTATTTTTAGTAGTGTCTATCTTTAGATAGACTATATTTCGTAGTGGTCTCCTAGTGGTCTCAAATATATTTGGGGTTTTCCTTATTTTTAGGGTGACTGCTATTTTTGGCATGTCTATTTTTAGTAGGGCTATATTTAATATAGGTGGTCGCTATGCAGGGTGAGAAGTGGCAAGTTCAAGTTTCGACATATGGCGGTCTAGATGATTGCGTGGGCATGGGGTGCACACTTTCCAAGGAAAGATGGCATGTTCCATAGTAAAGCAAGGCGTGTGAGTGGATTTGCATGCAAAATTAACGAAGTTGAGTTAAGTAATGCTCAACTCACCCTCTCTCTCTCACCCCACTCCTTTTATCTCACATTTTCCTCTCACCATGCACATATCTCCTTCTATTTTCCACTTGGGCATACTTGCCCATGCATATCCCACATGTGTGCATGCATATCTCCCTCTTCCACACATGTGACTCTCTTTTTAATGCATAAACGCCTCACGTTCATCTCTCACTTTCCATCTCCTCATGCAGCTTACCTTCTCCCACATAATTTTCTTTTATGTGCATGCATGTATGGATGCTTCCTTCCACATGTGCGCCTTTATCCTCACTCATGCGCATTCCTTAAATCTCTCCCTTCTCCACACGTGTGCCCTATCCTTCCATGCACACCTTCTCATTCCTTCACACCTCCCATCTCCTTAATTCCTAGTGCATCTATCAATTAATGCACCTCCCTCTCTCTCTTTCCCTAATTCACATGTGTTAACTCTCCCTTTCTCCCACATGTGTGTGCCTTATCTTCCCATTCAGACGTGTGTCTCTCCCACATGCATTCTTTCTTCCCATGCACCAACCTTGGATCACACATGCACTCTCCTATTTTTCCCTTTAATGATGCACCTCAGTCTCTATAGGCTCCTCCTCATTTTGATGGTAGACTTTTCTGAGCATCAACAATGTTCTTTGAAGCAAGTTGATGGTGGCTGCTTTGAGGCCGAAATTCAGCTGATTTAGATTAAAAGAAGTGCTCAGTGATGCATCATTAGCATGTGATGATGTGCAGGTAGTATAGAGGTAGGAGATGCCAAGGATGCTTTAAAAGAAGTAGGTAAACTTGGTGATCCAGATGATGAGGTATAGAATATAACAGGCTTGGAGATAGGAAGAAACAGGGTATTCCATAGTGCAGTGATGGAGGAACAAGTGGAAGTCAAGAAAACAATGGCAAGTAGTGTGCTCAACCAGATTTTGTTGAATCCATGTCTGCTGATTTATTTGCTGTTACAAATATTTTCATGTCCCAAGTTGATGGAAAAGAAGATACAAATGAGTGCTCATTGCTTTTATAGTAGAATTGGATTTATCTCGGGTAGAGCCAAAGTGATTTGGCTTGTTCTTAGATGAAATAATTATAGAGAGGTACAATTTGTAGTTGTGGATCAGCTACATGGAAGGAAATTTGTAGGTGTGGACCGAGGTTAAGAAGGGAAAATTTGCAGAGGTGGATGAGACTCTTCACAGGCTATGGCAAGCCTTAGAGGCTTTGTTTTTGCAGTCTGGTTTATTTTGATACTGCTACTGACCAAACTAGTGGCCTCGTCAAGGTCGCACGAGGCGCTAAGGCAGTACCACGTAGGACAAGTGCCCAATGTCACTGTGAAACAAGTCCTTCCCTGGTCAAGCCCAACTTCTATGCTAAAGGACTTTGGGAGGTTTTCCTAACACAATAACTTCATTGGGAAATTAGTAGACCAGTGCTTATGTGATATAGAGGTGAAGGTAGGAGTTAATTATTTAAGCTAACTGATCTGGAATGATAAATAACTAACAGAAATAATGCAGACCAGCAAAATAAAACCACTCAAGATTTGTAAGATAAAGCAACAAAATAGTGCACAAGAGTAGTGAAATCCCTTACCAATTCCTTATATATATTTTTTAGTATACCTTTTGGTAATGTGGCTGTACTTTGAGTTGTTCCTTGCTGTCCCCAGTTTTTAGATCCGTAAAATGCATAATCAGAGCACAAAACAACAAGAAGCATTTCCCTTTTGAGGCCTCCCACAAGTGCTAAGCACCTTAGATCAGTAGATCTGTGGGCTATGAAGCTTGGGAAACAAGCTAAGAGTGATTTACTGTGCCTGAAGCTTTAGATCTGCAACAAAACGGTAATTTATAGCAAGCAGGAAATCACCTTGCAGATTTGGGGTTCAAATCCTCCTAGGGTCAAAACCCAAAAAAAATTCCAGCCAACAAATTACTTTGTTGTGACTGAAAATTGTTGATATATTCCAGAAAATAATAGATCTAACTCTAGAAAACAAATCTGGAAATCAAAGAGGGGTTTCTTGAGATGATTTCTTACTTGGATGCCTCGTATGGGTGAGAAATTTGGTGTATGCTTTGCTGTTATAAATTTCAGATATGCACAATTACTCACAATACCCTTGTGAAATATATGATAAATTTGCAATAAACCGAAGGGTAAATTATCTTTGGGTAGAGTAGAACTCTGTTACAAAATCCCAAAGATCTACTAGCTAGAAATATATCAAACTTTTAGAACAAGCTAGGNATCATTAGTATCACCCTTTGCCTCTACCTCAGTCCTCCAAGTATGTCAGGCAACACCATACAATTTTGATGAAACTACCTAATTGAAGCTTTAAAATATGGTACACAAAGCTTAACATGCCTAATCAAGGATTTTGGCTTGAGTGAAAGGTACATTTTTGCTAAGGCCATGACAAAGGAGTTCAACAATTATTGCCCTCAATATTGGGGTACATAAAGGGCTTGATGCTCTTGATTAAATGCCAGTCCCATACCCTCATACATGATAGAATCCAATGAAAACGTTGCAATCCTGCTAATCTTGGAATCTTGGAAATTGTTAAGTATGTTGAATTTTGAATGGCATATGAAATTCTACTCTCTCCATATGAAATCCAATAATGTTGGAACTACACTGAAACATACTAAAACATTTAATGGTAATGTTAGAAATTGAAGTAAAAGGATAGAAAAAGAAAGATAAAGGAAATGGCAATTTTTACTTTAAGAATTCAACATTACCATTAATTGCTAGCATTTGTGATCAAACCTAGTAAAAAAGTGAGTCAAACCAAGTCAAAATAGGTAGATTTAGTGTTGGAAGCGTGTTGTACGGGTGCTGATACAGCTCAAAAACACGTTTTTTGTTGTACAAAATGTGTTTCCCCCACGTGTGAAACATTCGCATGACTAGCAACACATTTCAAGGCTATACCACATGTGTTTTTGCATTTCTGTGGAAATGAGCTTGGTATGGCCTTGTGCTAGACTATTCTTGCAACTTAGTTACAAACAAAGGGCCAACCTAGATTTTTGATGCATGGAGCATATTGTTATAGTCATTTACTTGCAACAGGGCAATTGGATATAGGTAGAAAGACATGCTTAGGCCTATAGGCAGAATGTTTCACCCAACCTCTTTGGTCCTATTAACCCTTGGATTTTTCTCCCCTGAAAATCCTGAGGGTTAAGAGCCAACTTGTTCTATTTGCCTGGCATTCAGAGATTTTGCCAGAGACAGTTGTGTTTTGAGCCAAGGTTGCTTCCCACCATGTACAAGTACAATACTGGTTAGGTAGTGTTCTTTATTTCAGAGACGAAAGTTTCCATAGGATCTTATGGATAGAGATACATGTCTATTTTTAGTATATTCCCAACTTTTGAGGAGACAAATATTGGAGGCTCACATGGCATTTTTTATTACATATTCAGAGTCCTTGTGAGCTCATGAGTCCATTGAGCCTTTTCCAGATGACATGCAAGCAATTTACTATTTTTAGCAGGTGGAGTTCCAGGCCTTAGATGATGATTCTGATCACATATTCAGATTCCTTACTGAAAATTGAATTCGATGAATATATTTTCATTGACATGCGACGAGATACTATTTTTAGTAGTGTCTATCTTTAGATAGACTATATTTCGTAGTGGTCTCCTAGTGGTCTCAAACATATTTGGGGTTTTCCTTATTTTTAGGGTGACTGCTATTTTTGGCATGTCTATTTTTAGTAGGGCTATATTTAATATAGGTGGTCGCTATGCAGGGTGACAAGTGGCAAGTTCAAGTTTCGACATATGGCGGTCTTAGAGTGTGACATGTGGCACATCATTACGTGGGCATGGGGTGCACACTTTCCAAGGAAAGATGGCATGTTCCATAGTAAAGCAAGGCGTGTGAGTGGATTTGCATGCAAAATTGACGAAGTTGAGTTAACTAATGCTCAACTCACCCTCTCTCTCTCACTCCACTCCTTTTATCTCACATTTTCCTCTCACCATGCACATATCTCCTTCTATTTTCCACTTGGGCATACTTGCCCATGCATATCCCACATGTGTGCATGCATATCTCCCTCTTCCACACATGTGACTCTCTTTTTAATGCATAAACGCCTCACGTTCATCTCTCACTTTCCATCTCCTCATGCAGCTTACCTTCTCCCACATAATTTTCTTTTATGTGCATGCATGTATGGATGCTTCCTTCCACATGTGCGCCTTTATCCTCACTCATGCGCATTCCTTAAATCTCTCCCTTCTCCACACGTGTGCCCTATCCTTCCATGCACACCTTCTCATTCCTTCACACCTCCCATCTCCTTAATTCCTAGTGCATCTATCAATTAATGCACCTCCCTCTCTCTCTTTCCCTAATTCACATGTGTTAACTCTCCCTTTCTCCCACATGTGTGTGCCTTATCTTCCCATTCAGACGTGTGTCTCTCCCACATGCATTCTTTCTTCCCATGCACCAACCTTGGATCACACATGCACTCTCCTATTTTTCCCTTTAATGATGCACCTCAGTCTCTATAGGCTCCTCCTCATTTTGATGGTAGACTTTTCTGAGCATCAACAATGTTCTTTGAAGCAAGTTGATGGTGGCTGCTTTGAGGCCGAAATTCAGCTGATTTAGATTAAAAGAAGTGCTCAGTGATGCATCATTAGCATGTGATGATGTGCAGGTAGTATAGAGGTAGGAGATGCCAAGGATGCTTTAAAAGAAGTAGGTAAACTTGGTGATCCAGATGATGAGGTATAGAATATAACAGGCTTGGAGATAGGAAGAAACAGGGTATTCCATAGTGCAGTGATGGAGGAACAAGTGGAAGTCAAGAAAACAATGGCAAGTAGTGTGCTCAACCAGATTTTGTTGAATCCATGTCTGCTGATTTATTTGCTGTTACAAATATTTTCATGTCCCAAGTTGATGGAAAAGAAGATACAAATGAGTGCTCATTGCTTTTATAGTAGAATTGGATTTATCTCGGGTAGAGCCAAAGTGATTTGGCTTGTTCTTAGATGAAATAATTATAGAGAGGTACAATTTGTAGTTGTGGATCAGCTACATGGAAGGAAATTTGTAGGTGTGGACCGAGGTTAAGAAGGGAAAATTTGCAGAGGTGGATGAGACTCTTCACAGGCTATGGCAAGCCTTAGAGGCTTTGTTTTTGCAGTCTGGTTTATTTTGATACTGCTACTGACCAAACTAGTGGCCTCGTCAAGGTCGCACGAGGCGCTAAGGCAGTACCACGTAGGACAAGTGCCCAATGTCACTGTGAAACAAGTCCTTCCCTGGTCAAGCCCAACTTCTATGCTAAAGGACTTTGGGAGGTTTTCCTAACACAATAACTTCATTGGGAAATTAGTAGACCAGTGCTTATGTGATATAGAGGTGAAGGTAGGAGTTAATTATTTAAGCTAACTGATCTGGAATGATAAATAACTAACAGAAATAATGCAGACCAGCAAAATAAAACCACTCAAGATTTGTAAGATAAAGCAACAAAATAGTGCACAAGAGTAGTGAAATCCCTTACCAATTCCTTATATATATTTTTTAGTATACCTTTTGGTAATGTGGCTGTACTTTGAGTTGTTCCTTGCTGTCCCCAGTTTTTAGATCCGTAAAATGCATAATCAGAGCACAAAACAACAAGAAGCATTTCCCTTTTGAGGCCTCCCACAAGTGCTAAGCACCTTAGATCAGTAGATCTGTGGGCTATGAAGCTTGGGAAACAAGCTAAGAGTGATTTACTGTGCCTGAAGCTTTAGATCTGCAACAAAACGGTAATTTATAGCAAGCAGGAAATCACCTTGCAGATTTGGGGTTCAAATCCTCCTAGGGTCAAAACCCAAAAAAAATTCCAGCCAACAAATTACTTTGTTGTGACTGAAAATTGTTGATATATTCCAGAAAATAATAGATCTAACTCTAGAAAACAAATCTGGAAATCAAAGAGGGGTTTCTTGAGATGATTTCTTACTTGGATGCCTCGTATGGGTGAGAAATTTGGTGTATGCTTTGCTGTTATAAATTTCAGATATGCACAATTACTCACAATACCCTTGTGAAATATATGATAAATTTGCAATAAACCGAAGGGTAAATTATCTTTGGGTAGAGTAGAACTCTGTTACAAAATCCCAAAGATCTACTAGCTAGAAATATATCAAACTTTTAGAACAAGCTAGGAAATATTTTTTGGTTTTTTGTTTTTATTTAAAACAGAAAAGTAAAAGAGATTTTGGAATTTTTGGAATATTTGGTTGAAGAATGCGAGGCTCACCTTGGCCTTTGCTCTTACCTCTAACACGACAGATCGCGATCACAACCCCTCCTAAGTCGTCTTCGGTATTTGGATGAAATATTGAGTTGGGAGTCGAGGAGACTAATCACCCCCAATTCTCGTCTAGAATAGTTAAATCACTCTTGAGACTTGCAAGGAAAGCTCCCAATGGGGATGGTTTCGTACCAATGGAGCAACTTTGATGCAAGTGAGATCTTACTCTAGGTGAAGATACTCTTGACCAGAGTTTGTCCATCCTTAGGGTTTGAACCACTAGACACCAATAAAAGAAGATGATGGGACGAGGAGTCCAAAATCCCTTCTTCCACGTGACTATATAGCCCCTCAATGGATTGTCCCACTTGATCTTACAAATGAAACAATCACAATCACTATTCTATCAAGCACAATAACCTCTTAACCAAAAAAGACAAGCATAGAAGAATTGACCAACAAAATGCTAGCAAATAAATGTTCAATAATATGGCATTATCATCTCACAAATTGTCAACAACCTAATTGGGAGGAGGGCCTGGCTTTTTATAGACTCTCTTTGCAACGACTAGTTTCCCTTTCGCAAGTAAAAAATATTTGTTTGACCTATCATCCACAACTCGAAGATTTAAGTCATTTTGGAAAAATATTATTTTAACAATTTTTCACTAAAAATACCCATGAAGGGGTCGATTTGATCACAACGGTCCATTTGTTTTGACTCAACGTCCAATATTTGACCAGACCCCATGGCTCATGCTTGGTGCTAAACAATTAGCATAAAAAAAACGATTTTATTTATTGCCTCGATTTACTTGGGGAGAGGTTCGATCCACTTTAATAAGGATCGATTAAATTACTGGAGGTCGATTTAAATGATTAGAAGTCGATTTATGTACCTAAGACTCACTTAGTTAGGCGGCTAGGTTGGTTTGGCGGCTTTGNCCACTCCTTTTATCTCACATTTTCCTCTCACCATGCACATATCTCCTTCTATTTTCCACTTGGGCATACTTGCCCATGCATATCCCACATGTGTGCATGCATATCTCCCTCTTCCACACATGTGACTCTCTTTTTAATGCATAAACGCCTCACGTTCATCTCTCACTTTCCATCTCCTCATGCAGCTTACCTTCTCCCACATAATTTTCTTTTATGTGCATGCATGTATGGATGCTTCCTTCCACATGTGCGCCTTTATCCTCACTCATGCGCATTCCTTAAATCTCTCCCTTCTCCACACGTGTGCCCTATCCTTCCATGCACACCTTCTCATTCCTTCACACCTCCCATCTCCTTAATTCCTAGTGCATCTATCAATTAATGCACCTCCCTCTCTCTCTTTCCCTAATTCACATGTGTTAACTCTCCCTTTCTCCCACATGTGTGTGCCTTATCTTCCCATTCAGACGTGTGTCTCTCCCACATGCATTCTTTCTTCCCATGCACCAACCTTGGATCACACATGCACTCTCCTATTTTTCCCTTTAATGATGCACCTCAGTCTCTATAGGCTCCTCCTCATTTTGATGGTAGACTTTTCTGAGCATCAACAATGTTCTTTGAAGCAAGTTGATGGTGGCTGCTTTGAGGCCGAAATTCAGCTGATTTAGATTAAAAGAAGTGCTCAGTGATGCATCATTAGCATGTGATGATGTGCAGGTAGTATAGAGGTAGGAGATGCCAAGGATGCTTTAAAAGAAGTAGGTAAACTTGGTGATCCAGATGATGAGGTATAGAATATAACAGGCTTGGAGATAGGAAGAAACAGGGTATTCCATAGTGCAGTGATGGAGGAACAAGTGGAAGTCAAGAAAACAATGGCAAGTAGTGTGCTCAACCAGATTTTGTTGAATCCATGTCTGCTGATTTATTTGCTGTTACAAATATTTTCATGTCCCAAGTTGATGGAAAAGAAGATACAAATGAGTGCTCATTGCTTTTATAGTAGAATTGGATTTATCTCGGGTAGAGCCAAAGTGATTTGGCTTGTTCTTAGATGAAATAATTATAGAGAGGTACAATTTGTAGTTGTGGATCAGCTACATGGAAGGAAATTTGTAGGTGTGGACCGAGGTTAAGAAGGGAAAATTTGCAGAGGTGGATGAGACTCTTCACAGGCTATGGCAAGCCTTAGAGGCTTTGTTTTTGCAGTCTGGTTTATTTTGATACTGCTACTGACCAAACTAGTGGCCTCGTCAAGGTCGCACGAGGCGCTAAGGCAGTACCACGTAGGACAAGTGCCCAATGTCACTGTGAAACAAGTCCTTCCCTGGTCAAGCCCAACTTCTATGCTAAAGGACTTTGGGAGGTTTTCCTAACACAATAACTTCATTGGGAAATTAGTAGACCAGTGCTTATGTGATATAGAGGTGAAGGTAGGAGTTAATTATTTAAGCTAACTGATCTGGAATGATAAATAACTAACAGAAATAATGCAGACCAGCAAAATAAAACCACTCAAGATTTGTAAGATAAAGCAACAAAATAGTGCACAAGAGTAGTGAAATCCCTTACCAATTCCTTATATATATTTTTTAGTATACCTTTTGGTAATGTGGCTGTACTTTGAGTTGTTCCTTGCTGTCCCCAGTTTTTAGATCCGTAAAATGCATAATCAGAGCACAAAACAACAAGAAGCATTTCCCTTTTGAGGCCTCCCACAAGTGCTAAGCACCTTAGATCAGTAGATCTGTGGGCTATGAAGCTTGGGAAACAAGCTAAGAGTGATTTACTGTGCCTGAAGCTTTAGATCTGCAACAAAACGGTAATTTATAGCAAGCAGGAAATCACCTTGCAGATTTGGGGTTCAAATCCTCCTAGGGTCAAAACCCAAAAAAAATTCCAGCCAACAAATTACTTTGTTGTGACTGAAAATTGTTGATATATTCCAGAAAATAATAGATCTAACTCTAGAAAACAAATCTGGAAATCAAAGAGGGGTTTCTTGAGATGATTTCTTACTTGGATGCCTCGTATGGGTGAGAAATTTGGTGTATGCTTTGCTGTTATAAATTTCAGATATGCACAATTACTCACAATACCCTTGTGAAATATATGATAAATTTGCAATAAACCGAAGGGTAAATTATCTTTGGGTAGAGTAGAACTCTGTTACAAAATCCCAAAGATCTACTAGCTAGAAATATATCAAACTTTTAGAACAAGCTAGGGAATATTTTTTGGCTTTTTATTTTTATTTAAAACAGAAAAGTAAAAGAGATTTTGGAATTTTTGGAATATTTGGTTGAAGAATGTGAGGCTCACCTTGGCCTTTGCTCTTACCTCTAACACAACAGATCGCGATCACAACCCCTCCTAAGTCGGCTTCGTTATTTGGATGAAATATTGAGTTGGGAGTTGAGGAGACTAATCACCCCCAATTCTCGTCTAGAATAGTTAAATCACTCTTGAGACTTGCAAGGAAAGCTCCCAATGGGGATGGTTTCCTACCAATGGAGCAACTTTGATGCAAGTGAGATCTTACTCTAGGTGAAGATACTCTTGACCAGAGTTTGCCCATCCTTAGGGTTTGAACCACTAGACACCAATAAAAGAAGATGATGGGACGAGGAGTCCAAAATCCCTTCTTCCACGTGACTATATAGCCCCTCAATGGCTTGTCCCACTTGATCTTGCAAATGAAACAATCACAATTACTATTCTATCAAGCACAATAACCTCTTAACCAAAAAAGAGAAGCATAGAAGAATTGACCAACAAAATGCTAGCAAATAAATGTTCAATAATATGGTATTATCATCTCACAAATTATCAACAACCTAATTGGGAGGAGGGCCTAGCTTTTTATAGACTCTCTTTGCAACGACTAGTTTCCCTTTCGCAAGTAAAAATTATTTGTTTGACCTATCATCCACAACTCGAAGATTTAAGTCATTTTGGAAAAATATTATTTTAACAATTTTTCACTAAAAATTCCCATGAAGGGGTCGATTTGATCAAAGAAATGCAACAACTAGCATCCATGAGGATGGAATTGCTAGATGCATATCCCAACGGTCCATTTGTTTTGACTCAATGTCCAATATTTGACTAGACCCCACGGCTCATGCTTGGTGCTAAACAATTAGCATAAAAAAAACGATTTTATTTATTGCCTCGATTTACTTGGGGAGAGGTTTGATCCACTTTAATAAGGATCGATTAAATTACTGGAGGTCGATTTAAATGATTAGAAGTCGATTTATGTACCTAAGACTCACTTAGTTAGGCGGCTAGGTTGGTTTGGCGGCTTTGCGTAGTGTGTCAACGTCCCAATTCTATAACCCACTGCTAATTGGATGCTTGACTCATGGTTCATACATGGAAGTTGTTTTTTAAGACCCCACACATGGCGGCTAGGTTAGTTTGGTGGCTTTAATAACCCACGATTTTCTTTTCAAGATCCCCACACACTTGGAAATGGTGTAGTTCCTTTATTTGTGCCACGGCTTCAACATTTATCAATGGTTCACTTGAATCAATCCACGGTTGGGTTGGTTTATTAAAATATGCATGGTGGCTCCCATTGGTGGTGTTTCTCCTTTAATTGGCGGCTTTATAGCCAAGTCCCCCCCTTTTTCATGTGCCACGACTAGCATGGGGAGCCTCACCTTTAATCAAACCCCAAGTAAATTCATTTTGATAAAGAAGGGGGTTTGACTCATATGTGAGTCATCATATAAGACGAGGGAAAAGGGACCGTGCCACTTCTGATATTTCTTAAGTGCCACCTCATGATGTGAGTTGAGACTTTAAGTAACAAGGTTCTCTTATAATATTATATTTTCCTATTCTCTTATAATATTATATTTTCCTATTCCCTTTTACCATGGTTAGGATAAAGGGGGAAGCCTCTTTATTTAAATATTTTCACTTTATCCTCTTCATTTGCCTTGATTTTGTAGATTTCACGTAAAAAATTTTGGATTGAAAAATTGAAACATGGGTTTTGTCCAAAGCGAGCCTTACTTTATCTTTTCTGTTGTGTTTATCTTTGCATGTTGATGAATGACCCTCTTATGGGCAAACATGGCATATTAACTCCATAGATGATGAATATCATTCATTACATGATGCAAGTAGCAAAATCCAAAATTAGCCTTTATAGATGAGGCTTTACATCCAAAATCAGCCTTTATAAATGAGGTTGTATGTGCCGAAAATGAAAAAAAACATGAGCTAAAGGCAACTACAATTACATATCATACTGATCCTCATCCTCATCATCAAAATTAGAACAGGATGCATGTTCAGCAGAACTAGAGCCTCGATGGGAAGAAGAGCCTTTGTATACGGCGTTTCCCCCGACATTTCCATTTTTTGAGGGCCTGTTTTGTATCGTCCCGGTTTTGGAAACTCAGAATCGTTTCCCCGTTTCGTGCAACTTAGCCTACAAGTTCATAATACAATATCATCCACATGGCCTACAAAGCTTTAACTTGCATCTTCCTGGGCTTACAATGGTGTAGCCAAGTGAAAAATCATAGGGTACCTCTCCAGGAGGTAACAGGTACCTACGTCTACAAATGAACATCTTTTTGGAGTTGATCTCAATTTCTACATCTGCAGTATGTAGGCAGAAATTTTCAGTGTACATTGATTCTCATCTATCTGAAGAGTCAATGGTTGTCGGTTGATCAGGTGGTTGTTGAGGTGACTTACTTGGTACCAGTCATGCTGGTTATATGCCATGTAGTCAGCATTATCTTTCAATTGGTGACATTCAAAATTGATTTTTTTGAGATTGTGGATAGTAGGTTTGGGTATCCCCAGCATGTAGAATTCCATTATCATCATTTCCAGTCGCTGATTCGTTGCACACCTAAAAAGTTGACTATAGACAGTTTGTACAAGTTATGTTTTGTGACAAGCAGTTGTATGTAATATGACTATTGGGGGAGGGTGTCAGAGTATACAGTTAATGGTGATATCTACTATCTAGATAGTTAGGTTAGAAAGTGCTCTTGGAAGAAAGTCAACATATTATGACTAGTTTATATTAAGTATTTAATTAGTTTTTAATTATGGGAGTATGAAGAGTCATGCCTTCATGTATTCACTTATATTGTACTTTTTAAAATGAAGTTAATTCATTTGTTTAGTTCTCTCTTTTTGCTGCTTTGCAATTTGTGCTATTGTTATGTGCATTATCTAGCAAGTTGAAGGCCTCATTAAAAGTCATCAAGTTTGTGTTTTCTTATTTAGTTTTAGCAATACCTATGGCTTTCTTAGATCTTCCATCTTTTAGTAAGCCATACACTGCACTGCAATTGGAGCCTCAATACTGTCCAAGAAAGTTTTGTCCTTGCCATCTTTCTTAGTGTGTGCATATTAGTTTTATATAACATCAGCCAAAACTAGCATTTTCTTAAAATAATTCAATTTTGGGGAAGCCTGAAAGCAGAATGGAGCCTCTTTTGAAAATTAAACAAACTTGAAATAGACATTATTTGCTTCTCATTTCAGAAAATACAAGCTGGTTCACAAGTGTATATAAGACATTCTCAAAGGGGTTATTGTGCCCGAGAGTGATTAATTTTCAATAAGCCAAGTTTTAGATTCACTAATCATGTATAACTTGATTTCATTTTTAGAGCTCATTAAAGTTAATTTACAGAGTAAAACCACTTTGGTAGATATTAATTAACCTGACACGTCCCTTAGTAAAACAGTGGACTGGTTTTGCATATTTTCACTATGTGTATCACACATATTCATGGTTATGAGACAACTGTTTTCATACCATCTGTTACTCATGTTATTCCTTTTATACACACATTCTGTAGCTCTCAACAATGTTGCTCTTTTGTTTATTCAAGTTCACAAGGACATTTTTTGTGAGAGTTAGCCCACCAAATCACTTGGATTAAAATTAGTTTGGTAAACATTAATTAATTGGAACACACTGCTAAAAGAAATGAGAAAGGGCTTTTACTTAGAAATAAGGAGAGCTTCCATTGAACAAGATTAACACAAATAATATCAATTGTATTTCATAGACAAATGGAGGTTACATATATAGCATCCAGATCACTGACTCCTAGCAATCTAGATCCTAAGAAAGTGGATCTGATTAGCTAAAAATAGTTAACCTAGAAACTCAC
>JZKD02S1677899.1:161442-173424 GCA_000966675.3 Picea glauca
AAAGTACAAATAGACATAAAGTAACTAGGACAAAGTGCCAAATGACTTTCCCACATGTGCTAAGGAGGGAAAACACATGGGGAACACCTCCCAAGGTACACAAATCAACAGGATTCTCTCCCAGGAGTCACTTATGCCCACTGCTCATAGACCCTCGTTCCCCACATGCCTGTCCCACCCCAGGAGTATACACCTTCACTGTCACCCGGACAGTCCTTTGACTGCTAACCTCCCTTTCCTTGGGCTTCAGCAATAGACAGAACTAGAAGTCTACGAGCTCTGTGGTAGCTACCAAACTCCTTCCAGGAGTTCTCACTTTCTCCACGCACTCTCTCACCTGGAGAGAGTCGCTCACATGTTTGGTAACCTCTCTATTCAACAACAACCACCTCTCTCACCTGGAGAGAGGGTTACACAGATGCTAGACAACCTGTTTCCATCAACTCGGTTTCCAACACAGTCGAGCAACCACGAGGCTCAGCACGAACATACGCTGACCAGCAAGCCACGCACAGTCAAGCACTTCGCGGCCACAACAGTCAACTGGGGACACTGACACAGGCTTTCCCAAAATTGGTGACAGACACACGCTACAACATAACAAGGCTCAACGATTACGAGACATTCGATTTTCCCAACCAGCAATAAAGAACAGCCTCACCGCTCTAGTTTCAGAGATGCGTAAGGTGTACAGGGATTCCACGCATAGGCTTGAACTGTCCAGGTAAGGGGTCTGAGAACAAATACCAGACCAAGGTCCATCCGGGACATCCGCCAGTTCAGATGGAAGATGGAGAATGGGAGGTTGAACCCCCAACACGGTTCATTTCCTGGGTTAAATTGCATGTGTCTGGGTTGACACATGTCACCCATGAAGCACGATCCTCCTCACTTGGAAGTCACCTGTCCTCCCAAGCACTTAGGATAAAACATAATTCACATGGCTTTGGAATAATAATAAAAGATTATTCTTAAGGACTTAAGTTCTTAAGCTTAGCCTTTCTCCCAACCTTTCAACCCCCACTCCCTTACCCAGGCTTTGTGGAAGCTTAGTCCCCCATCACTCATTCATCGTGGTCGGTCCACACACAGAGATGCTTTTATATTAATAATGTGCATCATTACATGTACAAAATCAGGCTCTTGGCCTTCCACACTTAGGCTCTCTGGCCTAATAAATGCATAAGCCCTGTCAACTTATATTAACTTGGCTCACCAGCCTATAAAACATAATTACAATTCATAATGAAATTGGGGCATGTCCTTGGGGTATTACAGTTGTTATGGGTGGTTATGTAGTTCTACATGATTACTTTATTTCAATAGCTAATACCCAACTGCATTAATTTCATGTCTTGATTTTGTTTGAATGGTGTAGATGATAACTACAGTAATGAATCTGCAATTTGAATGATTTTCTTTAGCACTTTTTCTTTTCTCTCTCTTTTTTCTTTTTAAAATAATAATTGCAATGTTTTTTCCAAAAGCCAATATGGTTCCCTGCCACAAGCAAAGTGAAAATAATTCAGATGGCCAAAGGCCAAGTTCAGATCACTATCTGCATGGATATGGTTTCTTTGAACAAAAACATAAGTGCCTCGGAAGGGGCTTTGATACCAATGTAATGAACAAAGGCTTTCATATACTGAATATCCAAAATATTTAGGATAACAATGAGAAATCCAGATATGATAAATATAATTTATTGGTACTATTGTTGTCCTTATACACACTTGCAAACGTGAGCTAAGTCCTGCTCAGTTAGTGTGTCCTTGTAGGCACAATGCCTAGGTTCAAAGCCCACGCTGTCACTTTGACTTGAACCTCTTCCGTTTAGGCTTTACTCCTAGGGAAGCCAAGGGGGGTAGACCCTAGTTACTAGATGAGATTAAAGTTTAAGTTCTAGTAGTTGGTTTTAATTAATTAAAAGTTGGGGGGGAAATCTAGCCTATGATGCAAAGGCAACAATGCAAGTGCAACAATTAGAATGTCAAGCAAGCCTTTTTCTAGGTCAACTAAGACTAGTGCCTAAGATTGGGCAAGGGGTCAACTAAGTTTTAGGGGTGTCGATTACACAAAGTTACAAGATTACAAATATTACAACAAGATTAGATACAACTAGATACAAAGATACAATAAAGAATGTCTAAGGGTTACAACAAGGTAATGCTAAACAAAGATATACAATAGATACAAAGATACAATACTAACTCCACTACTTGATTGTGCAGGAAATGGAGATATTCAAAAGGAAGACATTCATCAACACATCAAGCCACTCATGCTCACAATAGAATGTCTCCTCAAAAGGATGCACTACTCTATTGGACTTCTTTTCAATGGCGCACAAAAATCATTCAAGACCCAATAAGATAGTGCCTTCGAGAGGATGTGCAACTTCTTGAGGGATCACACCAAAGATATGAACACCACAACCTAAATGAAAGATGCTTGAAAAGGGAAATGTTCCACAACACAGATATGATCACTTAGATAATTAATCCACAATTCATAAAGATAACTTGCATGTAAATGTGAAATGAATGTGCTTGCAAGTGTAAATATAGATCACCAATAGTATATTCAATTGATTGCCCAAAAGTTGTAGATTAATGATTGATTAAAAGTTATTAATTGAAATTTCAATCCTATCTAAGTGTCAACCCAATACTCCCCTTGCTTTTACCAAGTAACTGCTGGGTGCTCAAGAAGTATGGCAACGAGACCTACCCTAGCTCCATAGGTCAGCCCAAGAAAAAGAGTACTCCTGGAAAAGGATGCTCTGCGCCACGAGACCATCCCCAGCCTATCACCTTTCCGTTGCTTCCTCTAGTCCCCATTTTAAATGGCGAAGATGGGTCGGTAAAGGTGTCGTATTAAGTCTAGTTGGTTATTAAACCTATGGACTAAGTATTTTTTGGTGTTTGAGTGTATTACTTTGAGTTTCACTTGCCCAAAAAGTGCCAAAAGGGCCCAAAACCGAAATGTTAAAATAGTGGAAAGTGTAGTTCCTAGATCATAAGATTATTGCATGTAAAGCATATAACGAACTTGAAAAGAATGTAGAAACGGAAATGATTACTTTACACCATTAAGATACCCATGTTTGCTTGCAAATGTGAAAGATAAACGCTTAAGGACTAGGAGCTTGCAAGTAAAGAAATAATGAAAGCAAAAGATTTTATCCTATGCGTCCACTGGCTTAAACTAGCATTTAGTTATGTGTGAGATCTAATACTAGATAATTTTAACCATAAACATGCATGTGAGACATCCACAACTAGCTAATTATACTATGGGGGTTAGAAAAATAAAAAGGAAAAAAGGAAAAGAACTATTCTAAAACTGAAAATGAAAAGCAGAAATCGAAACAACAAGGCAAGCCACTTGGGGACCCCCTTTGGGCTTGCTTACAATGCTTAGAAAGATGGAGAAGAGAAGGGGTTTTGTTACCACTTTGAAAGGGGGCCTTTGGAAGTGTGTTGTGACTGAAAACGGGCAGTATGCACCGAACCTGCAAAAACTAGCAAGCTATTGCTTGCTGGAAATGCTGCAACACACCCACAAATGTTAAGAAAATTTATGTTTTGCATAAGAAACTTTCTGCATGTAAAAAGTAGAAAATATATGTATTTAAATGACCTATCTAAGAGAGTTAGCAACCAAAATTTGAATAATATGATGATAGAAACATAAATGGAAAAGCTTATGAAGTTTTTAATAAGCTGTGAGGGTAGATTCTTGCTCGAATCTATCCCAACAAAGCTCCTTGAGATAACTTGCAAACCTTGAACAAAACGTGAGATGACACAACAAAGTTTATATCATCAACAAATACAAAACATATAGGCCAACAATTACAATATTGCTAAACCTAGCTAAGTAAACAAAATTTACCCAAACAAATATTCAATACTCCACAAAAAACATTCAAAGAAAGAACAAGATCACCTCATAATAGAATGGAACACCAAGACAAAATCTCATACTCCATGATTCCTCCAAAGCTTTTCTCTATTACCAAAGGGAGAGGTTGTAGCAACAAAATTGCTCCAAGCTCTCCAAGAACAAATGAAATGAAAGCAAGATGAACAATGAGAGAGAGAGAGATGGTAAGAAAATGGTAGCATAAAAATACTCAAGAGAATGTTGAGAAATGAGTGAGGGAGGGGTTCTATTTATACAAGAGGCAAAGTGACCCCTTCTGGATCTTTGACACATGTCAAAATCCAAGCCAAAGATGAGATCCAAGGAGGGAGGGCGCAAGCTTTTAGGTTTAGACTGGATTAGTAAGTGGGAGTGTGTTGGAGTGGGTGGGACACATTCCAAGTGGGACGTGGGGAGGATAGGGAAGGCGCATGGGTGAAGAGAGGGGCCCACGCCTAGCTTTAAAATAAGTTTCTACTTTTTTGCAACATGTTTCCACTATTTGCTTGAGAGTGGGCGCAACTCCCAATGGGGGCATGAGCTTTTAAGTGAGAGGTGAGTTTAGGGGGGTGTGTAAAGGTTGGGAAAGGGGCTAGGTAGGTTAGGATATATCTCTCTCATCATTATCCACCTTTACTTTACTCCATTCACTCAATAATTACAAAATTGACATTTTTCTTATGTCATGGTTTAGCAATTAAAATTGCTTTTATTCTGACTAGGACTCCTTGTGGACAAACACCTAGCAAAAGTTGTCAGACTGAGCTGAAACTTGGTCCAATGGTGTAGGGGGTCTCATTCCATTTCTTTTGAGCACAAATACCCCTATAAAAATCTCAAGGACTTTTACAATATTTATCAAAAATTAATTAATTANTTGCTGTCCTAAAACAGCAAAAGAAGACAGCAAAACAGTTGAAACTTAGAGCCATACTAAGGTCAAGGACAGACCTTAGTTGGCAGCCTCATAGGACCTCAGAATTTCAACAAAGCCAAGGGGGGTAGACCCTAGTTACTAGATGAGATTAAAGTTTAAGTTCTAGTAGTTGGTTTTAATTAGTTAAAGGTTGGGGGGGAAATCTAGCCTATGATGCAAAGGCAGCAGTGCAAGTGCAACAATTAGAATGTCAAGCAAGCCTTTTCCTAGGTCAACTAAGACTAGTGCCTAAGATTGGGCAAGGGGTCAACTAAGTTTTAGGGGTGTCGATTACACAAAGTTACAAGATTACAAAGATTACAACAAGACTAGATACAACTAGATACAAAGATACAATAAAGAATGTCTAAGGGTTACAACAAGGTAATGCTAAACAAAGATATACAATAGATACAAAGATACAATACTAACTCCCCTACTTGATTGTGCAGGAAATGGAGATATTCAAAAGGAAGACATTCATCAACACATCAAGCCAAGCATGCTCACAATAGAATGTCTCCTCAAAGGGATGCACTACTCAATTGGACTTCTTTTCAATGGCGCACAAAAATCATTCAAGACCTAATAAGATAGTGCCTTCGAGAGGATGCGCAACTTCTTGAGGGATCACACCAAAGATATGAACACCACAGCCTAAATGAAAGATGCTTGAAAAGGGAAATGTTCCACAACACAGATATGATCACTTAGATAATTAATCCACAATTCATAAAGATAACTTGCATGTAAATGTGAAATGAATGTGCTTGCAAGTGTAAATATAGATCACCAATAGTATATTCAATTGATTGCCCAAAAGTTGTAGATTAATGATTGATTAAAAGTTATTAATTGAAATTTCAATCCTATCTAAGTGTCAACCCAATACTCCCCTTGCTTTTACCAAGTAACTGCTGGGTGCTCAAGAAGTATGGCAACGAGACCTACCCTAGCTCCATAGGTCAGCCCAAGAAAAAGAGTACTCCTGGAAAAGGATGCTCTGCGCCACGAGACCATCCCCAGCCTATCACCTTTCCGTTGCTTCCTCTAGTCCCCATTTTAAATGGCGAAGATGGGTCGGTAAAGGTGTCGTATTAAGTCTAGTTGGTTATTAAACCTATGGACTAAGTATTTTTTGGTGTTTGAGTGTATTACTTTGAGTTTCACTTGCCCAAAAAGTGCCAAAAGGGCCCAAAACCGAAATGTTAAAATAGTGGAAAGTGTAGTTCCTAGATCATAAGATTATTGCATGTAAAGCATATAACGAACTTGAAAAGAATGTAGAAACGGAAATGATTACTTTACACCATTAAGATACCCATGTTTGCTTGCAAATGTGAAAGATAAACGCTTAAGGACTAGGAGCTTGCAAGTAAAGAAATAATGAAAGCAAAAGATTTTATCCTATGCGTCCACTGGCTTAAACTAGCATTTAGTTATGTGTGAGATCTAATACTAGATAATTTTAACCATAAACATGCATGTGAGACATCCACAACTAGCTAATTATACTATGGGGGTTAGAAAAATAAAAAGGAAAAAAGGAAAAGAACTATTCTAAAACTGAAAATGAAAAGCAGAAATCGAAACAACAAGGCAAGCCACTTGGGGACCCCCTTTGGGCTTGCTTACAATGCTTAGAAAGATGGAGAAGAGAAGGGGTTTTGTTACCACTTTGAAAGGGGGCCTTTGGAAGTGTGTTGTGACTGAAAACGGGCAGTATGCACCGAACCTGCAAAAACTAGCAAGCTATTGCTTGCTGGAAATGCTGCAACACACCCACAAATGTTAAGAAAATTTATGTTTTGCATAAGAAACTTTCTGCATGTAAAAAGTAGAAAATATATGTATTTAAATGACCTATCTAAGAGAGTTAGCAACCAAAATTTGAATAATATGATGATAGAAACATAAATGGAAAAGCTTATGAAGTTTTTAATAAGCTGTGAGGGTAGATTCTTGCTCGAATCTATCCCAACAAAGCTCCTTGAGATAACTTGCAAACCTTGAACAAAACGTGAGATGACACAACAAAGTTTATATCATCAACAAATACAAAACATATAGGCCAACAATTACAATATTGCTAAACCTAGCTAAGTAAACAAAATTTACCCAAACAAATATTCAATACTCCACAAAAAACATTCAAAGAAAGAACAAGATCACCTCATAATAGAATGGAACACCAAGACAAAATCTCATACTCCATGATTCCTCCAAAGCTTTTCTCTATTACCAAAGGGAGAGGTTGTAGCAACAAAATTGCTCCAAGCTCTCCAAGAACAAATGAAATGAAAGCAAGATGAACAATGAGAGAGAGAGAGATGGTAAGAAAATGGTAGCATAAAAATACTCAAGAGAATGTTGAGAAATGAGTGAGGGAGGGGTTCTATTTATACAAGAGGCAAAGTGACCCCTTCTGGATCTTTGACACATGTCAAAATCCAAGCCAAAGATGAGATCCAAGGAGGGAGGGCGCAAGCTTTTAGGTTTAGACTGGATTAGTAAGTGGGAGTGTGTTGGAGTGGGTGGGACACATTCCAAGTGGGACGTGGGGAGGATAGGGAAGGCGCATGGGTGAAGAGAGGGGCCCACGCCTAGCTTTAAAATAAGTTTCTACTTTTTTGCAACATGTTTCCACTATTTGCTTGAGAGTGGGCGCAACTCCCAATGGGGGCATGAGCTTTTAAGTGAGAGGTGAGTTTAGGGGGGTGTGTAAAGGTTGGGAAAGGGGCTAGGTAGGTTAGGATATATCTCTCTCATCATTATCCACCTTTACTTTACTCCATTCACTCAATAATTACAAAATTGACATTTTTCTTATGTCATGGTTTAGCAATTAAAATTGCTTTTATTCTGACTAGGACTCCTTGTGGACAAACACCTAGCAAAAGTTGTCAGACTGAGCTGAAACTTGGTCCAATGGTGTAGGGGGTCTCATTCCATTTCTTTTGAGCACAAATACCCCTATAAAAATCTCAAGGACTTTTACAATATTTATCAAAAATTAATTAATTAATTACATTTCCAACCTTAGGAAATTTYAATTAATTAAAAAAAACMTATCTAGACTCGACGGAATTCCGTGAAACTTTTTGAGYTGTCTTACATGGTCATTTACATCATTCCTAAACACTAGCCACCARAGGATGAATCCATTAGGATGCCTTTCACCACTTTGGAGGATTTATTAATAGTGGGAGTGRAAAACYCAAGGGAAATTAATAAGGCTGGTTAGGCCAAATTARTAACCTGAGGATAAAAAACACTCAGTGAAAGGAACTCTCCTAATGAAGAAATCCTAAGGTAACTGACCTAACTATGATCCATGCAGACCTATTACATTATTATCCCACGCAGGGGAGTGGAAATTCCATTTACAAAAATATGTGCTGGAGGCAAAAATTGCTCTGTAGARCCCAATAGTCTCTCACTTGGTAACATMTGATRATGCATATCTTCATGGTATATGGAGTTGACCCCCTAGCTRAATAGGTGGTCAACAGGCACATAACATGACTGATGATTACATGGRTGAAGGTGTTTGACATTTATATGCCTATGGTGACCTTAAGTTCTATGTTCCTATATTTATCTATTTTGTTTTGAATTCACAACAGAATAAGGTGCACATATATGTGACTTCTAAGTGTATATAACATGATAAATGTTATAGAAATAGTTATTTAATCCCTCTCAAGCCTTTGGTTCCATGGTCAAGCATTGGTTTGCGTACCAAAATCAAAGAATATATCATGAAGTTGGGTATCAATTTTTCTTTGGTTTCTTGAGTTTCCATGAGAAAGATGATGTCAGTTCCATGAATCACATCATTGGAGAAGTTTGGGGAGATTAAGAGCAAAGCACCAAAATTTCAAACTGCAATTGAGATGCTATACTGAGGATCCTCCCTATGGAATCATGAGGAGGTGGATTGAATGGGCCAAGGCTTAAGCTATCATTTTGGAAATGATCCTCTAATCAAAGCCCTACCATTCTGGATTGATACACATTTTTATTGTTTTCTCGCCTCAAATATCTTGGTATTTCGTTTAAGTTCTTACTAGAGTCTAGTTAGATATTGATGCAAATAGATTTTTCCCAATTGCTTGAAATTTTATTCTTTGATCTTAGAGATTCTAGTCTCTCCGTTTGGGGAAAACCATTTAAAGATGATATCATAGTAGAGAAAATAAGCTATTTTTAGACCAACATCACCCTATTTTGTTGTGTTTAACACAGAGGTTGAGTGCTTGAAATTATCTTTGCATCTCATCTCATCTTTTGAGTGCACTAGGAGGGGGCGGGGGGTGAGGGTAGGGAGTTGGATTCCAATTTCGCAATTAGGTCCCTTTGTTCTTTGTTAGTAACCAATTTAGCCCAAAAGGTCAACTATATCCTTTCGGTTATTGTTTGATGTATTAAGATCATAAAAAGCTTTGAGTTTTGAATTGGTGGATTCTAATTTGGTGAGATATGCATTTAGGTTGGGGATTGTTTCTTGTTGAGGCAGTTAAGTCCATTTTCAATGGCACTTAACTCAATAAATTCTAGGTTGAAGTTCTCCAATCATTCCTCCTAAGATGAATTTTCAAACATGTATATCCTTGATTTTGAATTGCAATTTGACAATCCTTGATGTCGATAATAAAATGGTTTGTGTCTTGGAGGGTTGAAGGAAGATTTCCTTCCTCCTGCTTAGTAGAAAACTTGGAGTAGAACACTTGGACAACATGAAGCTTCTCTGCTCTCTCACAACAACTTGTCCTCTTACACAATGCATCACTACCTGCACACTGTACATCATTATCTGCATACAATGTATCACTTTAGATTCTAGAATCGACCCATCACTTGGCGGTTTTTGAAGTGGATTCAACTACATTGAGCAATGATTGAAGTGGGAGTAAATTTGAAGTAGAATCAATGCTTCGCACAATCTACCTATTTTGATGATTTATCCTTCATGTTTTTGGTGAATTCTAAACTTTTTTTATATTTATCTGTGTGTGTGTGTAAAATTCTTGTTCTCGTCCTCTTGTCCTGTGAGATTTTTGGGGGTGTACTTTAGCCGTTCTAGACACTCTCTCCGCAATCCTTGTAATTCCCTTGTTTTGGAAACTAGTGCAACATAGGAAATAAATAATGTAACTTGGTAAGAGAAGGGGTGGATCCATAACATATAAACCCTCTAAAAAAGAGTATAACTCTAAAGGCAAGGATTATCCACTCATGTATTTCACAAAAGAAATAGAGTTTGCTAGATCACCAACAAAAGGATGAAATACAAGAGTTGTCCTTACTTTGCGTCCAAGTTTGAGAGAGGGGCCAATAAATCCATCTATTGCTTTGAAGTCACCAATTCTAAGCATAATAATGTGATCATAGGAGTGTCTCGAACAAAGAGGATTTGATTTGGATGCACTATGTGCTAACTATGACTCATAGTAGAGGGAGAAAATGTAGTAAGGTGCTCATACCCATGAGATTTGGGAAAGGGATATGAGGGAACCCAACTACCTTTTTACACCCAAATCTAGAATTGGTATGATAGGTCTACCAAGGGAAACATTAAGGAAGAGGGCACTACCAAATACATTTTCTAGTATCCTTGCTGATATCTTCACTGTATACCAAGACCTTGCACTGAACATAAATATATCAAATAAATAATAATAATAATAATAAATGAAGTGACACATCCTAACTAAAAGACATGACCTATCAACAATTTTGACTAGTCAATGCTATAAGTACACTATTGCATGGCATTGTATCAATCAATGTTACATTTATCAGTGATATATTGCGAGTCATTCGCCAAGTCGATAAATATCGATGATAATTATCGTGATAATTTCATCTTATGAAATTATCACGACAATTTCAGTGATTATCACTAGTCAACTGAAACTATCGCCTTGTCCACTTCAATCTTGCCTTATAACCAGATTCTTAGTATTTTAACCCTCATTTTGCAAAAATGAGTTGGGGGATTGAGGTTGGAGGAGACTGTGACCATTTTCCATCAAGAAAACAAGGGGAGATCTGTTGTTTTCATTATTATGATTCATCTCATGTGATACATTTATTTTTGTTTTGATGTGATTTTGTATCATCTTGTCAGTACGTATGACTTGGGATAGATATCATATTTCAATATCGATGTGTGATGTACCACTTGACATCTTATACATCTTATATCTCAGTTTTATTTTCATATTTATGTAGGAATGTGTTTGTTTGATGTTGTTGTTGCTTTAGATTTTTAAAAAAATGAAAAAATGATTACTTTTGTATTTTTTAAGTTTCTTGGTCTTTTAACCCTCATTTTGCAAAAATGAGTTGGGGGATTGAGCTTGGAGGAGACTGTGACCATTTTCCATCAAGCAAACAAGGGGAGATCTATTGTTTTCATTATTATGATTCATCTCATGTGATACACTTATTTTTGTTTTGATGTGATTTTGTATCATCTTGCCAGTATGTATGACTTGGGATAGATATCATATTTCAATATCAATGTGTGATGTACCAGTTGACATCTTATATATCAGTTTTATTTTCATATTTATGTAGCAATGTGTTTGTTTGATGTTGTTGTTGCTTTAGATTTTTAAAAAATTGAAAAAATGATTACTTTTGTATTTTTTAAGTTTCTCGATATTTTCTGATATTTCCTCGGCATTGCTGATAAGTTATATTCCAAACCCTTGGCAATAAATTCGTTGAGATGATAAATGTAACATTGGTATCAACATATCATCTATCATTATTCAATTATTAAATACCTATGTTGCACAGGGACCCGTCCCCCCCTAAAAAAACCTGCGTACCCGTCATTCTTGCGTACCAGGGACTTGGGGACCCTTAGGAAACTTACCCAAATTGTTGGGGACTTCATTGGGGACTCAGGGACTTGCTGGTCGTCCCCAAGACGTTCCAGACAGATTTTAGGGACGTTACGAACAAATTTCAAGGATGTTCTAGGCAAATTTCAGGGATTTTTTTGGGCAGATTTTGGGGATATTCAGGGCATATATCTCCAGTCTTGACAATCATGGAAATTGATGATTGAACAATAAGATCATTTTTCCCATCCATTATTTTTGTATTGCATTGAATCTAAATCT
>JZKD02S1677899.1:183962-199243 GCA_000966675.3 Picea glauca
TATATATATATGTTGTCTATATATTATATATATAGACAACATATATTATTATATCCCAAAGTCAAACGATGCCACCATCATAATGAAACAAAACTAAAAGTCATATTTTTTAAGTGAGGTTGTCTACCTCTGTGCAATACCCTTTGATATCTCCATCTTGTCCTTGATCAAATATGCACCTGCATATTTCTTTTCTTCATTCTTTTGGATCTCTAGATGCATGTCATCAAAGGTGATCATTCTTACATTTTCTTCGAGTTTAAGAGGCAAGGATTTGATAGTATAGGATGGTGTTTCATAGGAATCATAACCGATTTAAATGGTAGGCCATTGTTTTTTACTTGGTGTAGGTTCAATAGCCAAAGATGTATACTTCTTTGGGAGCTGAGGGGAATGTACTTGTGAAGCCACATAAGAAACTAGTTGAACTGGTAGTATATGAGGTGGAGGAGGAAGGGGTAAAGACATAGTTGTCCAATGACCAATACCATATGGAGGATTGATTGGTGGATCATTCTAGCCATCATTAACTAGAGTTTGGACTTGTACATGAGGTTGATCATGAATATTTTCAATACTTGGGTGAGGTCGAAGATCATTAGGTTGAACAGGAGGAATGAATGATGGCTAAGGGGATTGAAAATCCAGGTGACCCACAAGATTCAAGTAACTAGTATGTACCAATTGATTAAATTCTTCATAGTTTTCATAAAAATGTATAGAGAACCTCCTCCTCTTGTTACTCCCTCTTTGCCAAAATGTGTTTGAACTTCTTCCTCTGTTACCTCTATTTCCTCTGTTTCCAGACCAATTACTGACTCTACTAAAAAAACTCATCTATATCATCCATATCCAAATTAGCTCATATATAAGACACAACATTTTCCATGTGATATATAAGACACAACATTTTCCATGTGATATATAAGACATCAAATGCCATTTGTCAACATGGATAAATTTGGCTCTGAAATGACATAACCATGCAACACAAAAAGGGAGATGAACAGGAAAAGTGAATCAAGGGAAAAACAAAAGAGATTCTGCACACACACCAAATTTATCATTCAAACTCAACAACATGTCATGAGAACTTTCATTATGTATAATATATTTCTCTTTTATAAATATGTATAGGGAAATATATGGAGAATTAAAGTTTGTATGATTGAGAGTAATTTGTGAAAAGTGAATTATGATAGGAATTACATATGGATTGTTCAAATTCAAATACCTTAATCGATGCTTATACATTTCCTTTATAAAACCATTCGTCCTTTGGATTGTTTTAATTCATATATACAACTGTGAATTGTCATCCATCTTTGCTCATCATCGTTATTCATTTTTTTGTTTCCAAATTGAAATTTACTATTTAAATTACATAGACAAGGAGTAAAATGGAAAAAAAGGCATTTTATGAATAGGATATGGGAGCATAACTTAGGTAAAATTTTATGTATGAGAGGACAAGTAAAAGTCTATATAATAAAATGTTGGCTATTAACATGTAGATTTAATCCATATCCATGCCATTTTAACACATGTCACTGAGTGATGCCATTATCAAAATGTCTGTGGTATATCTGATATACCCTTTTAAATGACACACAAAAGACTTATATGTTCAAAACAAGACCAAATAATCATCCATACACACCAAAAATCAATAATATTCATAACTCTTATACTTCATACCCTCTCATTTTAAATGATACTTTTTGAGTCAAAACGATAATGTCTAATCCAAACAGAATTATCATTTCAAATGCATTGGCCATATTAACACATGTTTTCACCGAAAACAAAACTCGATGAACCCAAAATAGTTTTAGTTTAGAGGATGAAAAACATGCAAAGAGTAGCACGAAGAATCTAGAATTATTCAACATTAGAAAACATGAGTTCGTAACTTTTTCCTTTCTCATCAAAGTATTTGATCATAATGAAAAATTGCATTACCCATGTAATAACACAAACTGGTCATGAATGTCTTTAGTAATTTCATCAAACCTAATTTCATCAATGGGTGCGAATTGGATAATCTTTTCTTAACCCATTTTTATCAATAATAGGACCAACAAATATATGTGTCAGCAAATTTAACATGAGAGTTGAGCCATGTCCCAACTTGTAAAAAATATTTTAGTTTTGAACTTAAAACCCTTTACCTTCATATCAAAATTATGGGAACACAAATCAATAACAAGAAGTTCGACAATTAAGAATTAAAGACCAGGGTTCAAGTTCTTTGAAAATAACCTTCCACACAAAAATAAACACATCCAAAACTCACCATCCCAAAAGTGTTCTTAGTAACTCAAGAAAGGAAAAGAAAACTCAAACTTAGTCGCAAGGGTTTTTTTATGGCATATGTGGATTTTCATAAACTGGGTTGAATTTGAAATCATATACAAGGTTTATTTTACCCCTGTTGAAAAGACCCATATCATTCACTTTCAAATCCGAACTAGATAAGCTTCATTTTTCATCAACTCAACAGAGGAAAAATAACCATAAGGATCAAATAAATCATTGAACTGAGTTCTACTTGTATACGAACCAACAATGGAAACCCGCGACTTATATTCATCTTCTCTTCATCAATCAGTCAGGACAAAACAAAAAATGTTAGTATGGACATGCAAAACAAGCGACTTCAGCCATTTTATTTTTTAAGTATTCATTTCTTTTCATTTTCTTCAAGAAAGGGGAAAGAAGACATTTTAATATACATAGCCTGCACACCAAAGCCAAACTTAAACAATGTAATGACAAACACATTGCAAGAGATGTAAGAATAGTTGTGAACTCATACCTTATTGAAATGTGATCTTATACTAGTGTCAAGGGCCTAAAACAATTACAACGACCACCAAACACAAGGGTTTCTCAACAACCAGAGTGTTGATTTCTCTTCACAACAAAAAAATGAAATGCAATTGAAAATTATACAAGATAATAGGGTGACAGACTCGGGGTTGTAGAGTAAATGCTCATGTCCCGTCAAAATCAATGCATGACCAGCGCCACTACCCACTTACCACAACAAAATCATGAAACATATACGCCACACTGACTACAAACCAACTATGTTCAAAGCAATGTAACAAGTCAAACCAATCACAAACTCAAACTACATGCGAAGTGAGCATCAACCTCGTATGCCAAATTTTCAATCATAAAGATCCTTTACTTGTCACGTCTCATAACTAACCAAATCCTCATACAAAGATTACCAGTGTTGTCAAACACTGCATTGAGATGTGCAACCATCACATCATATGGATTAATCACAATTTATACATGCAACAAACTTTAAACATGTGTAATATACAATATTACCATCAACCAAAAATAATGAGACATGACCTCATATGTGTTTAATTTTCACTATGGTTAGTTGATGCATGAAGTTTATTTTAATTTTATCATTTACTTGAACCATAAACAAATGCAGCTACACCATTCACAATTGTTGCAATAACCAAGATCACAAGAAGAAGTGCCATGCATAACACAAGAAATATCCTGGAAAACCCTTCTACTCAAGGGAAGAAAACCCAACAATCCTTTGCTATATTCTCAATAGAAGATCCCAGAACCATAAAACCCTAATGCACACAAGAGGGTTCTCTACAACCTTGAAACTTGTGCCCAAGAGAGGTGCATACTTCAGCCCTAGAAATGTACTTGCTGAAATTTCCAAATGAAAAGTGACTTGTGTGTTTCCTCAATGGGGAAATCACCTTTATTTATACTAGACCAGACAAAACAAAAATGGTGTATATTGGCACAACATGGTCAACCTCAATAAATCATAAAATAATTAATTATAACAATAAACATTAATTATCTTTTACATATGGTGGGACCGACCTGTATCCTTTACATTACAATTAGGGCTACAGGTAAATATTACACTTAGATAATATAGCAAGGGATCCACATGTCCACTAGTGATCAACCACTAGGGACACATCCACCTGTGCTCAGCCACAGGGACATCATACTCAATAGAATCATCTGGAGTACCTCATCATCTCAACTCTCACACAGAGGAGAATGATACACCCATCACATGGGAACACCCAACCACTGGGGGACGAATCAACTCTCCATAGGAGAATGATGCCCCATCCATTGGGGGACGGCTCAATTCTCACATAGAGGAGAACAATGCCCCATCACATGGGTATGCCCAATAGTGGGCTCCCTCTCAGGTTGACTCAACTCAATCTCAGAGAATAACATGACTTGGAGGATGTCTCACGAAGCTGCAATCATCAACACTCCCTCTTAGCTAGGGAGGCATGCTATTCCAGGCCAAGTCTCTCACGGAAGTACTCGAACTTCATCTTGGAAAGTGGTTTGGTGAATATATCTACAATCTGCTCATGTGTAGGAAGGTATTGTATGTGTACTTATTTCCTTTGCACCATGTCTCTGATATAATGATATTTTATCTCAATGTGTTTCGATTTATCATGAAACATAGGATTCTTAGAGAGATTCACACAACTCTATTTATCACACTGAATAATGGTAGGATCCATCTCATTATTAAATAAATATGTCATGACCTTGCGAAGCCACAATGCTTCGTGGACTGCCACACTCAATGTTATATACTCTGCTTCTGCAGTACTCAAGGAAACAAAGATATGTTTCCTGTTGCACCAGGAAACCATGGCATACCCCAAGGTAAAACAATAACCGAATGTGCTCTTCTGGTCCACTGTGCTCCCTGCTCAATATGCATTGACATATCCCTGCAAACACATGTCTACACTAGAGGCATATCTTAGGCCATATCCAACTATGCTTCGTAGATATATCAATACATGCTTCGTTGCTATCCAATGAATCTGTCTTGGTTGAATCATGAACTGACTAAGTACATTCATTGCATAGCATATATTAGGTCTGGTGTTAACCAGATACATCAACGATCCAATCAACTGCCGGTATAAATGTGGATCAATCTCGCCCGAATTAGTAGAAGCATTGTTCATTTTCTTCAAATCCATCACCATCGATGTAGGCATGGATTTGCAGTTTGTCATACCAAACTTCTTCAATATCTCCACTGTATATTTTCCTTGACTCGGGAAAATCTCATCAGTCCTATGCCATACTTCTAGTCCCAAGAAGTAGTGCATCATACCTATATCCTTCATCTTAAATTCAGAAGTCAATGCTCTCTTGCATTCAACAATAAGTCTTTCTCAATCGGTGAGGAATAAGTCATCCACATACAGGACCAAGATCAAGAACTCATCACCAACAATGTGATACTATAGGTTTGGATCAACAACACTTTTACTGAAGCCCAAAATCATCAAGAATCCATCCATCTTCTCGTACCAATCTCGACGTGCCTTATTTAGTCCATACAGGGATTTCTTCAACCTGCACACATGAGATTTCTCGTCATGTATCACGAATCCTTCTGGCTGCTCGATGTAAACTTCTTCCTCAATATCACCATTGAGAAATGTTGTCTTTACATCGATTTGATGTAGCTTCCAACCCATGGATGAAGCTAGTGAAATGATAGTACGAATGAAGGTGTATCAGGCTACTAGAGAAAATGTCTCCTCATAATCAATTCCCTCGACTTGTGAGAATCCTATGGCTACAATTCTCGCTTTGTATTTTTCAAAACTTCCATTAGTTGCATGCTTGATCTTATATATCCACTTGGAAGTTACTACAAAATTCCCTTCTAGTCTCGGAACAATATCCCACACATCATTCTTCAAGATGGATTGATACTCTTCTACCATGGCAACTTTTCATACCCGCTGACCTACTGCTTCTCCATGACAAGAAGGCTTTGTATCAATGATGTGGCTCATGGCTGAAAAATAGCTCGAAAATTTCTTTGGTTTCTTTCTCTCTCGGAATGTGCCTTGACGATTTGCATGGCCCTCTGCCTCCTGTAGAGTTTTTCGAGCCCAGGAAAGTATTTTATGGCCTACTACAATGTCTCTGGGAACATCAACTAGAGCAACTGGATCAACTAGAAAAACTAGACCAACTGGAATGATGGATGTCTCCCTCTGAACTATTGGAGGGGGAGAGGGTATTGTATCGCTGTCAATCTCTATCTAAGATTCTCTGGATCTTCGAAAGTATATCTCTTCCTCAAAAATGACATATATTCTCACCTCAATCTGTCTCTGACCAGGGATGTAGATCTTATATGCCTTCGAAGATTCACTGTATCCCACAAATGTACCCTTTCTTCCTGAAGGGTGTAGCTTGGACCTCTTCTCTTTGGGTACATGAAAGTATACTAGACACCCAAATATCCTGAAGTATCCAATCTTAGGCTTCACTCCAGTGAAGTATTCTTCGGGAGTTATGTTCTTCAAAATCTGGTGAGGACTCTTGTTCTGAACATATACTGTTGCCATGCATGCTTTTGCCCACAAAATCATAGGTAGACTTTGATCATTTATCATTTCTTTGGTTGCCTCGATGATGGTTTTGTTCTTCCTCTCTGAAACCCCATTTTTTTGAGGGTTGTAAGTAACTTTGTACACCCTCTTGATCCCTGCTTCAATACAGAAATTACCGAAATCCTTGGAGGTGTATTTTCCTCCATTATCCGATCTTAGTACCTTGATCTTCCTTCCTATCAGGTTCTCAATCTGAGCTTTGAATTTTTGAAATCTTACAAAGACTCCATCCTTGGTCTTCATGAAATAAATCCATGTTTTCTGAGAGTGATCATCTATGAAGAGAACATAGTACAAATATATGTTCAAGGAGGCAATGACCATTGGTCCACACACATATGAATGTATCAAGTCCAATATTTCCTTGGATCTATTGTCACTGCTCAAGAAGGATCCTTTGACATTCTTTCCAAGAGCACAACCTCTGCAAACACTTTTATGTCATACATGTATCTTTGGAAGGCTTGTTACCATTTTCCCTAGAGATGGAAGGCTCTATAATGAATGTGAGAAAGTCTCATATTCCATAGCTCACTCAAGCTGCTAGTATCATGTAACAGGGTCTGGGCTGGCCGGATAGTCAACATGTATAATTTGTTTTCTCGAACACCAATTACTCGGGAATAATTCATATGTGAGTCCTTATGCTATGCAAGAAATTTTCCTTCAGAAAAGGAATGTAGAAGTTCCAACCCCTTTCACATTATATATGGCATTATCTCCAAGTACAACATGTATATCAGTCTCTTTCTCAACAAGATATGTTAGATGATCTCTATATCCGGTCATGTGCCTAGAGGTACCACTGTCAATTAACCAAATATCATTATCAGTAGGAACCATATCTGAGAGTGTTGAAATGAATAAGAAGGCTTCTTCTTTGATGTCTTCATCTCTCTAAAGTCTTGGCTTCCAAGAACTGAAGTTGCTTGATCCATCAAGATCATCTTCCACCATAATTTTGTTCATCATATTTTCATATTCTTCACAAACCCTTACCAACTGGGATAGGAAACCTAATGGCTAGGCTATGATAGAAATATTAGGTTTACTTGGGCTTATGACTTCCAACTATAAGCCTTGAAATTCAGAAGAATATTGGTGAGCTGAAAAACTCCTTCAATGAGCAACAAAAACCCTAAAACTGAAATTTCTGCGGAAAATTGTGAAACCCTAGGGCCAAAAATCCAAAATTTTTGGAAATGCAATCTGAGAGTTGTTGGAGGTGCGCTGAGGGAGGTTGTACACTCCTATTAAATTTTTATCCCCAACGCTCAATTACAAAGTGTTGAAACACTAAAAAAAGAAAGGGCAGTACAAATTTCTGGAAACCCTAGGAGGATCGTAAGGTTCTGCAGAAAAGAGGATGACTTTCTTTAAAGGCTTGTGCAATGGATTCTTCAATACCTATGCTTAGTTGATGCATGAATTTTATTTCAATTTTAGCATTTACTTGAACCATAAACAAATGCAGCTACACCATTCACAATTGTTGCAATAACCAAGATCACAAGAAGAAGTACCGTGCACAAGAACACAAGAAATATCTTAGGAAACCCTTCTACTCAAAGGAATTAAACCCAACAATCCTTTGTTATATTCTCAAGAGAAGATCCCCCAACCATAAAAACCTAATGCATATAAGAGGGTGCTCTACAACCTTGAAACTTGTGCCCAAGAGAGGTGCGCACTTCAACCCTAGAAATGTACTTGCTGAAATTTCCAAATGACAAGTGATTTGTATGTTTCCTCATTGGGGAAATCACCTTTATTTATACTAGACTGGACACAACAAAAGTGGTGTCTATTGGCACAACAAGGCCGACCTAAATAACTTAGAAAATAATTAATTATAACAATAAACATTAATTACCTTTCACATATGGTGGGGCCGACCTATACCCTTTACATTATAATTAGGGTTACAGGTAAATCTTGAACTTAGACAATATAGCAAGGGATCCACGCGTCCACTAGTGCTCAGCCACTAGGGACACACCCATGTGTGCTCAGCCACAGGGACATCATACTCAACAGAATCATCTGGAGTACCTCATTGTCTCAACTCTCATAGAGAGGAGAACGATACACCCATCATATGGGCACACCCAACCATTGGGGGATGACTCAACTCTCCAGAGGAGAACGATGCCCCATCCATTGGGGGATGACTCAACTCTCACACAAAGAGAACGATGCCCCATCCATTGGGGGATGACTCAACTCTCACACAAAGGAGAACGATGCCCCATCACGTGGGTATGCCCAACACTGGGCTCCCTCTCAGGTTAACTCAACTTAGTCTTAGAGAAGAACGTGTCCTGGAGGATGTCTCACGAAGATGCAATCATCAACAGTATACAAACCATAGGTATTTCATCCACCCTTGAAACCTTGCACTTAGTTCAAACATAAATTTACTTCCAAAGGATTTTAAAGATTTGAACCATAAAATTATGAGAAATGTGCCATGACAACAATGGCATGATTAATTTTTAATGCATGAGAAAACATATGCAATGTAACACTTGCATTTATTTATTTTAATTTCATGAGTAGAACATTTGTAAAACTCCTTTTGAATTTGTAACAAAACAAAGCTTGATATTCTTTGATTATCAAGTGAATATGAAAGGATATTAAATATGACTTATACCAACATGCCAAGGCTCTTCATAGCCATAGAACTTAAACTATCCCATATATGAAACAAAATTGTATAAGTATTGAGAAATGATTGAAAATAAATGTATTTGGATTTTCTTAATAAGGGGACCCCACCTATTATCTATTTTGTAGTCATAATCATATACTTCGCAATAATTTGAGATCTTTTTATATAGGTGATGAAAATTTGAGTCAACAGAAGGGAGACCCCATAGCTACAAAACAAAGAGCTTGCTTCTTATGCTATTTGGTATAGCCCTATGAACAACACGTATGCATCTTCCATTACTCAACACCTATAATTAGTAGTATTCACCAAAATGTATATGAGGATTTAATCCATCAAACAAATATTAAATCATTATCACAAGAATTACCAATAACAAGTCCCCCATATTCACTATTAATGAATTGGTGATAGCATGCATGATAATCCATCTTCCAACCTACAATTGAAAATGAAGACCTTCTACTTGGCCCTAATAAAGTAGGGCGAGGCTTGTAGAGTTTGTATGAAGAGCCACTCCCATTGTTTGAAACATATGCAAACATGAAGAATAATACTTCATTTGCAATTCTTTGATTGTTCCATCATATTCAATATCACACCATTTGGGATCTCCTATATTTAGTCCCATGCTTCTACCTATCAACAAGATAAGCTTGATTGCGAACCTTTTCATATCATGTTCATAATCCTTCGTTGACTCACTCCTAAAAAATATATACCAACATCTTAACCCTCTTTTAGTTTTCATTTCATTTCATGTTCATAGCTAAGATTAACCCCTAGACCTATTAATTGAGAGGAGCAATACATTCATTTTATTTACCTTCCTAGATAAAAAAAATGTTCATGGGTTACTTATCATTCTTGAGAAAATCAAACGATATGAAGAATTGATTAAAAAAATTGGATATTGTTATCACATCATAGCATGGTCGCAATAATACTTATTACTCGTTAGGGGAGTTTGAGGTAAAAAATTGGCCTAAAAATAAAAAAAATGTACTATCAAAATCAACGTTAAAAGAACTAATAGTATTTATGATGATGATGTCAACCACAAGGGTAAATATTTTTGGAGGCAAAAGGAAGAACAATAATTTTTTAATCGTATTTTCAACTTATCTCTGTATTGGTTTACTCAAATTTCAAGTGTACACACTCATTGGATGCAAAATTAAATTCCACATCCAATGAGTACCCACTATGCATACTTTTGATAGAACCACCATGAGAACCACCATGAGATAAACTAGAAATACATGGGAAAAATGTGTTTCTTTCAAGAAACATGTTTTTCATGTATTTCTACTTTATCTCATTGTGGGTTTATCAAAGGTATGCAAAGTGGGTAAATGTTGGATTTAGAATTTAATTTTGTATCCAACAAGTGTCTACGTTTGAAATTTGACTAAACCTATAATGAGATCAATCAAGAATACGATTAAAAAAAATAGTTTTGTTTCTTTCCCTTTTAAAATTCATAACTCTTGTTTTATTATTTTAACTATTATTTTATCATTGTCCTTAGGAGGTCCATTTTAGACTTCAAATTTCCCCTAATGTTTTACATTGGACTTGGTCCTTGGACATGATTTACCTTCATGGTTAAAACACATTCATGGGTTATTTCTTATTCTTTATAAAATCAAACAATATGAAGAATTGATTAAACAAACGTCTACGTTTGAAATTTGACTAAACCTATAATGAGATCAATCAAGAATATGATTAAAAAAAATAGTTTTACTTCTTTCCCTTTTAAAATTCATAACTCTTGTTTTATTATTTTAACTATTATTTTATCATTGTCCTTAGAAAGTCCATTTTAGACTTCAAATTTCCCTTAATGTTTTACATTGGACTTGGTCCTTGGACAAGATTTACCTTCATGGTTAAAACACATTCATGGGTTATTTCTTATTCTTTATAAAATCAAACAATATGAAGAATTGATTAAACAAACGAAATATTATTATTACATCATACAATGGCCATGATAATACTTACATATTTTTTACATTGGGCTTGATTATTGGGCATAATAAAATAAAACCATTACTTAAATATTTAAATAATAACAATTATTATTATTATTATTATTATTAGATTTTAAACATTTATATTGTATCACTTAATTAATAATTTTATATTTACATAGAATAACTTTTTCTTTTAAAATTATTGTTTTAAAATATTTAAAATAGAAAATTGGATTCCAAAATATTTTAATATTTATGTCATATTACCAAACTAATAATGTTATGAACCAAATCCTTAAAATATCATAATAAATTAGAAATACACACCATGTACAACAATGTGAGCATATAACACAACTTCAATATAGATAACATAGATGAGTTACACAATAACTCCTTAAAGAATAGAAGAACCTCCAAATACCCAATTACATGCATACATCACAATCCATTTGATTCCATGTATTGTTGTTGTAATTGTTAAATTTTGAGCTATTATTAGGTTTATTTTCAATTTATTAGATAACAATAGCATAAGTAGGATCACTGAGAGAAACACAATCACAAGATACATAAAATTTATCCTGGGAATCCCTCATAGGGAAGAAAACCCAACAAAAACTTCCTTAATATAGATAGTCAATACAATGCCAAGACAATAAACCAAACACTAGAGAATATCCAACATTGAGCAATACGCCTCTCTCTCTTCCTTCTTCTGGCAACTTACAACTGCAGCTTCCTTCAAACTTGCACACTGGATGAGTGAGTTGAGTGAGTGTGATAATGAGGCATTGGATTCCTTTATTTATACAAATTGGTAGGTGTTGAAAAGGTGTCTCTTCACTGGGCAGGGCCGACTTGTCTTCTTAGTGGTTAAAACCACTTTAATTAGCCTGGGCTCCGACCTCTCAATTTGCATAATATATTTAGGGTTTGACCAATCCACAAAAGGGGATTTGATCTATGAATAAATGACTCAAATAATAATAATAATAAGTAGAATACTCTTTGCAGTTACAATATTTCAAAACTCCCCCTTAACAAGAAGGGTATTCTACAACATCATTAGGAGAGAGAGCACAACAACATCTGGAACACTGACTGACATATCTATAAATGATCAAAAAAAATTATCATCATCATCGTTCACAACATGGAGCTGGAGTAGCATCATCATCCTCATCAGCATGAGGCTGAAGTAACATCATCATCTTCTTAAGATGATGCTAAAGTAATATCATCAACATCTTTAGCATAAGGCTAAAGTAACATCATCATCTTCAACATTAAAGCTGAGATAACATCATCATCATCATCATCTTCAGCAAGAAGTTGAAGTGGCATCATCATCATCATCTTCAGCAAGAAGCTAAAGTGGCATCATCATCATCTGCATCAACATGGATTAGTATAACATTAATACATCATCATCATCGATAAAAGAACAAGGCTTATATAACATCAACAACAACAATATCACAACACAAAGCTGGCATATCAACAACATCATCACGAAGATGGAAATATTCAACATGAGGTTGGCATCACAACAACGTCAACACGAAGCTAGAAATCTTCATCACTAGGCTGACATCACACCATGAGGCTGACATCACAACAACATCAACATGACGCTGGAAATATTCAACACTAGGTTGGCATCACAACAACATCAACATGAAGATGGAAATCTTCATCACTAGGATGGCATCACAACAACATCAACACGAAGCTATAAACATTCATCACTAGGCTGGCATCACAGTACGAGGTTGGACTCACAACAACATCAACACAAAGCTGGAAATCTTCAGCACTAGGATGGCATCACAACACGGGGCTGGCATTACAACAATATCAACACGATGCTGGAAATCTCCAGCATTAGGATGGCATCAAAACAACACTCCCCCTTTCGAGGGAGGTCCTTTCAGACTACACCAAGCTTATCTTGAAAGTGCTCAAACTTTACACGAGATAGAGGCTTGGTTAACACAACTGCAACCTATTCATCTGTGCCAACACATTGGAGTTTTATAGCTCCTTTATGCATCATATCACGAGTGAAGTGATATTGAATCTCTATGTGCTTCGACTCATCATGGAACACATGGTTCTCCATCATCTTTATACAACTTGGTTATCACATAGAATCATAGTGGCTTCCATCTCCAGATCAAATAGATATGTCAACAACATCCAAAGTCATATGGCTTCACAACAAGCGGAACATGCAACAATGTATTTTTCTTCTGTTTTTCTAAGAGCAATACTTGATTGCTTTCTACTCTGCCACGAAGTCATGGCTGACCTCAGACTGAAACATCATGAAGTGCTCTTTCTATCAAAAACACTTGCAGCTCAATCTGAATTGGTGTAACCACTCAGTCTGAAGTCATGATCTCTAGTATAAAAGAGACCAAAATCCAACTTACCCTTAAGGTATCTCATCACATGTTTTGCATCATCAAGGTGAACACATCTGGGTTCTACCAGGCACTGACTCAAGGTGTTCACAACAAAACATACATTTGGCCTGGTGTTCGTAAGATCCAATGATTTTTCTATACAATGTAGCATCAACCAATTCTGACGAAGTGTCAACCAAGAGCTTCAACTTTGTTTCCATGGGTGTATTCATGGATTTTCACTCCAACATATTAAATCTCTTCAGTATTTCAACTACAATCTTCCCTTTGCTAAGGAAGATCTTCTCTGGGCTCTGCCAAACTTCAAGACCTAAGAGATAAAGCATTAGGTATTTCATCAAACTCTGTAGCAAGATTCTTCTGCAATCTATGGTGTGCTTTCCTTCATCTTGTCAAGAATACATCATCTACATATAGTAGTAACATCATTGGTTCATCATTCATAACCCTAAGATAACGGTTAGAATCAACTTTACTCTTGGTAAAGACCAAGCTCATCAGGAAACTGCCAATTTTTCCATACAAATCTCTAGGAGCTTGCTTCAACAGGTACAAAGCTTCCTTCACCCGACAGACATGAATCTTTCTATCTTCAATCTTCAAATCAAATTTTCTCATTACTGTAAAATTTCCAAGTCCTATCAGCAGTCTTCTTGGTCTGTCTTTGACCAAGCTAAGACACTAAGTTTTCTTGCTGTCATAAATTTTAATTCTGTTGTTTTATAACAGCCAACTGTAGTTTTTGGTTTAGCTGATATGTTATGGTTGTTATCTCTGTTTGGGTGCTCTAGCAAGTAGTTTCATGTTAGGAAAAATACATACATGCTTTCCAAATAATAACAACACACATATTCTATCTTTTATGCTGAAATATGGACAGAAATAAGAGCTTCTAACAGCAACTAAAATGCATGTGTAGACACAAGTATTTTTGGTCACGTGACCCTGGATAAAACCCCCCCGGGGAAAACCAGTTTTGAGATATGATGTATATATGAGGTAGAGCTATAATCTTTTATAGTAAACAAAATACAATAAGAACCTAGTACAATAGCAACTCCAGAATGAAGAAGATATCCAAGCTCAAACTGCCAGAAGCCCAAATCTATGGTGCGCCCCCTCTGAAATTGCCAGATCTGCTCCAGAACTCCACTGAGATGCCAGAATGTAAATCCCCTCCACAGGAATGACTGTCCTGCTGTTGTGATCACTCTGCAACTGACATCAAGGAATTATGATGGCTAGAAATCCCTCCAGGTGACAAACAGCCTGCCAAAGCCATGCGCCCTCCTCTGTTGAAGAATCTCTCCAATAAAATAAGGAAGAATGCTGCTCCAAGCTGCCAATACTGGATGCAAGCGGCCTCCTCTTCCTATCCTCATGCAACAAGTCTCATCTCCAAATCTCCAAAGCTCCTCCTCTCATGAACAAAAGCCTCATGGAAACAATGCGCCCCTCCTTTGGCCATTTTCCCCTCTTTAGGCAAGAATAGGGAAACCTAAGATCCAAGGGATGAGATCATCCCTAATCAAAGGTTGAGATCACTCCTCATAAATGTAATCTCAAAACCCACTTTTGGGTTAATTCCCTAAGTCACTTTATGTCCCCTGCAAATCACCAAAAAGGTAATTTAATGTTCACTTTTGCTAAAAGTGACATAATGTACTTTAACCAAAGTCAAAGTACAAATAGACATAAAGTACTAGGACAAAGTGCCAAATGACTT
>JZKD02S1677899.1:240311-254828 GCA_000966675.3 Picea glauca
TTTGAGGACACCAGTCCTCCCTAGCACCTCCCAACCACCCTGAATAATAAATTCTTTGTTACTGAAACTTATTACAGCAATATAAAATTATTCAATGGCTTACCAGCACTGTTGTTGTTCTATTACGCTGCTCTGCCCTGTCTGCATCGGTGTCTTTTGAACGCCCCTTGCACTTTCTGTTCTTCTCCCTTTTATACTCTCTGCACCATATCCCTTTGATGAAACCTTCCTCTAGCATGCATATCTACTCCTGCGCTCTATCTCCTTGCTCACACTTGAATCCTCCCCACGACAACAACCTCTATCTCTTATTTGTTCATCATTCTTATAGTACATGTGCTCCTTGTGCATGCAATATTTTCCATGCCACTGCATGCTCATACCGCGCCACATCTTCTGAACATCTCGTGTGCTTTTCCTGATCATCACAACTCTTTATCTTCTCTGGTGGTTCCCGCCATGCGATCAGCAACACTGGGTGTTTTGCTAAGAATCCTCAGCCTCTCTAGCAGTTGAGACTCGTCGTCTTCTCTGGCACAGTCGAGCTTATGCCTTCTGTTTCAGTTACAGGTTTCAACACTCATCCATCTGTCAATCCCCCTAACAATCGTCTTGCTTTACTGGATGAAGCTTAGAGACTCAACATCTTCTCTGGCGATCACACAGAGGTCTCTTCGAATTCTTTAGCAGAGACCATCAATGATTTCTAGCAGTTATACTGCGACGTGCTACAGTAGCCCTTCGATCTTTTTCAAATTCACCTGCACCGTTGGATTGATTCCAAGGGAATTTGCATTCATTTTGTCATTTCGGCATTCGGCAATTCGACATTCGTGTGACCATGCATCTCGACATTCCCAGTTGTGATCCCCAAAACAGAGCTTGGTTTCTCTAGCTCTCGCTGATGTGACCAAGGGAAGTGACCACAACCTTATGCATAAGGCACTTTCACGATTTCGCATTTCGTGAGTCTGGAGATGAGGCATCTCGACTCACCAATTTGCGATCCCCGATACCCCGAAATGGCATGGGATCAACAATCTTGATCAACACTTGATCTGACGGATAAGATCATTTTGCGATTTGGCATATCGCGATTTCGACATTCCTGTGGTGAATGTTCTTGATGCTTCCATCTCCTGATCCAAAAAGCTCCAAAAGGGAGTCGGATCAATGGTCCACATAACCCCCAGAGATGGATGGTTGACGGGATTTTGGCGTTTCACAATTCCGCATTTTGGGACTCCTGATGCTGAGAGTTTCTTGACATCTCTATTTCCTGATTTTTGAAACTCCAAAGTAGCGTAAACCTGTTGACGTCACACATGTCGAATACCTACCACGTGTCACCCTGATTCATGACTTACATGTCCTTGAAATGTTGAATCAGTATGACACTTGTCATTACTTGGTTGTGCCACGTGTTCCTAGTTGACGTGGTTTGCTGACGTGAGTCAGATCGATGGTTCAGATCACATCTTGATCTGGCGGCTGCGATTAAATCGCAATATTGCATATCGCGATTTCAGGATTCCTGTGGTCATTATTCTTTGACATCTTCAACTCTCGATCCGCAAAACTCCGAAATGGACTGAGATCAACGGTCTAGATCAAACCTTGATCCGACGGCTCAGATTACGTCGCAATTTCGCATATCGCAATTTTGGGATTCTTGTGATTGAAATTACTTGACATCTCCAGCTCTTGATCCGAAAAACTCCGAAGTGGAGTTGGATCAATGGTGCAGGTCACATCTTGATATGACGACTGTGGTTAAGTCACGATTTCGCATATCGTGATTTTGAGATGTTAGGGAACCCCGTTCCTTTGACTCTCTAGTTAGCGAAATGTTAATATGTGTCCACGTGTCCTGCCTGAAGATGGACGGTCCTCCTTCTTTCGGGATTTTGTGAGACCTCTACTCCTTGCACTTTAAAGAATGTGCAGGTTCTCCTTGATCCAATGGTGGTCTAACCCTGCGCTCGGATCTAACGTCCAAGATCCATCCTCCATATATGTGCGCTCTTCTTATCTACAATGAGATCTGATGGTCATCGGGAATTCGGGATGGGATCCAATGATCACCGACACTTCTCCTCCAAGCTTACGCATCCTCCTTACTTGGAAGAATTTCTAAGTGTCAAAGGCCTCGACCTTTGATCCACCTGTGATCCTAAGTACACTATCTCCCTTGAGCTTTAGCCATGAGTTAACTTCATCCATGGTACACACCTACACACTACATTCGACTCTGCGCTAATTCCTCCTGAGCTCACTTTGTTCCTATTTTTCCATCGATGCACATTCTGATCCTGCCATCAATGACAAGCGCATACTGCCTATAAAGCATGCTAACCATCCTCTGCCCTATCTCTTATGGTCTTATCGAGCTTTATCTGCAGCGTCTTCCCAAACTACTTCTAATGCCAATCTATTACATTCTTCTTATACTCATGCCATCTTCACTGTTGTACTTGCCATCAATGACAAGCATACGGTACATGTTAAACATTTGCCAACACACATATTTAGTTTTCCATGGTCTTTTGGAAAGTTATAGTTATATTTACAACTAGGGGAAACAAGGGTATTACAATACCCTCCCCCTTAAAGGGAACAACATCCTCGATGTTCTACCTACCAATGTGCTTTGTATGTACAAAAGTAATAAAAAATGGCTATGCATGTTTCATGTCATCCTCCATTTCCCATTTAGCTTCATCTAGACCAAAGTGTTTCCACTGCACCTTGACATGTGCAATGATTATGATCCTGAGTGGTATTTACTTCTTGTATATTATGCATTGTGGCTCTGGCATGAATTCTCCCTCGGGTTCCACCTGAATCACAAACCAATCAATTATATGATTATAATCATGCACTTATTTCTTTAGTAACAAAACATGGAAAAAATCATGTGCATTCACTGTAGGAGGAAGTGCAATTATATATGCTACAGGTCCCACTCTATCCAGGATTTCAAAGGGTCCCCAATACCAAGGTGCCAACTTGGCACAAGCTCCCATTCTCAAGGAGATTTTGCTGGGTCTAACTCTGAGATACACATGATCCCCTGCTTTGAACTCTCTAGGAGTCCTTTTCCAGTCTGCATAGCTCTTTTGTATATCCTGAGATATTTTCATATTTCATTTTATTTGAACTACTTGTTGCTCTATTTCTTTTATCATATCTGGCCCAATTGTAATTATGTCCACTAGGTTATCTCAACTGATTGGAATCTTGCATTGTCTACCATAGAGGGCCTCGAAAGGGCTCATCCTCAATTATTTGTGATAGCCATTGTTGTAGGAAAATTCTATTAGTGGTAGGTATTCTTACCACTTCTTGGGTTGATGCATCACATGCATCCTTAGCATGTCCTCTAACACTTGGTTTACCCTCTCTGTCTATCCATCAGTTTGAGGGTGCTAGGCTATACTAAATAGAAATTTAGTTTTGAAGCCAACAAATAGATATTTCCAAAAGGTCAAAGTAAATTGCGTATCTTTGTCGGATATGATTTTCTTAGGCATGCCATGCAATCTAAATATTTCCTTCATGAAAATATTGGCAACATCTATTTCCTTACAAGTTCACTTGACGAGAATGAAGTGAGCAACCTTGCTCAATTTGTCCACAACCACAATGATGGTGTCATTATGTTTGGTTGATCTTGGTAACCCTATGATGAGATCCATGGAGATGGTTTCCCATTTCCATTCTGGGATTGGTAGGGGTTGCAATAGCCCTGCTCGATTTCGGTGCTCTGCCTTAATTTGTTTTCATTCTATACATTTGGCCAATTAATCATCTATGTCCTTTTTCAGTTTGAGCCAATAGAATAATTTCCTAGTGGTTGTGATCATCTTTTGATAACCAGGATGACCAGTATATGATCTTTTGTGTAGTTCATCCATGATGAACCTCTTCAAGTCGTCACAATTTGGAATATACAACCTGCCTTTGTAAGTTAGCAGGCCATTATTCAGAAATTGATAACCCTCATACTTTATCCCTATGGGCTCTTGTTCTAAGTAAGATTTTACAATCTTTAAAAATGCATATGTTTCTTGTGCACTTTTGACTCTCTCTTTTACATACGATTCACAGGTGCTTACAATTTCCAAGTGAATCAAACTCACTAAGGAGAGCCATCCGTCTAGCTTGTCTAGCATTGATTTTTGGTTGATCAAACAGATATCTCAAACCACTATGGTTTGTCATAAGAAAAAATATTCTACCTAGGAGGTAATGCCTCCACATTTTTAGGGCATGTACTATGGAATCCAACTCCAGATCGTGGGTCGCATAATTGATTTCATTCACATTCAATTTTCTGGATTTATAGCAAATTACATGTCCTTCTTACATAAGGACTCCTCTGAACCACTCCTTGTAGGCATATGTACACACAAGGAATTCCTTGTTCAGGTATGCAATCTTCAGTACCTGTGCATTGGTTAGAAGGTATTTCAGTTGTTGGAATTTATCTTCACATTCTGATTTCCAAATGAATTTGACTCCCTTTTTTTGAAGGGAGGTGATTGGGCAACCAATATTGAAAAATCCCTTTATGAACCTCCTATAATATCCTTCTAGGCCCATAAAGGATATGATATTGGATAAATCCTTCAGGGTATGTTAATCTATACTTGATTTCATATTAATAGGATCAACTACCACTCCTTTAGAGATAACATGACCCAAGTAATGGACTTGTTTCTGGAAAAATTCACATTTACTAAATTTATCATAAAGTTGGTGTTCTCTTAGCACTTGAAGCACTAGTTTGAGATGTTCTTCATGCTCTTTCCTATTTTTAGAATAGATTAATATATCATCAATGAAAACTAATACGAATATTTCCAAGAACATACCGAGTACATTATTCATTAAGCACATAAAAGTGGTTGGCACATTCCTAAGACCAAATGGCACCACCACAAATTCATAGTGACCATACCTTGTCATAAAGGTTGTTTTGTGGATGTCTTCATCCTTAATTCAAACATGATGGTATCCATACCTCAAGTCAATCTTGGAGAAGAATGTATCACCCCTTAATTGGTCAAACAAGCCATCAATCTTTGGCAAGGGATACTTATTCTTAATGGTCATCTTATTGAGTTGTCTATAGTCTATGCATAATCTGAGTGTGGCATCCTTCTTTTTCTCAAACAAGGCTAGTGCTCCCCATGGGGACACACTAGGAAGAATGTATCCTTTGTCCCACATATCCTTTAGTTTTATTTTGAGCTCAACTATCTCTGGTGTACTCATTTGATACGGTGTTCTAGATACTGGCACCACTCTTGGTGCAAGTTCTATTGAAAATTCAATATCCCTTCTTGGAGGTAGTCCCGATACCTCTTCTAGAAATGAATATTTATACTCTCTTAATATGGGATGGTACTTTGGGCTTGGTTTAGTGTTCTTAACATAGTTCATTGCTTGTATTTCATATAAAGGGCATCCTTTTTGGCAATACTTCTTCACTTGAAGGGATGATATTTGTCTCACTGAGACAGGATTTTGAATTCCTTGTAGGGTTATTTTTCTCCCTTCTTCATCTTCACACTCCAAATTTTTACTGTAATAGTCCAACTTGGTTTTATGGGAAGCCAACCAATCCATGCCAATCAACAGGTCATAAGATCCTAAAGGGAGCATGTTTAGGGTTTCTTGGGTGGGTAATCCATTCATAATGAATTGGCATGCTGGTATGACCTATGTTATTTTTCTTTTGGTTCCAGTGTATAGTCATACCAACCATGATTTAACATGTTTAACTTGGTGTAATTTACATTTCTCAACAGTTTGAGGGGAAACATAACTCAAATTAGAACCAGGGTCAATTAAAATGGAAACTAGATGGTTGAAAATCATACCTTCCATCTCCACCACTGAAGCTTGGTGGTCAACTTATCTATTATCCAAGGATGCATAAACTTATGGTATGCTCCTAGCCACATCATTGAATGTGGTAGCCTCTTGGACGTTGTATACCCTTCTATTGTTCTTTTTCCTATGTGGATAGTCCCTCAACAGATGCTCCTCTCCACAAACCCAACATTTCAAGGGTTCTCTCTTTGTGTTATCAGTCTTACTTGGGGATGCTCAAAGGGTTTAGTTCCACTCTGAGATGGAAATTTTTTTCTGATATACACTTTTAGTAGGAAGTTTCATCTTAGAACCTTTTCCATGGTTCTTAAATATTGAGGGTTTAAACCCCTTCTTATTGAATACCAAATTAATTTTCTTCTTCTAGTATTCATGGGATTCTATCTTATTCCTGAATTTCTCATAGAAATATCTTTCCTTCCAGATAGTGTCTTCTAAGGTCTTTGGTTCTTCAAATTAAATTATGTCCCAAAAGGACTGAGGTAATACACTAATAAATCGTTGCATCTTTACCTTTTCATCCTTTAAGTAGGTCACATACCTCACCAACTCAAGAAATTTGTTGATATATTCATCTATCGTGAGTTGTCCTAACTTGAGTTCATAGAAATCCTTGGTCTTCCCATCAAAGTATTTCTCTAACATATACTTCTTCTTGAAGTATTTCTCAAATTGTTTCCATGACGATTCCTTCTCATGGATTCCTTTCACATTCCTAAGGTCTTCCCACCAAATGGAGGCCTTTCCATTCAGGTTGAAAATTGTTATTCGAGCCTTTAGGTTTTCAGAGTAGTCATGGAATTTGAAGTACTTCTTCAAGCCAAGTAGCCAAACTTATGGTTCTTCCCCCTTCTTAATATCTTCATCAAAAGTGGGTGGTTTGGATTTCTTAAACTCTTCAGGGTCATGGCTCTTGGAATGTTTTCTCTTCTTTCTTTTCCTCTGGGAATGTGAACTAGTTTTTCTACTAGAAGATCCCTTGGATTTGTCAGTTTCCTCACTAGAGGAATTTTCTGGTGAGTGTCTCTTGACTCCATGTTGGCCCTTCTTTGAGGTTCTCCCCCTTGTCTGGCCACTTTTAGGATCATTCTTTCATATCTCAGGCATACTTGTAGTATTCTTAGCATGATGTCTATCCACATGATTGGTTGTTGGTCCATGTTGCAAATGACTTTGTATATATGATAAGATCTACAGTAAGACTACATTAATTTCAGTTTTCTTTTCCTGCTCTTTTATCATCCTTTCATTGTCAGCCTTACAACTATGTAATTTTTTTGTAACACCCCTGTTTCCCCCAGTTTGTAAATATAACTATATGGGCCAAGAGACTATGGAACACTCAATATGTGTGAATGTTTGATTTAATGGACCTTTGAATAAAAGTTCAATGAATGTAAATTATGTTATTTACTAGAAAATGGATAAGTGTTGCATGACTGCCGAAAGGGGGGGTGTGTTAAGAGAGACCACAAATTCTATGAAAGAGATGGCGAGGGGAACTAGGAATGGTTGAGTTAAACCCCCACAAAACCAATAATTTGTTGGATTTAATTTCTCTGGATCAAAACAACCCTCTGACCCAAGAATGAATTACATTCAAGATGGTAGGTGGGAAGACCTCCTTAAGAGTTAATGAGGGGATGGGGTAGAGTGCCCATATGTAAGGCTTCAATACCTTAACAAAGACTAGGAATTTGAGCCACACACAATCTTGTTGAGGAAGGAAAGAAAGGAAGGCGTGGTGGGAAGAGGAAGATCTGCAAAGAGTGTAGAGATGAGAGCCTAAGCTCTCGGGTTCGAGGAAGAACTGGGAAACAAAGCGAGTTCTGATCACAGGAAATAGAGATTGAGTAGGGAGAAGGAGAGTAACCTTCATCCCTATCTATGATTGAGTTGGGAGAAGGAGAGTAACATTCTTCCCTATTGATGACTGATTTGGGAGAAGGAGAGTAAACTTCGTCCTGATCTATGACTGAGTCAATAGAAGGAGAGTAACCTTCGTCCCTATCTATGATTGATCTGAAAGAAGGAGAGTAACCTTCATCCCTAACTTTTGTTGAGCTGAAAGAAAAGATTCAATCTCAAAGCATCGTGGTCTAGCTTGGGGGTGGCCAGTGGTAAATCCGTTAGGAGTGACTGAGCCTATGGTTGTGTGGAAATGGGCACCCCTTTCAATAGTCGCATCACGTCTTTTGGTTTTGATAAGTGTTTTCATGATTTGTTCTTTGAAATGGAATAATGAATGAATGCATGTATGTATACATTTAAGATTGGCCTCTATATTGACTGATCGAGTGATGTGTATGAATTTATCTCCATGAGGACTTATGCTTCTTCTTGATTTTCCATATGATCCAATTTAACCCTCGAAGGTGTTTTCCCTAGGGAGTTACCTCACATTTCTAGAGTCGGAGAAAGCCTCTTGGCATTGCTACCATCTCGGTAATTCCAGGAGATTACCTCGCTCTATTTTAGAACTTAAAGTTCTACGAGATAGGAAGGTGTTTCCTTCAAACTAGTAGCCTAATAGACCTTAGGCTTAAACCCATGGCCTTAACCAAATCTCAGCTAACAGTAGAGCTTATAGCCCAAGATTCATTAGAGGGTCCATATGACCAGGGTCTAGGAACCCTGCGCGAAGTCCGAAAGGAGCTAACTCTTGATGGATTCTGAGATTTGGGAGCTCAAAGCCCTGGGATGTCAAACTTCATAACTGTAAAAAATATATGAATATTAGAGTCACGAAATGTTGTGAGTCATTGATCCGGGGAGTCTCTTAGGGCCCCTTCTCAACCGTCTGATTGTCTAGTGGAAGGTTTCACATATGGTACTTTGGCGAAGTTCCACTTTGGGAGAATGGAGATGTTATAGCATCAAACTCCCCGAACGCTGAAGTTACGAAGTGGAGAGTTGTAGATTTTGGGGAGATCATTAGGAGCCCTGCCTACCGTTCGATCATTTAGGAGGAGGGACCAACGCATGATACTTCGACGAAGTCCTGCTTTGAAAGAATAAAGTGGCGGTGAAGCCAAAAACCCCCGAAGGCCAGAGCCACAAAGTGACCAGGACCATTGATATGGGGATCCTTTGGGTTCTCTCCTAGCTGTCTGATATACGATGAAGTTAGCCCAACGTTGACCGCTTTAGGAGAACAAAGACATGTAACGTCAAAACCCCTGAAGGGAGGAGTTGTGAAGTAATGTGGACCATGGATCTAAGGATCCTTTGGGACCCCCCCTGACCATTCGATTGTGGGGACGCATGTATCAAGTCAAGAGTATGTGGGAGCCCACATGTCGAGTGGAGACGTTTCCAGGGGAAACTCTCCTTAGTGAGTTGGATTTCGAAATCAAACACATCAAAGGAAAAGAAAATAGGGTGGCAGATGCCGTTAGAAGAAATGTGAAAATGATTCACCTRGCAGTGGTAAGAACCTGTGAAATGGATGTCARGGAGAGATTCAGGAATGCACAAGAAAMAGGTTCATTCTTCAAGACCGTGACATCATACCTAAAGMAAGAGCCCACATGGATAAAGTATGARGGGTATCAGATGTTRGATGAAGGCCTGCTGACCTACARAAACARATTGTATATTCCAAGTTGTGACGAMTTGAAGAGGTTCATAATGGATGACCTAYGCAAGAGACCATATACTAGTCACCTAGGTTATYAGAAAATGATCACRTCCACTAYGAAAAAATTCTATTGGCRTGGATTGAAAAAWAGGACATAGTTGACTATCTAGMTAAGTGTCTAKAATTCCAGCAAGTTAAGGTAGAACATYGACACCTAGTGGGGTTGTTACAACCTCTACCAATTCCATAATGGAAATAGGAAACCATCTCCATGGATTTCATCACCGGATTACCAAAATYRGCCAAGAAGAACRATGMCATCATGGTAGTGGTAGACAAATTGAGCAGGTTTGTTCACTTCRTTCCTGTCAAGTCAACTTKCAAGGCAATAGATATTTCCAACATCTTCATGAAGGAGATATTCMGACTACATGGCATGCCTAGGTAAATTGTATCTGACAGAGACACAAAATTTACTTCAAGCTTTTGGAAGTCTTTAATGGTTGGTTTTGAGACTAGATTGTTGTTTAGCATAGCCTATCACCCTCAAACTGATGGACAGACTACCTAAGAAGTGGGAAGACTACATACCATTGGTAGAATTTTCCTACAACAATGGTTATCAAGAGTCCTTGAAGATGATCCCTTTTGAAGTCCTCTATGGTAGACAGTGCAAGATTCCAATCAACTGGAGTAATCCAGTGGATATAATTACAATCAAACCTGACATTTTGAAAGAAATGGAACAACAAGTGATTCAGATTAAGAAAAATCTGAAAACTTCTTAGAATAGACATAAGAGTTACATCGACAGAAAGAGAACTCCTAGAGAGTTCAATACAGGAGACCATGTCTATCTCAGAGTTAGGCCCAGGAAGATTTCCTTGACAATGGGAGCTTGTGCCAAGTTGGCACCCCGATATTGTGGACCCTTTGAAATCTTAGATAGAGTGGGACCTATAGCCTATAGGCTATCACTCCCTCCCACAGTGAAGGAGCATAATGTTTTCCATGTTTCCTTATTGAAGAAATATGTAGCTGATTTTAATCATATAATTGACTGGTATGTGATTCAGGTGGAGCCAGAGGGATATTTCCTACCAGAACCTCAATGCATACTAGACAGGAAGGAAACCTCACTTAGGAACCAAACCATTGCACAGGTAAAGGTGCAATGGAAACACTTTGGACCAGATGAGGCCATGTGGTAAATGGAGGATGCCATGAGACAGACATATCCATTTTTGTTTACTTATGTATATACAAAGCACATTGACATATGGAACATTGAGGATTGACACCCCTGTTCCCCAAGTTTGTAAATATAACTATATGGTCCAAGAGACTATGGAAAACTCAATATGTGTGAATGTTTGATTTGATGAACCTTTTCATAAAATGTCAATGAACGTAAATTTTGTTATTTACTAGAAAATGAATAAGTGTTGCATGACTACTAGAAGGGCGGTGTGCTAAGAGAGACCACGAATGCTATGCAAGAGATGGTGAGGGGAAATGAGAATGGTTGAGTTAAACCCTCACCAAACCAATACTTTGTTGGATTTAATTGCTCAAAATCAAAACAACCCTCTGACCCAACAATGAATTACAGTCAAGGTAGTAGGTGGGAATACCTCCTCAAGAGTTAATGAGGGGATGGGGCAGAGCGCTCATCTATAAGGATTCCAGACTTGACAATGGACTGGGAATTCGGGCCACACACAATATTGTTGAGGAAGGAAAGAAAGGACGGCATGGTGGGTAGAGGAATACATGTGAAGAATGAAAATATGAGAGCCTAAGCTCTTGAGTTCGAGGAAGAACTGGGAAATAAAGTGAGTTCTGATTGCAGGAAATAGAGATTGAGTTAGGAGAAGGAGAGTAACATTCGTCCCTATCTATGACTGAGTCGGGAGAAGGAGAGTAACCTTCATCCGTATCTATGACTAAGTCAGGAGAAGGAGAGTAACCTTTGTCCCTATTTGTGACTGAGCCGAGAGAAGGAGAATAACCTTTGTCTCCAACTTTTGTTGAGTCGGAAGAAAATATTCAATCTCAAAGCATCGTGATCTAGCTCGGGGGTGGCCAATGGTAAATCCATTAGGAGTGATTGAGCATATGGTTGGGTGGAAACGAGCACCCCTTTCAACAGCTGCATCACATATTTTGGTTCTGACAAGTGTTTTCATGCTTTATGCTTTGAAATGGACTAATGAATGAATGCATGTATGTACACATTTAAGATTGGCCTTTGTATTTACTGATCGAGTGATGTTTATGTATTTGTCTCCTTGAGGACTCATGCTTTTGCTTGATTTTCCATATGCTCCAGTTTAACCCTCGAAGGAGTTTTCCCTAGGGATTTACCTCATAGTTCCAGAGTCAGAGCAAGAATCTTGGCACTGCTACCATCTCAGTAATTCCATGAGATTACCTCGCTCTGTTTCAGAACTTAAAGTTCTGCGAGCTAGGAAGGTGTTTCCTTCAAACAAGTATCTTAATAGACCTTAGACTCGCACCCATAGCCTTAACCAAATATTGTCTAAGAGTAGAGCTTATAGCCCGAGATTCATCAGAGGGTCCATATGACCAGGGTCTAAGAACCCTGCACGAAGCCTGAAAGGAGCTAACTCTTGATGGCTTCGGAGCTTTGAGAGCTCGAAGCCTTGGGATGTCAAACTTCATAACTATAAAAAATATTCGAATGTCGGAGTCATGAAAGGTTGTGAGTCATTGATACGGGGAGTCTATTAGAGCCCCTTCTCGATAGTTAGATCGTCTAGTGGAAGGTTTCACGTATGGTACTTCGACGAAGTTCCACATCGGGAGAATGGAGATGCTATAGCATCAAAGTTCCCAAACGCTGAAGTTACAAAGTGAAGGAGAGCCGTAGGTTTGGGGGAGATCTTTAAGAGCCCCTCCTACCGTCCGATCATTCAGGAGAAGGGACCCACGCATAGTACTTCGACAAAGTCCTGCTTTGAGAGAATAGAGTGGAAGTGAAGCCAAAACCCCCCAAAGGCCGGAGCCACGAAGTGACCAGGATCGTTGATCTAGGGATCCTTCAGGTTTTCTCCTAGCCATATGATATACAATGAATTCATCTTGATGTTGACCGCTTTGGGAGAACAAAGACGTGTAACATCAAAACCCCCGAAGGTCGGAGTTGTGAAGTAATGTGGACCACGGATCTAAGGATCCTCAGGGACCCCTCCAAACTATTCGATCGTGGGGAAGCATGTATCATGTCGAGAGTACGTGGGAGCCCATGTGTCGAGTGATGGCATTGCTAGGGGTGGCGAACCTGTGGCATGGTAAAGGTTCCCTTGAGAAAAAGCTACGAGTTGTAGATCTTCGAGGTAACGTGGACACCCTCAGACCGATAGATCTATGCCAAGGTTAGCCGAACGCTGACCAACTTCGGGAGAAAAGAGGAGTTTGCATCAAAAAACTCCTAAAGACTGAAGTCACAAAGTAACATTAGTTGTGGATCTATGGATCCACGTGATCGAATGTCAACTGTGGAATTTGGAGGTTGTTAGAAGGATGTCAGTCCGAAGTGATGTGGTGTAGTGACATCACCTAGGGTGACGTGGACCCCAGTTTGTCATGCCAAATCTGTCCCTTGTTCTGGCGCCTATGGCCCACACTCCTTATGATGGCGTGGAGTGACACTTGTCCTCCACTGGAGTGCTATGACTAGGGGACCGTCGCGTTTCGGGGTTTCGTGATTCCTCCTGTCGTGAGTTTCTTGTCATCTAGAATCCTGAATTGTCAAACCCCAATCCCTCGGGATCCTCTGACACACGTCCTCGTCATGAACGGCTCAGATCTCATCGGGAAATCGTGGATCGCGATTTCATTATGTATGAGTCTTTTGTTTTCGGAAACCCCGATTTTTCGATCCCCGGCTCTACGGGATCTCCTGACACGCGTCCTGCACAATGGATGGTCCAGATCCGATCGGGAAATCGTGTATCGTGATTTCAATATGTAACGGTTCTATACTCCCTAAATCTCCGATGGTAAGAATCCCGACGCCTCCCAAATGCTGACACGTATCCTTCCGAGATCAACGACTAGGATCCGTTCTTGGGATTTCGAGGACCACAAGGTCTCGATTCTCAGACTCAACAAAACCTCGGTAACCCTGTTGTCCCGATGACTTCTCTGGGATGTTGACACGTGTCCTTCCGAGATCAACGGCTAGGACTCTTATTCTGCACACTAGAGTTTAACTCCGGCGCATCTTCTCGAGATCTAACAGTTGTCGGGGCTATGATCTAAGATCCGACGGTTCAGATCATTTCCTTGCATGCCTACCCTTGCGCTTAACCCCTGCGCAGCTTCTCCAGATCCAACGGCTGATGAGTAGTTGGACCGAGATCTAACGGTCCATATTTGTTCTTTTGGGTCTTGGAGTTTACGATCCCAATTTCTCGTTGCTCACGATGATATTGGGCAAAGGGGAAAGGTATTTAACACCTGCGTTACTTTCGTAAATCTAATGGTCGTGGATGACTTATGGACCCTCCGACGAGATCTCATCCGTCGACTTATTTATCGCACAACACTACTATATTGGAACCTCGATAGGATCGTTCTTCCTCGTGCAGGGTTAATAAGGCCTGTGCGTTCAAATCCTTATTCTGGGTTCTGGGGGAACCTTTCCGAGGAGGGAATATCTTTGAAGAGATTCTTACCGGGTCATTCCCGGGAGAAGATAAAGGAAGAAAAATTCCCGAGGGCAGCTGGGCAAGGTTAGCTTCATTTTATTGACGTAATTCGTGCATGATATCCTTTGTAATAAGCATATATCAACTTATTTGTATCTGCGCGGACATTCTTATGCTGAAAACATTTACAACTTCATGGTTCTATGAGATAACATCTACTACATATTAACAATTATTGCACGGGCAACTCCTTCACAGGAAACATTTTCAATTCCACAAGTCCGTGATCATATGTGACAGCATATAAATTTCAATGCAATATAAACAAAACACTTATCAGAAATAACTTCAGGAATGGAA
>JZKD02S1677900.1:21085-32894 GCA_000966675.3 Picea glauca
TTATGCTTTTATGTGTGACTTTATACATTTATAATAACAAAATTAAATCCTAAAAATGTTTAAACAACTAAAGAGAATACTACTAATAATATTAAAAATAAGAATGTTTTCTTTTGTATTTATTTTAGCAAAAAATAAACTAACTAAAAGTTCGGAAAAGTTAATACTAAAGTGATTAATTAAAAGAGTGATTTATTAAATAAGAATTTGATTTAATAACTACCAAAAAAGAATTATAAAACAATGTAAATGATTTAATCTTTTATTTATTTTAGTTAAAACATTATAAATTACAAAATAAAACTAAACAAATGAATAAAGCTTATACTTAAAAAAATTAAATGAGAGGAACTTATATAACATCATGTTACAATAGTCATAGTTCATTATCTTCTTTTTAATTTATTTCCTTTTTTATTTTTATTTTGAATTTAAGGTATTGAATTAATAAAGAGGGAGAAAACTAAGATTTAACATAAAACAAATAAGAAATAAAATCAGAGCGTAAAGGATTTTGATCTCTAATTAAAATTTCTTCCCATACATTTCTTGGAGTTTCAGGATTTACAAATCTCTAAGTAGATTTGGGCTAGGTATATGGTCTTTAGATATTCTAGAACAAGGTTACAATATAAATACCAAGAGCAAAAGAAATAAGAAAGTTTAGCCAAAATAGAATGGAGCAACCACAATGATAACACAAGGCGAGGACCTTATAAAACCCAACAAAGCTCATCCTTGCTTCGTCCATTTGCTGCTTCACAAAACCTCCTCTCAACCGTTTTATCTCCTAAGTTTTTTGTCCCTTCGCTTGTTGGGCGCTGCTTCTTTTATCTTGTTTGATGGACCGTTCCTTCAGTTAAATAGTTTTATAAACCGAAGTTCGAACTGTCCAGGAACCATCTTAACGTATTACTAAACAAAAATAATTTTTTTAGGAACTTTTATTATCCCCATGTCATTTGTTTGCGCCTTCTTCATTTGGATACATGTTTATAATTCTTATATTCCATTGGATGTTTTATATGTACCCTGATACATATACAAATAAACTCCAATACGGATAATCACAATTTCACCATGAGGATTATATTTTTATATTGGCGAAGAAACAAATTGATGGTATTGTCCCGTTTCATGCAACAGATTCACAGTTCTGTTTGATATCCCAAAAGGCCTGTTCTAAGCGGGCTACCAAACATCTTCCGATGCTCCTTTACATGCAAACCTTTTATGAAATCTTTAAAACAAGATTATATGAAATCTTTAAAACAAGATTATATGGTAGGCATCGATTCTTTAATGATGATATTTGAAAACATGAGTTTTCCATAGGACTTATTTCTTGTAGTGGATGGCTTTGGCGCAAGACAATAACATTCAAATCATACTTCCACGCGCTTCACTGGCACTCTCTTCTGGCTCACTTTATTTAAGATAATAATGATTTCTTCACGTTGTAATCGATACCAAATAATGAATGTAGCAGAGGAAAGAGTAGGAAATCCTGGAACTGAGTCTTGTCCACTTCGGGATTTCCCAATAGGAATCTGTGGTATAATCCTGCAAGCAAGTTCTTCAAGACAATCAATTGGATATTCCCTGTATTCAACGTAGATATGAAGTACACGTTGTACCGCTTCCTTCATACGCAATATCTCATATCTGAGTGGATCTCCTTGAACTAAATGACAACTACACATTGTGAGAATGTCCATAGCCGCATCTAATTCCCACCGATGCAAATATTTGATAGCCAGGTTGGCAACAAGCCTTTTGTCTCTAAGTCAAATACAATATTTCCATCTATCACGACGTGCTCCATAACTATGCAGTTAACCATAAAGTAAATAACCCTCCTCTCCTCGCTCAATTAACAATTGTAACAAATGGTCTGAAGCCAGTGCATCAAGTAATCTTCCTTCCAGTGCATCAAGTAATCACACGAACAACGATCTGAAAGAGCCAGTGCATCAAGTAATCTTCCTTCCATTGTAATCCTTTCTACAACCTCTTCATATGGTGCCTCATTCTCCCAGTCAAACAATAAGGAGTGTATCTTATCTGCATTAAAATTTTCAGTCTCTAGAACATCCTCTGAAATAGCTGAACATGTATGAGAATTATTGGAATCCATATCAAAACAGACTTTGCAATTGACATTCTAATGATTCCATGCACTTCATCGTCTTCATCTTACTCAATATCATGTTCAGACTCACAAGGATTTTTACTGCAATTCGTTTCTCACCCTTTTCTATATTCGATGCCTTCATAAACTTCCAAAATATCATTTTGGATCCACTTGTTAGAATAAAAATGTTAGAACGTACTTTACACAGACCAATAAAGTGGCAGATTGGATTGAAAGGAGCTTGGTGATAAAATGAGAAAATATCAGTGAGATTTCTTGTCAGTTATAAGAATAACATTCTAATCAACTTTTAATGCATTCAATTATTGATTCTAATTTGGCGAGTGCAGTTGGTAATTTCCACAATGTAAGCCGATGGGTCCTTGAATGTTACCAATGTATACTTGGAAATTTCCTTTTGATTTCTTTGAAAATTTCGATGCCTTTTGCTTAGCCAAGATACCATATAATCCAACCCATAACAACGTTCCCCTTTTTGATTCATGATATGGCATGAGATTAATACTAAAAGAAAGGTATGATTAAATTTTAGAGAGGGATATTTGAAAAAGTGGTTCAATGAAAATTTAAGGAAGTAGTGTGACATGAAATTTTAATAATTATTTACTTTCCCTTTATTAAAATCTATAGAGGTAAGGTGATTCATGGAACATAAAGGAGTTGTATGATGGTTAGGGATCTCATATAATGATTTTTCAATATGGAGTGGATTAATAATGGAATACAATTATGGCCCATGCTATATGATCAAATAATACCTCCTTTAATTTTTGGTATAAGTTAAAGTCATAACATGCATACTTTTTATGAAATAATGCTATATATGAAGGAAGAGGAAAGAGCCATGCTTAAGAGGCATGACCATTTCTCCAAGTATTGCACCAAATTTGACGAGAGTGAGAAAAATTTTTGAGCGAGCAACCTAGAATGAGGGGGAGCCTGCCAATGCTTTGTCGGCTAAGTATTGTTGACCAAAAATGTAGTCAACATGAGGTTGAATAGTTTTATTACCAGTTGAGTTTGACATGCTCTTCAATTACAACAAAGACTCCATCATCTTTGGAAGTCGTGACACATGCGGGCGTGAGTGCAACTCATGATTTGAGGGAGGAACCTCTTGTGATGATCCCGCATGAGGAACATTCATAGTTGTAGGTGCTTGAGGAGAGGTATACCATAGAGGGTTTTGACTATGCTCCTGTGTTTCATTGTGGGGATCACGAGCCATTTTTTTTGAGAGTCCACTAAATGATCAAGGCTTATATACGAATGAGATAGTTGAGCACATTCCTTGTGGACCAACACACAAGGAAGTATATGCATCCATGGAATAGGTAGACATGTATATGACAAACATGGGTATGCCTTGAAATACAGGTTCATGTGACATCAATAAAGTGATGGATACAGTAGTGCCTATAGGATACATGATGGTACATGACGATTAAGTGATATGAAACAATATGTAGGGGTATAAATTGGCACACAATAGTGTACAATGGAGTTTTGGAGCGTTTCCTCCAAGAAGACCTCCTGACAGAGTCCTCAAGCATACCATTGAGTTGAGGTTACCTAGGATCGGTGAGTGGATGGGTGAGCCTCAGGGAGAAACATATCCCTTGATGATCGATCTCATTTAGGATATCACCAGATGAGGGCCAGGGAGCAAGATACTCACATGTTTGCTTCCAAACTTCATTATGATTTCTTGGTCATGCCTTTCAGGTTGACCAATGAACTAGTCACTTTCCAATCTTGTAGGAAATGGCATAGGCATCTATTACTATTATTTGATGCCCTCATTATATACAATAGGACATGGGAGGTTCACTTTATTCAGTTGGTTGAGACAAGTGGGATTGCGGCCTTGCTAGAGTTCTTTCATTTGGAATTTGTGATCAACGCGCACGGTGCACGGGGGGAGATCCAAAATCTATTGGATTGGTTCACAAAGGGTTCAAAAACAATCATTGGGAGTGGTGAACTTCCAATTTGGTGGTGGGATCCTAGAAATCATTTGAATAATGGATTTCTTCAGATTTTGGTGAGGATCCACAGTGCTGTGACAATGATTGGTCGGTTTCCTTTTTGGGATGTCAGAGAAAGAGATGCCGAGACTTATTCTACTTGGCAGGACAAACTTCCTTTTTCGATATTTGAGATCAAGTATGGTAGTGGATTTATAGGCCGTGACTTCACCTAGATGCCCATAAAAGATACTATTCATGGTAGTAGGTTCAACCCTTACATGTATTTCAGCTTGGGGTTCTAGGAGAGGAGGATGCAAACTAGGCATGGTGGTCAGACGATTATCATTAGAGTGGCACAATGTCAATGTGGTGGTTCCTTTCTAAGATTAGCTTGGGACCCTAGGATTTCAGTTTTAGACAATTCAAAAATTGATATAGTTGAGAGAGCCAGTTTTTTCTTTCATGGGTTTGGCTCCCTAGTAGAGAATTGTTTTTGAGGGGCTGACCAAGTTTTTGCAGTATCGATTTTCTATACTTATCAACAGTATTCAAGATGACTCTTATGTTAGTACCTTGTCAGACAACAAGTTGAGAGGAGGATGCTTCACATCTTCCAGGTTGGTTTGGGACCCTGGTATCATTTTCAATTTCATTCTAGTTCAGCTTGTGGAGCGTCATGTTGTGATGGCATAGCTTGAGGAAAATAAATATTTGGGAAGGAAGGATTTTATTGTACCTATTATTTGGGTTCCCCTATTCTGCAGTTGGAGATGACTTCCAAGGCTTGTGTCAGCTAGGACATAGGGGTGAGGTTATATTACCAATGAGCTCAAAGGGTTTGGAGGAGCTATATGAACCGACCTAGTCCATTTATCATCTTTCATCACCAAGATCACTTCCTCATAGTTCATTCTTGGTTCTGTGACATTTCATTGATTCCCATAATTTGGGAGTATTATTGAGCATAATTTAATTAAATGCACTAAAGGTGTTATTTGGATCATATTATTTGAGGAGACACTTTTGTGTAATAACTTGTTGGAACCGAAACAAAAAGCTGTAAAGATTGGGATAATGAGAAATGGACTTCTAGTGACCAAAAATGTCTTAAAAGAAAATTAATCACTTTTAAGAGTTAAAAAGGGGTTAAAAAGTGATTTAATGATTAATATGAAGAAAAAACTTAGAAAATCACTTAAATAATTTAAGTGAATGGGAGAAAAGAAAAGAGGGCCTATAAAAGAGAGATGAGAGATCATTCTCTCATCATGTGTTTGATCATTTTGTCTATTGACTTGGAGCTTTTGGAGCCTAGGGTTTTTATAGGATGTTTGGAGAAAAAACCCTTAGGGTTTGGTTTCGATGGTGAGACATCCACCTTAGCTAGACAGAGAGAGAAATTCACTTAAGATTTCCAATGCACTTCAAAGTTTTTGGTGTCCAATTCCTTGGCCAATATTTATAGTATTATTCAGGTTTGAGGAGGGCACCTTCATTGGAGAGAGGATCAAATTTCCTTCGCCGAGGAATTAGATCTATGGTGGAGAGATAGATATTGAGTGTGGAGAAGCACTTTCTCTGTGGGAGGATCGTTCCTCTAATTCTAGTGTCTGATTTCTTTCCAACAACCGATTCTATTCTTGTTGGGGCAGATATCTCTTGTGCCAGGTCGAGTTTGTTGTCGGGGAATCAAATTCTTCCTTTGTAGGATGATATCTTCATTTACAGGTTGAGTTTTGTGTGTGGTGGGGAGATATCCTTCAACACAGGGCGTGTACAGTTGGGAAGAGGTCGTATTATGACAAGAAGAGACACAAGGAGCCATATTTTCTAGCAGGGCCGAGTTACCATAGTTCTGGATCGACAACTTCTTGTTGAGCCAAGTTCTGGACTGTTCAAGGTACGATTCTCATTTTTGGGTTGAGCCTTGTGATGCTGGGTCGATTCCATTTTTCAAGAGACTGAGTGTATGGATGATAGAGCCAATTTTTATTGCTGCCAGAGATGTATGCGTTTGTAAAAACAAGGCAACAACTATTTTGGCCAGATATGTGAGTATAACTCTGTAGTCATTATAGTAAGGGTGGATATTAAATAAAACAACATATTGCTTGCCTTTGCTACAATACAATGTGCCACATATTTCCTATGAATTGTGTTGCTTTATATATATATAGATTGAATACATTACTATTGGAACCAACTATGTTTGCATTAGTAAACCACAACATTAAACCAAATCAACAGTTACAATAAACAATAACAATTAAAATATAACAACAATGACTAGAGAGTATTTGCAGTGGTACTAGGGTGCGATGCCAAAGTGTTTGACAAAAAAAATGAACAAGAAGTATTCTTAATAAAATACAACACCCACAGGAGTGGTTTATGCAGAGGTATTTGTGCATTTGGCCACATGTTTGATGAAATGCCAGGCCATTATAAGGTGGAAAACTTACAAGTTTTTTTTGGAAAAAATGGTCCAATCTAGATAGGGTCATTACATTAAAATTGTGAAAAACACTATTACTTTAAACAATATAACGTACGATTACATTTACCATTTCGAAATATTACGGTGTACATGATTACAATATGCACCGGTGATTTACATATAATATACACACCAATGCTTAGTAACAAAGGATGGGGCTGACATCTCACCTCAAATGTTTGAAATTTCACTTCCCTTCGATGCACATGGTAGTATAGGCACCAAGGTGTACAAATTATACAAGAACTGTTGTGCCATAAAAAAACAAGAACGACTAATACATAATATTTGTATGAGCACCGGTGCGACATATAACAAAAAAAGACGGAACCGATGCGTAACAATATTACGATAATTGATGCTTTTTAGGTTTGTGTATGCACTGATGCATGTAAATAAATATGCACCACTGTGTTTTACCAATACAAACACCGAAAAAAAAACCTTCACTTGCCCAATTTGTTTCCAGTTATAGGGAACATGTGTTAATACCCCGCTATGAATAACTGAGGTTGTAGAAGAGTTTTTTTTTGAAAAGTTTGCCCAATCTTGTAACAATAAAAATGTTCGCTACAATGTGTTATCCTTGTAGTGATAGGGACATCGAGTGAGACATGCAATAAAGGTAGCCAACTCATGGAACAAACCTGTGACGTCCTACATGAACCTTAAAGCATTCAAGTACTTGAGCTAGCCCACTGAGCTAACTATATTTCTATCGTTGCCAAGTCAAATAAAAAAAAATGTTGCAAAGATAAAACACAATTCCCATGAGTTTTTTTATTGTAGGATTTGTACTTGTGCAAAGCCCACCACAAGATCCCCAATTATTGTGTAACTATGGAAGAAATTACCACTATCACCTTAGTAGGATCTTCCCTCATTTTAGTGATGTAAAAAGTCCACCACAATCTAGGCTTCTCTGGTGACCTTAAGGGATCAAATAGCAAGTTTAGTAGCCAAGCCTACCACCCACTATCTTGATCACTGATTGGTTGGTCTAGGTCAAGGAAGAAAGAGGTTGTGATGTAGCTTGTTGTACATGCCCAAAAAAATAACACTTTTAGACACTAGACAAGAAAAATTGCAATGGTTTGTTACAAATTTATAGAAATAAACAATCATATAACAACACTAAATAATTTTTAACAACAACAATAATTAGTGCTAAAAAATACCACAATTGACCATGAAAAGTAAACATACATCCAATAGAATATTATCGAATTGTTGGAGGTGATTTTTGAGTGAGTTAAACCACCTTTAGATGAGTGTATGCAAGAATTTAATGTAGTTCTAAATGGCTGTAGATTTTTTTTATAATAGTAGCAAGGAATATTACAAGTTTGCTAGGGTTAGAGTTAGTAGAGTTAGTAGAACACTTGAGAGATTTGAGAGAGAGGTTTTATCAATCACTTTCACCACAAGAGTTGCTTCAAGACTAGTTCCTTTACCATTCTAGGGATATGGAGTCTCAAATGCATCCAAGATTGAAGGTTGATCTAGTTGGAACCAAGAGGTAGAGTCTAAACCCTAAGGTGAAAACACATTTGGGCCTTAGGATTTAGACTTTGAGGAGAAAGACTTCTATGGTGCAAGCACTTTTGGGCCCTAGATATCGTTTATCCCTTCTTGTAACTTCAACTAGGTCAAAGATCAATTGTCTAGGGTTAAAATCCTAAATTGCTAGCACTTTAGGGCTTTAGGGTTCTAACCCTATCAAGGAAAATTCACAAATTTTGGACAAATAAAACCTTGTGAGAGGAAGAATCACTTATGTTCCTCTCTTAGGGTTTCAATAAACAATAATTATTGCAAAAAAATTGTAATTTCACCATAAACATCAACAACATGATATATAATTACATAAATTTTCGTACTTCATCCAAGAAACCATGAGCATTAACCCTAATTGTAGAAATATCCGTCCAAAATAAAAAAAACCATCCACAAGAGATCCATTCTGAGCATAGCGCATGAGAGAGAAAGACCATAACCCCTAAGGGGTTGCAAATTTCAAAAGTAGCTCTCATAATGATGAGGAAAAGATGATCCAAAAATGAAATGAGTGGTAACCTTTATATATTAGGCCTAACATCTCACTTTGTCCACAAACATAACATAACACATAACATTCAAGTGGGGTCAACCCCTCATTTATCCCTTTACAAATGCTAAAATGTGAAAAATATATCAAAATATCCCACACGTGTGGGACGTCAAGTCCTCTTGGGCAAGCAAAAGGCCTCCAAAGGCCACATGACATCAATTCGGAGCAAGTAGGGATAAAGTGATGTCTCTCCTCACCAAATTCCATGCCATGCATCATCAATGCCTCTTGTGTGCATCAAACCCTAGATGCATCATACCCTAAGAGGTGAAGTCATCACTATAATAGGGCCAACGCCCATGATCCTAGTCCTGGGGAGATGCATCTCATCTCCACACTATCTTTGATTGTCTGCTACTGCAACGTCCCTGATCTTGGTGCAAAATAGATCCTGGGGTACTTTGCCTAGCCTGTGGGGATTCTAGCTCATCTATTTTCCATCATGATCGAATCTTCTCCTACCAAGCCCATATGTGTGCTATCATGACTGAATCTTCTCCTACCAAGACCATATATCCATCGTTCAAGGTTCTAAGGGTGTGAGAGATGATGATTGAGGGTGTTGAGTCAATGGATGAACCACTTCTCTCCATCACACACGCCAAAGTCCTACAATAAAGGGACATCATCATGGGTACAAGCCTATGATGTCCCTCAAAGAACCATGTTAGGGCCATCCAAAACAAATCAAAGTATAGAATATGGTCAACCAAAGTTCATAAGAAACATTAGTCTTGAAAGCATGCAAAGTAAGATGTGACTTAAGATATAATCCATGTAAGATAATTAACCTTAGTATCCCCTTCAAGAATCACACTAGCCCAAGACCCCATGTGAGTTGACAATTTTAGGTACGGGAGGGCCTTCATCCAACCTTATTAGGTGTGTTACCTAGACATGAAATAAAAGAACCTAGGTAGAGGGATAGGTCTTGAAGGAAGCAGGAAATAAAGAAACCCTTCAAGAGTAAGTGTGATAGTGATATGATTTTAAGGCTTACTTCATGGATTATGGTGTCATTTAATCCATTTATATGAGCACCTTTGTGGAGGGTGAGCATGATTTTGAGTTACCACTTTCTTAAGTGCCATTTTTTCCAAACCCCTTTATCTACCATTTTATTTGTTCACTTGTCATATTTGCAAGTCCCCTTTTATAAGGTTTCAAGCTATAACATTGCTATTTGGGACTAGGGTGAGCATGGAAAGGGTAGAGATCAAGTTTGGACCAGATTTTGGGAGTTCTTTGCTATCATTCCTTTCTTTCTTTAGTAAATTTTTTCTTATTCTCTTAGCAGTAGGTACAATCAACCTCTAGGCCTTCAACCCCTCTTCTCATGAGAGAATGAACCATGACCCATTACCAAAGTTTAGTACACTATGAAAGGCTCCAAGATGGAAAGTTTTAAGTATGGTGAGGAATAAAAAGTTACCCTTGTGAGTCCCCCCTAGTAGTACCTTTTTCCCTGGGTGGTGACAACACGGGACTAGGGCATAGAAGTTGACCACCAAGGTGAAACAAGGAATCTGACAAAATTTCCCAAAGCAGTAATCCATTATCCAAATTCAACCAAACATCCTCATCCACATGCCGAACAAATTAAGTACAACACTTTGTATGAAAGAAGGACTAACATACCTCATGGTGACAATGACTTACCATCTCCCATACACTGGGTTGCTTGGATGTGATGAGCCTTGGTTGACCTGTAGCTGTAAAGGTGGATGAGGGGGGCTGATGGGTTTCCATCTATGGACATGTTGATCATCATCATGGTTGGGATCATATTCTCCATTGCAGACCACAAGACACAATCTCCTCTAGTTACCCCTAAGCATGGGGGGTAACAAGCTTTATAGTGAAACATGGCACTGGACAAGACCTAAAACACTATGACATGGAAGAATATGTAAAATTTGAGAGATAAATAAATTAGAGAATGAAAAACACTTTCTATTTGAATCTCGACCTATAAAGGTATTAGATCTAATTTTCAAATCATTTGTAATAATCTCAAACTCCATAATTTGTTCACCCTAAAAAATCAAAAGAAACAAAAAAATCATTTCCAAGTTATTTGATCATAAAAAAAACTTGATAAATCAAAGTAATTAATTAATTTTTATAGGTTTGATAAGTTGGTCTTAGTGGATAGTAATCATCATTTTCATCAATATTTTATTTAATTTGATGTGATTTATTGAATTTTGAGGCAATCATTATCTTCTTGTCACTCATGTTAATTTGATGGTGACGGTTATTAATTATTTGTCTTGTCATTGATCATTTTCTTATGACTCATGATTTTATTGTTACCTTGTATTTTTAATCTAAGAATATTTTTATGAAAATTGTTATAATTTGGTTTGAAATTTATCTTATTTTTTGCTAAAAGAAAATTATGTTGTATCACATAAAAAAAGATTTGGTGGATGTTATTACATCCAAATTATAAACATATTGCAATTAGAGGTAACTTGAGGTCTAAAATGGGTTTCCTAAAAAAAATATAAAACAAGAAAAACATATACCACATCACACACTATGTAATAGGTATCATTGATTATTTAATGGTAATTTGGTAGTAATATAAAGTTAAGAGGTTAATGTTTATAATAATAATAAATCATTTAGACTCTTGTGTGCTAGTTATAAAGAGTTTGAATTTGTGCACATATAGTAAATTGAGTTTATATTCTTGTGCACATATAGTAAATGACGACTTTAATGACTCTATTTATCATCTAATTGAGAACAAATTTGGTTTGTCACATTAAAAAAATAAATAAATAAAAATTAGTCTATTTTGTTATATTGTTTCTATGATAAAAAAACTTGGAAACAAAAATTTCAAGTTTTCTTTGATTTTTGTGGTTAATAAGTTATGGAGATCATTGTATTACAAATGCTTTGAAAATCATATATAATGCTTATGTAGGCTACCCACTCCAAGAAAAAGTGTTTTTCATCTTTTACTTTATTAGTCTCACAATATTAATTTACTGATTTGTTCATGCCAAGAAATTTTAGGTCTTTTCCAACTCCTTATCTAACTCTAAAATACTTTGCAAAATATA
>JZKD02S1677900.1:41840-60222 GCA_000966675.3 Picea glauca
CCCAGGCTTTGCCAAGATGGAAACCAGAGCAAAGATATGGAAACAATCATAACATCATGTATGTATAAGTCATGGATTATTTTTGTACTTTAGGACTATCTAGAGAGTCCATTGAAAATTAAAAAATAGAGAAAAATACTAGAAAAATGTAGGCTACTATTGATGCTAGTGATTTTAATTCTATGGAGGCTTGAGAGGTTTCGCTCCAGTCTGGGTCTCCTGCTACTTTGATTTTTCTATGACATCTCCTTCATCAATGATAATCAGATTGGCACTTGTTCCTTGAGAATTGGTGGAGCTAGTGACATCCACCATGTCCTCATCCTTTTCAGTGTTCCATTATGGCACCCTAAAGCTTATATTGAAGGCGACTCTACATAGGACTGTGAACGTCACCTCCAACCACCTAATCCATTCTAGAGTCTCTATTTGTTTGTCATCCTTATCCTCCATTGGCAGAGCCACCAATGTTTTTCCAACCAATAAAATTCAATCTCATGAAAGACCTCGGTGTCATGAGATTTGGTGTAACTAGTATCCCTTACCCACTCCTTAAACTCTTTTTTTAATTATGGATTTTCGTGTCTACGCTTTCCTTGACCTTTCTTTGTCCTCCAAATCCTCCATTTTTTGTTGAGTCATTGGAGGTATGCTTCAAAAGTAAATTTGTTTGGCCTATTTGACTCCCTTCTCTCCACCAATGCCCATAGACCTGGTCTGATTCCTTCTTTGAGCCCCTTGTGTCTGAGCTCCCTTATGTTTGGAGACTCTTTTGCTTGACTCAGGCTGGACGACAATTTTTTTTTTCCCCATCATTGGCTCAATAGCAACCTAGACACCTACAAATACTACCTCTCTGTGCCTCTCACTAACAAGGTGAGCAGTCGTGGGTATCACCCCTACTTTGTTTTATGTTCCTTGACCTCTAGAGATCCATGCAACTTACCACCTCCTACTTAAAATTTTCCCTTATCATGTTATACTTTAGACATGATTTCTACTAAGCCTCCTTTTAGAGGTAATGCCCACAACCAATTACTAAGGATTCCCCCCAGAGAAAGGAAACCCTCACTCTATTTCTCTATCAGAAACCATACCAGAGTAGGAATGATTGAGTTATCCCCCGAAGGAGATGTCCTGCAGGCCTTCTAAGGCTATAAATAACCACCAACTCTAACAATTACCATGCTTTTTGATTCATTAATTACTAATAGTGTTATCCTCTGTTGAAGTAACCTCTGCATACTATCATCCATGGAGAAATCAAAATTCCATATGCCCCAATATTCCCCTCGAAGTCTCACATTTTATCTATCCCGTTGGTCCATCCTGCCTGTTAAGTTCTGCATTATGGTTGTGGGAGGGAGGGTCATGTGGTTCTTCCTAATTCTCATCTGCACTATACTTTCCTTCCCCTCCAAACAATTGTTGTTTGCAGGGGGGTTATTAATACACGAGGTGGCGGTCGATCTCTCCATGTGGGAGGCCTAGGGCCCACCTGTCACCACCCAATCTGGGGATTGAATATCACTGTGGTTCAGAAAATAATAGTGCTCCCTAAGCTGCTAAGGGATATTATCCTCCCAGTGCCAAACTTTTAATATGTGGACTTGAGTCACCCCTTCATTGACCAATCGATCCACAATCATATTTTCCTTTCTCTTCACCTGGGAAGGTATGATATCTGGGAGTTGGGTGATGAGTTTAGTTATTTGTCTTAGGTATGCACTCAACCTATAGTTAGTTTATACCTATTAGGTGGAGTTCCATTGATTGTTTTTCTTAGTGCATATATTGAAATATGAGAATATCCTTCTACCAACATGTTTCTGAGGTCCAATTCCTTGGCCAATTGTAAACCTTTCAAGAGACCCGCTATCTATGTCCCATTATTAGAGTTGTTTCCAAACCTTTAAGAGAAAATTGTGGTTTTTTTTCCTTCGTGATCCCTAAAAACTCCTGAGGGGTTTGCATTCCCTTCAGAGGCCCCATAAAAATTTAATTTGAGGTGTTCTTTCGAGGGTGGTTCCCAAGTCTCCCTGAGATGCATTGGTTGGCATTTGTTTCTTGTGGATGGGGTTTTATAACCTTCTTTTAGTTTCTAGTTCTTGAAGATATGTGTCTCCTCCCTTGTAAGCTTCAACTCTTCCTGAAACCATGAAATGAAACCTTTTCTAGAGGACCCAATGTAATCTTTTCTGAGGAGGCGATCCCATGATAAAGTTTTTTAGCTTATAAGAAGCCATAGGAAACTTGAGATTTTTGGCCACAAATCATAATTCCACACTTTCCCCCAAATTTCAGTTTTGTCCTAAGGTATATGTGTTTCTTCTAGTTGGTAGGATCCTCACTCTATAATTTCCATATCCTTCATGGCTCCAATATAGTATGTCCCATCCCTCCCTATATTTTAACTGTATGGCTTGAAGTTGGGATTCCATCTCCTTTGTGGTGTCTTCCCCCATTCTATTGACCATGTTTCTAACTTTTTCCATTGTCTTTCAGATAAGCGTTGTTGATTTCCGTGTTCCTCCCAATAGTGGTAGACCTTAATCCACCCTTGAGTTTTAGAGTTGTGAGAGGAGATCATTAGTTCCTAGGGCCTCTTCTTGTTTCCAAGCATCTTCTCAAAAGAGGGCTGATTGGCCATTTCTAATCTCGCATAATGAGTGTTTTTGGACCAAGTCTTGATTGTTCTAGGCATTGTTTCATATTATGGATCCCTAATTCTCACTTTCCATTCATAATAAAACATCCTTTGGTACATTTATTGCATATTTTTCTCTGCAGATCTTGACCCATATTTTTTGGGGAGCCTTTACCCAACACCACCACATTTTGGCTGCAAGGGATTTGCCCATGAGGAGAGGATATTTTATGCCCAAGCCTCCTTTGGATCTTGGAGAGCACACCTTTTCCCAGGCAACCAAGGCCCATTTCCTTTCCTTTGTTGGACCCCCCAGAAGAAGTCCCTTAGAATATTCCATATGGATTTAATGATTCTTGAGGGTGTTGCAAGGAGTGAAAAAAGATACAGAGGCATCAAGTGCAATAATGAATTGATGAGTAGGATTCTACCCGAAAGGGAAAGGAAGTGAAAGTTCCAACTGGACAATTTAGCTTCCAGGTTGGTCAACAAGTCTTCCCATGAGATATTACATAGGGGTTTTTCCCCTTTCCTTAGGCCTCGAGAGTCATTGAAGGTGAGGGATGGAGAGCCATTGACCAAAATAGAGAAGAAAGCCAAGGAAACCATGTTTATGATCCATTGAATCCAAAAAAGGCATAAACCAAAGGATAAAAGCATACAACTGAGGAAGTTCTAGTTTAATCTATCGCAAACCTTGGACATATCCATTTTTATCATCATCCCCGGGGTCTTGTTTGATTTTAGGGAGTGAATTGATTCATGGGCTAGGATAATACCATCAAGAATTTTCCTACTTTCTACAAACCCCCATTTTTCAAGGAAATGACCTGATTCAAGATTGGATTTAAATGATTAGATACTACTTTAGATATTATCTTTTAAATTACACTGCATAAAGAGATTGGATGAAACTTATCTACTTTAATGGCTTCCTATTCTTTTGGAATCAACACAAGAAACCTTGAAGTGAGGGCTGGTAACACTATTAACGAGGTACATGATTCCTCCACAACCTCCCATACTTCAATTCCTATGATCGGCCAACAAGTATAGAAAAAATATGTAGTAAAATCATATGGCCTTGGAGATTTCCCACCTACCATTTATTTAACTATTTGTTCAACCTCTCCCAAGGTAGTAGGGTGCATAAGGCTTAGGTTATGTTATGGAGAAAATAGGGGCATGATAGCTTAAATAATGATTTGGGTTGTTTCCCCTCGATCTGCCTTCACTCCCTTCAAAATCCCACTAAAGTAGCTAAATAGCTCTGCTTATATGTCCTCCAATTTTTCCAGCTTTTCCCCTGCTGAATTTTTAAGAGTGGTTATTATGTTCCTACTTCTATCCTCGAGGAGGGAGTTGTGGAAGAACCAACGTATTCTTATCACCTTCCTTTAACCATATAATTATAGATTTTTTCTTCCAAAGTACCTCTTCCCATCTTTCTCTTTGGTCAATTTCCTATTTTAGTTGTCTTTCCTTGAGTGTGCTCTCCTACGATCTCCCCTCTTGTATGATCTTTCTGTGTAGTGTCTCCATCTCACTTTCTAGCACAAGTTTTTCTTCAAATATGTTCCCAAAAATTTATGTGTTCCATATTTTTAGCATGTGCTTCAAATGATTATGTTTTTGTTTGAAATAATACAACTTGATGCCTCCCATATTTGATTTCTCTTGCCACTGGGATTTAATGTTTTGTAGAAAATCCTTATGTTCCATCCAAAATCACTCAAATTGAAAGGGTTTAGAACCGGGGGGAGTATTGATTTCCTAGGAGAGAAGGATGGGAAATGGTTCGAGCCTATGTAGGGTAGTATTTCCGTAGATATAGTTCTTCCCACTTGGATCATTATTTTTGAAATTAAGAAACGATCCAACTTGGTATCTATTTGGCGAATTCCCCCTCATTTTATTATTCCAAGTGTACATTCCATTGTTAGTTGGGATGTCTACTAGCCTAAGATTATCTTTTTTTCCCTTGAAAGTTACATTACCCGATTTTAACCTCCTGATACTCCTTTTTTCTCCTAAAGGGAAGTAATCATATTAAAACCCCCTCCAAGAATCCATGGTCTATCTTTCAACAACAATCCTTGTGCATAAATATTGTTTCGAAAATCCCTCGTTACCAGGATGGAGGGGCCATACGCATTTGTGATACACCCTTGATCATCATATCCTATAAGATTGAATTTAGATAGAATGAAACAAGGGTTAGAAGATAAAATTTCTATGCAGATTATCTACAGGTCCGATAGTAGTGTCAGTCCACCCGATGCTCCATCTGCTTCAACTATCTCATATCTACACTTTCTTCATATTTTTTGAGCCACTTGATCCATTGTTTATCTATTTATTTTTGTTTCTTGTAACATCAGAATGGTTGGTTTCTCCTGGGATATACACTTCTTGAGGATATTGTGCTTGGAGGGCGCATTTAGGCTTCTTATATTCTAGGATATGATCTTCATAGAAAAAAATTTGATTGGTTGGAGTACTTCTCCAAAATACCCATCGTTTTCCCTGAATCCACCAATAGGGCCCTAGTTTCTTCCAATTGTTGTTTAGAGGGTTTACTTCCTCTTTTCTACTCCTTTGTTCTAGTATTTTTCAGTGTTTTCAAGGTATTTGTTTGGATACCCAATCTAAGTGTTCTCATGTTATTTTGGGAGGTGTTTTCCACTTTCCCTTCTCCCTTTGTCAAATATTTTTGAAGTTTTTAAAGTTGTTTCTTTCGAAGGTTCTGAATCTATTGTGCTCCATGATCTACTACCAATGCCGGAATATCAATTTCTAAGTCTTCTAGTTCCATTTCCCCTACTTATTTGTCTTCATTTGAACCTTGGGTGAAGGTTCCTTCCATATCTGTGCCTTGTGTTTCTTCCCCTTCCTCTAGCAACTCCATTTAATCTTGATCAATGCCTATTTTAATCCTCTTCTAGTATTCAGGTTTTTGATCTCATGTTTTTTCCTTCCCTTCTCCTTGATCAGAGAGTCCTTCACCATTGTTTCCCTTTTCTTGTTCCTTTGCAAGGGCTTGATATCTATTTGGATGATTGTTTCCATCCTCAGTCACTTTTCTCTACTTCCTGCCTGATTTTAAATTGTTGGGCACTTTCTTGAAACCTTACTTACCCTCCTCTTCTCCCCATTTGCTTGGTTTGTTCTTAGTTTTGTTGGGAAGTCTCTGAATAGGTTCCTGTTCTTGTGGCATTTCCTACAATAGAAGGGAATATGCTCATAATATAAGGTTTGAGTCCATTCAATATTATGATACAAGATGGTTATAGAGTCTAGAAATGCTCCTGCCACATTCATGTACACACATATCATCTCATAGGATGTGTAGCGTCCTGTCTTTGTAATCTATGATATCTTAACAACAATTCCTAAGGTGTTTCCCAAACCTTCTAAAGTTTCTTTCTCCCAGAATTTCTATGGGAGTGAGTACATCCTTATCCATACTGGGGAAACTGTGAAATACTCCTTCTTAGGCAAGAACATCTCTGTCGAGTAACGTAGGTGGAAACTAGTCGAGTTAAAAAAGTAAGGCCCTTCTTCAAAGATCCTATCCCTATCCTCAGAGGAGGTGAAGATCACCGTGAAGAAGCCTTTCGAGCCTAATTTTAGGTCTATGTGTTCTTTTGGTTTCAAATGGGTATTTACTCATGTTATTAATGTTATTTCTGAGGGCCATATGCCCATAAAATTCCCTATAATATCATGGTGCCGCATAAACTGGATATAGTCACCAATGCATGGGGAAGTTATTTCGTACTCAGTTTTTTTTTTTTTTTACCAAGAACCTATTGCTCAACCTTCAATTCAAGGCGTTCTGATCCGATTTAAGAATGTATAGTTGATATTTCTCTACCATATTTTTCCCGCCCCCCCACCTCCTTTATCATCATTATTTCTCCTGTGCAGCCTGTGACTATGTCTTTGAAGCTCTTCCCCACCTTTTGGTACAAGGTTCCTCCTTCCATTGGTTCATGTCCACCCATATCCAACATACCCTAATACCTTCTATTCCATCCTATGTTCTTCGATCCACATATTCAAACCCTATCTCTTACCCTACTACAACTTCCCTCAGTTTCATTGTCTCGCCCATTGTTTTTTCCCCAATTAGTGAAACTTCACTATTAAACAAACAATACAAGAATAAGAACCATCTTGAGTGTCAAGAGTTCATTGAAATTATTTGTGGCTTGGTCGATCCCAACTTTGAAGGAGAGAGAACAATTTTGGGAGAGGAAAATGATACCTCCAACAACCCCCCTTGATGGATTTCCTTGAGAGGCTCCATCAAAAAATACCCAGGGAAAGTATTCATTTATGTGGCTTGTTGATACTCGTGCAGGAGGAGGATTCAATATTATATAATATATCATTAGACAATTTATAATTTTGTTATTAATTAACATATTTGATTTTATTATCCTTTCTTGCGTTTGGAAATTGGCTTCTGTGGAAGGTGGGGAATGCGAATAGGGTTAGAATGGAGGAGGATCCATGGGTTGGTTGTAGTACTAATTTTAGATTTCTTTCTCATATGATTAATTTTTAAGGGAAAGAGGCCTATATAATCTTAGTAAGGTATGAGGTCTAGATTTTACCACTATCTGGAGTCAAGAGTGGAAGACAACTGAAAGGATTGGTTTCAAGTGGAATATGGAGCTATTTGGGATGCTTTCATTGCTACTCTTAGACTTAGCCATGCCAAAATAAAAGAGGAAGAGGAAAATATTATATGTTACAAGAACCATATTGGTGTGTATACACCCAAGACTGACTACAAAGTTATTTCTCTTAAGGAGGATTTTGGGGACCTAATGTGGTGGTGGAAAAAAGTGTGGAATTTCAAATGTCCTTCAAAATCTCATGTTTTTATGTGGTTGGTGCTCAATAATAAAAATCTTGGGATAATCTGTAGAAGAGGAACAAGCATGGTCCTAGAAGGTATTATTTGTGTAAGGTGAGTGAGGAGACAATGACTCCTCTTATAATGTTATATTCCTACTTTATTCATGTTTGGAGGGAAGCATGAGGTATGATTGATTTAAGGGATGTTTGGAGGGGAAATATTGTAGAAGAAGGCTTAAATGAGTGGTGCTGAAATGTTCTTGTAAAAATGTTTAAATCTATGTACTTAATTCTAACATGGGGCATTTGGCTAGCAAGGAATGCAAGCCTTTTTGAGGATATATACATTCCTCTGATTCAATGTGCATCCTAAGGATTGAGTATCTTCAATAGTTTTAGGTAATTGAAGGTGGACAAACCAACTAGATAGATTATTATGGAGATTGTTGATAAGTGTAGGGCTTGGGCTTATTTTGATGGAGCTACTCAAGGGCACTGTGGTGAACCAATCTGGTTCATATCATGAACCAAATTATTTTCCTTAAGTAAATAATCTAGTATGATTGAAATAATTTCCTTCCTAACTACTAATCGATTGGCCACCTAGTCAACAATCATGTTTCTTGATCTTATGGTGCGGTTGAAGTTGAAGTCCCAAACTTCAATGGTTTGCATAACCTAGGTGGTATTACCCCTAAATAATGGGTATGATCAAGCTACCTTCTTATTGAGGATGTTGTTCAATATTTCTAATTCTCCTTAAATATCTATAGTGTGGATATTACGAGAGATGAAAATATTTATTCATTCAATTAGTGTTATTACTTTGTCCTTGTTGTTTTCCACATTCCCTATATATTTGAAACAAATAAATAATATATTTGCATATTTGACCCGTATTACTCTACCACCTTCAACTTTCCCTTAGTTACCCTTGAAAACTCCATCAAAATTAAGATTATAATTTTTGTTTTTTGATGTGATCCAAAGAGGTTTTATGCTCTTCTTGTTGAACCCTAATTGTTGTCGGCCCTCAACAACATGAAATTTTAATTTCACAATAAAATAAATAATATTATTGGTGAAATATAAAAACCGATCACATGTTAAAAATAACTAAATAAAAATAACACTAATGATAATAGAGTATAATAAAATAACAATAAAAATAATAATTAACAATTAACAATTGTTGTATATAAATAGTAATAAAAATAAAATAAATGGAATTTTAATTAATTTGAAACACAACTCTAAATTAGATGTAAAATGTTTCTTAAATCGCCATAAATGTTGAAATAATCAACACCAAAACATTTCTAGACATGACACAATGATGAAAAACATTATACTTATTAATATGCAACTACTTTTGAAAAAAATGATGCTCAAGAATGTGCTAAGAGAGACACAAAACTTGGTTCTTAATGTGATAGAAAACTAGTTACCACATTCAACACTAATGGTGATGCTATTAAAGATGCCAAAATTCCATGAATTGATATAAAATTACAAATATGACATACAAAGTGATGCAAACGCATCCTTGGGGCTTTGGCAATCTTTTTTACCCAAAACATTTATTTTTAGTTATGTGTTTTATCTCCAAATTTTCTAGATTTTCAACAACGATCGGGGTTTGGTATCAGAAGCTAAATTGTGGATATGTTGTAAAGGAGATCATATTATACCTTCACATTGAATTTCAAAAGAAAATACAGATTTTAGACCCCACACCCAAGTCTAAAACCAACATGTGGTAATTTCTATATTTTATTTCTACATTCTTTAACACGCTCTCATACTTTGGAGTTAGGGTTTGGAATTTTTATATGACATAGAGCATATATTTATTTATTTACCGTCCAGATATCATAAAATAATATTAAGTTTAAGGAGCCCAAATAATTCAACTGCAAGGCGCAACAAAAAATGACCAAATTTCTTTCAATTATTCATTTTTCCAATATGACTTTGATATTCAAACTCCAACACTTGGGTTATATTTGGAAGTTAAAGATTCAATTTTTATCCATTTATTAATTTTAAAAATGTTTGAGCTACCCAAGGAAATGAAAATTCTGTGGAACTAAACAATTATTGTCTCAAGCATACATATGAGATCTTTAATTGAGCAAAGGGCTTTTGGTTCTCCATTGTTTTGGTATTCCATAGTTCTAGTTGTTGTTGTGTGATCCAAAAACCTTTGCATAATCTCTGTGAATGTAATATGGCCCAAGATAATTGACTATTGGTTCAATAAGGTTTGTAGAGACCGTGGGTGAAAGTAATTGTTTTAATTTTTTTGTGATAACATATTGTATGTGTGAAATGTTTGTTTATACTAACATATTTACAAGTTTGTGGTTTCAGTGAGTGCTTTCACTGTGTGATTATGATTTGCAATCCCCCGAGCATTGCATCAAGTGGTATACGAATGAGTTGATCTTGTTGTTAAGAACCCTGAGTGGAAGATAATTTCAATAGAGAGGAAGACTTGGTAGAATTGTCCAAGAGAGGAGAAGGGAATCATATGGATGGTGTGGAAGTGGAGAGTTAGTAGATAATAGACAGAGACTTATTGTAGCAGTCCATAAAATAATTTTAGAGATGGTGTAGAGAGGAATAGGTCGTGGAAGGTCCATAAGGCAAGAAGAAGATGATGTTGTTGACCTTGCAACAATGATGAAGAGAAACATAGTTACCAACTCAACGATAACTCTCCAAAGTTCTCATTTTTTTTAGAAGTTTCATTTGGTGGTTGCTTTACTCCTATTTCAAAAAGTGGTGCTACCGGTAGCACCCATTTGTTTTGCAAGGTTAAAATTAAAAAAAAATTGCAACTATGATTTATAATGTTGCAAACAAAAACCTTAAAATCGACCCCCAAAACAAAAAGGGGTTCTACTAGTAACACCATGATTTTTGGGGGGGGGTTAAAATTACAACTTGTTTGAAACCGTGGCCTTGAAAACTGGAACAATTGAGGAAGAAAACCTTAAAATTGATCCTTGAATAAAAAATGGTTTATTTCGAGGTCAAAATTACAACATGTTTGAAACGGTTTCAAACACGTTGTAATTTTAACCTAAAAAAAAGAGATGTGTTACTGGTAGCACCCCTTTTCGTTTTGGGGGTCAATTTTAAGGTTTTTGTTTGCAAGGATATTGGTTCTCAAGGCCCTTATTTCAAGCAAGTTGTAAATTTAACCTCAAAATAAAAAGGGGGTTGATTATGGGAGCACCACTTTTTGATTCGAGAGTTGGTTTTAAGGTTTTTAATTGCAACTTTATAAGGATTTAAGACAATGGTGTAAAAACATTGTAATTTTAATCTTGAAAAAAAAAGGTGATTTTGGTAGCATCGGTTTTTTATTTAGGGGTTGATTTTGAATTTTTTAACACAAAAATATGGGTTTTTGGGGATAAAGTTCTCATTTTTAGGTCACAGTTTTCGTCAAGTCGATAATTATGTTGAGAATGAATGCTAGAATGGAGGTTGTGAAAGCAACATAAAGAAGAGGTATTGTCCAAGTAGAAGACAATGATGATGAAACAAAGGAGGAGACTGCAAGAGAAGAACCAAAGGAGCAAGTGATAGTTGAAGAGAGAATGATCAAAGCAATTAGAGGTATTCGAGATAAACCTAAAATTGGAACTCCTATTTATTATAGAAGTTTAAATCCCAAGAAATTGATAGATTGGTTAAGGAGTAATGGAAACATATTTTGAATTTAAACAAAATAAAGATCCCACGAGGGTTAGGTTTGCTTATACAAGGTTGAAAAATAATGCTTCTTCGAGGTGGGATAAGTTGCATTTGGAAAGGGAGTATGAAAGAAAAAAAAAAGAATTAAAACCTAGAAGGTGATGGTAGTAAATTTGTAAAGAAACTTTCTACCTATATGCTTTGGTTTTTTTGAGGAGATTGAAAAATTTGAAGCAAGTGAAGATGACAGTGAAATATTATACTAATGAATTCTATTGACTTTGTGTAAGGTCTGGAAAAAATGAGAAGAGTCTAGAATCCTTTGCCAGGTATGTGAATGGTTTGATTTATGCCTTTCAAGATGAATTTGATGTGTTTAATTTTTGTTTAGTTGCACAAACTTATTGAGCAACTTTGAGAACTGAGGAGAAATTGCAAAGAAAGCAACATACCATGAGGAGAGGTCAAGGATTTGGAAGAGGACAAATAAGATAAAAGGAAACCTTAAAGAAATTTTGAGGTCTATGATGGGCCTCCTAAGGAAAATAATAAAACAATAGTTAAAATAATAAAATAAGAGTCATGAATTTCAAGAGAAAAAGAAAGAAAACTACTTTTCTTTAATCAGATTTTCAACTTATCTCCTTATGGGTTTACTCGAATTTCAAATGTAGGCATTTGTCGGATGTGGGATTAAATTCTCAATCCAACAAGTACCCACTTCACGCACTTTTGATAGACCCACAATGAGATAAACTAGAAATAAATGAATTTAATCTTGCATCTAATGAGTGCTTACACTTGAAATTTGAGTAAATTTACAAGGAGATAAGTCAAAATATGATGACATTTTTAATTCTTTTTTTCCCTTCAGAACTATTTACCCTTATGGTTGACATCATAGTCTTGAATCTTATTGGTTCTTTAAAAGTTGATGTTGATAGAACATATTTTGTTTTGAAGCCCATTTTTTACTAGAAAAATTCTCTAATGGTGAAGCAAGCTCCAACACTGTGGACTAGCCTATTGGGAGAAGATTTGATGTTGGCGGAGGGAGAGGGTTAGCACGAGGTAGAGATTGAGAAAGAAAATTGAAAGAAATTTTTATTTAGATGTGGAGTGTAAGGCCATATATGATATTTGAATGCTCAAAATAAGAAGACAAGAGGGAAAAAATCATATTGTTTAAGCAAAACCAATAATAGAAACAAGTAAAGTGATTGATGTGGGGCCAAAGCAAGGGGAAAATTTGATGATGAGGAAAATATTGTTGCAGCCTGAGAAAGAGGTTGATAAAGAACCAAAACAGAGGAATACAATCCTTAGAATGAAATGCAAGATAAGTGGTAAGTGTTGCAATTTGGATATTGATTGTGGTAGTCCAGAAATTAGGTGTCTATTGAAGTTGTTTAAAATTTGAATTTGAAAAGTACACTTCATTTGAAAGCATACAGAGTATCATGGCTACAAAATGGGCACATGGTCATTGTGAGAGATCAGTGTGATAACATTCTATGTGATGTTTTTCCCATGGATGGTTGTCACATCTTGTTGGGAGGACCATGACAATTTGATACAAAGGTTGAGTATGATGGGAGAATACCTACTAGTTTGAGAAAGATGGGAAGAAATTTAACTTACATCCTTCAAACGAATAAGTGGAGAAGATTGGGAAAGTAAGGTTGAGTCTAGTCTTGGCATATGTGAAGAAAGAAAAACAACAAGAACCTATGGAGCAATAGATTGAAGAAAAATAATAGTAGAGCATTGGTGCTACAATAATAACACTTTTGAAGGAGGAGACGATGGGAATTTTTCATTCCCATAATGTTTTGAGTGTTGGTATGTTTGTAATAAATGCAATAGAGAAGGTCAGGGAAGTGGCCATGAAGAGGACAACCATAAAAGAAGGAGATGATAACAACAATAGAGTTGACATTTAGGAGAGTTGTATTGGTGCAGTTGAGGAAATAAGCATTAGGAATGGTTCCTAAGAGCGAGGATGGGGAGGCCATAAGAACCATTGTGCGAGAGTGGTGTAAAGTAGAAAACACCATTAAGAGGGAGAAATTTAAGGCAACAAGGACCATGGGACTAAAGGAGAAGGGGGAGGTAGAATACTATGGATCATTGTTTCAAATGATGGAAGAAAGAATGAAGATTGGAGTGGAAACAAAGTAGTGTGGATTCATGAAATTGAAGGAAGTGTTGTGGATGTTAATAGTAGATATGGGTAGAGAAGAATGATTAGCATGTAAATTTTGTTCACCTACCTTCTAAAACAAATGCTAAACTTTTTCTAACTAGAGGATTCTAATGTAGGAGCATCCTTGGGGATTTGACAATCTTGCACAACCACAAACATTTATTTTCAATTATGTGTTTTGATTCTAGTTTTTCTAGATTTTTAGTAGGGATAGGGGTCTAGAATTTTGATCAGTGCACAGTCATATTGGAGTTAGATGTTGAATTTTGGATATGTTGTATAGTAGATCATATTCTACCTTCAAATCAAATTTTAAAAGTAGATATGGAGTTTATACCCCATTACCATATATAAAACCAACACAATAATTTATATATTTTGTTTTTATGTTGATAGAGGCCTAATAATTTGATCGGCATGCTCTCATACTTTGGAGTTGGGGCATGCAATTTTTACAAGATATAGAGGATATTTCATGTATCTATACTCCAAGTTTTCTTAAAAAATACCGAGTTTAAGGGGTTCAAATAATTCAATTACAGGGAACAACATAAAAGAACAATTTTTTTTTGACATATTTATTTTCCAATTTGACATTGAATATTCAAACTCTGACATTAGGATTGTATTCGAAAGTTAAAGAGTCAATTATTACCCACTTATTAATTGTAAAAATGTTTGAGCGACCCGCGGAAATGAACAGTTATGGCCTCAAACATAAATATGATATTTGTAATTGAGTAAAGGGCCTTTGGCTCTCCATTGTTTTGGTCTTCTGTAGTAGTTGTTGGTGTTGTGTGATTCAAAGACCCGTGCATAATATTTGTGAATGTAATAAGGTATGAGATAATTTGTCATTTATTTAATAAAGTTTGAAGAGATTGTGGGTGAAAGACTTTGCTATATTTATTTTATGATAATAGACTATGTGTGTGAAATGTCTATTTAGATTGATGCATTTACAATTTTGTGGTTTATTGTGAGTTTTTTTGCTATGTGATTTTGATCTATAGGACCCTAAGCACTGCATTACACAGTTACATAAATGTTGATGCAATTATTTAAGAGGACTTTTGTTGTACATTTTACCTAATTCAAAACAATGCACATTTAAGTAAGGTTAAAGTAAACTCAAACACTCTCGATCCTTCCAAACATGATCCTCCCTTGGATATATTTGTGGACAATTTAGGACCTTATAATATAATTACATCATTCATGATATCTTGGAGAGTTATTTGTGCAATACAACTATCCAAGTCTCTTTGTAGGCTCGAAAAGATTGAGAGATCCTTAATTTCCATTAAGGCTCAAGTTAGCCATAGGGAGATGCCCCCTTGTGAAGGAAGAAATTTCATACTTAGATTTCACAATTAATTTGAGCAATCATAACATATCCTGATATTGGCTTAGACCTTGCAGAACACTCACCCATTTACATGTGTAGTCATGGTAAATTCATCATGCAAATGCTTAAGCACACATTAATTGACAATTTGTAATATCTAGTGCTTTCCTTTTACTAACCAACCACACATACACAAAAGATAGAGGCAAGAACTTAAAAACTTTTACATTTTTCATTTTTAAACTTCTATACTAACACATTGCCAGTATTTGATTGGGTGTTCTCAGTTAATGAATTACACACATATACAAACACTCATTCACCTTGACATTCTATCTCTCTCTCTCTCACACACATCACATACCTATGCGAGTCTCATTATAAAAGCATCTTAATGTTACATAAACACTTAGAGGCTAGAGGTAGTAAACTTACTTAGGCATTTTCACCCACAATATTTGCAATATAATTTTGACTCGATAAAATAATTAGACCTTTGGCTCGATAAATAAACCTTAAAAAAATTTCACTCATTTGAGAAGATATATTCAAGGTCAAAACTTGTACTTGACTCTAAGATCCATTATTCACCTATGGTGTCATCACTCACATGACCCCACCAAGACATTGCTATCTTTATTTTTAGTCATAGTAAATGAAACACTATCGTTGATCACTTGAATCCCATAATTTCTCCAAAAATGACAATAAAATAAGGTCCTATTTGATAACAAAGTAAGTTCTTTGAAATAAAAAACAACACAACTAAAGTATGAAAGTATGTTGGATAAATCCATTCATCCAATTCTCTCAAGGGTTATACATAATTATTTCCTTTATTAAATACGAGAAAGAAAAATCATTCACAACATATACTAGTTGATGCAAACATTTTAATAGTATGATAAAAAATAGTAGAGAAGTGAACACTACATCAACTTCTATTCCATCAACAAAATTTGCATTGATGGTAAATCTAAGCTTACATTGATTGGTAACTTTTAACTCTACATGGCTTATTCACCCAACCCAAAGGGTATGGATGAGGGTGATCATGCATTTCTAAACCAAGCTTCCTTACCGGGTCCTTTCAATGAGGTTTTCTTGTGAAACATAATCAAACAAAGCATCTACCTTGTTCTTTTTTATATGAATCTTGATATGGAATAACTTTGTCACCTCCTCCTCTTTGTGAAGGAGACTACTCGGGGTCACCTCCTTCTCCACTGTTGTGTAGACAATATTTTCATCCACATCTGAATTGATTTCTATATGCTTTCTTGCTTCCATTAGAAGATTCTTCTTCTTGGTTATATTTCTTGTGACTCTTAAGATAAATATTTGGATGCAATTTCCAACATTTTTCTTTCATGTGACCACAACTTTGTAATGGTCACAGGGATTATTAGGGTCCTTGCACACGCAACAACAACAATCTTCTCATTTTTTCCTTTTCCCTTATTAGAAGCTCTGTGTTGGTTTGTTTGCTTTGAATCATTTGGTTGCCCCTTTTTCTTGTTAGAGTGAATGTACTAGACATATACATAGGCCTCATCAATGGTGTTTGGTTTGAATAGCATAACTTTCCCCCTTATGTGACTGTCAAGACCATCTAGGTACTTGATGACTACACCTAGGTCTTGGGAATTTATTCCTCACTAAATTAGTTGCTTTCAAAACCCTGTAGTGTACTCTTGTTGCCTCTATCGATAGTAGTGTTATTGAATCCTTTCATCCTCTTCATACTCAATGGGGTAAAATTGGGACATGAGGAGGAATTTGGATACATTCCACTTAGTTATTGGTGGGTCTCTCCCCAACCTAAGTGCCTCAATGTGGCTTTCCCACTAGGTTTCCCACCAGGTTCGTGCATGGCCTTCTAGTTTTAGTCTAGCAAAATCTATTTTTTACTCCTCGTGTATATTATGCACATTGAAATAGAGTTCTAATCGTTGGAACCAATGATTCAATTTAAGTGCATCTACCTCACTTTCATAGGGATTGATTTCATCCTTTGCTTCCATTTTAAACATTTACTAAGAGGTTTGGTTATTGAATTTCCCTTTTTTTAGCTTCAGTTCTTCCTTCTCTTTCCTCAACTCCTCATGATATTCTAGTTTCTCATGAGATGGGTTTTTTCTAAAAAGGGGCCAATTTTTTTCTCAAGAGTGACCATGAGGATAATCATACCCCTGTAAATAATGATTACTTGAGATTCCAACCTTGAAAACAATATTTTTCCTTCATCTAAGGGTCTTTTTTAGTGGTCTTCTTCCATTTTTTAGGATTGTAGCTACTTCTTAACCTTTCTTGTGTCGATATTGGGATCGACAAGGTACAAATCTCCTGCAAACTTGAATTTTTAAAAGTTGGGTAAGCATATACTAAGCTCAAACCACCAAACACTCAAATAAGCCCACTCTAATACCAATATGATTCGTAAATTGCCTTGGATATTTTAGTGCCAATTTACCAAAACATATCTAAACTTAAAATGACCATAGTGAGCCTATGCTAGAATGTGCAACTATCAACAACATTAAAATTATATACTACTGCAACATATGAAATATACTACAATAGTAAAGACACACAATAGAAAACAAATAATTACATGAGAAACTCATATGGGAAAACCAACATTCAGTTAAGCAAAATGCCTTCTATCTTCTTATATTATGGAGATTACAATAGAGATCACAAAGCTTTCCATGCTTACTGTGACTCTATGAGACACTATGATCTTTCGTATTCCTCTACAATATATTTTTGTCTCTCTTTCATGTAAACATCTCGTCCATACTCGTGCTTATATTATGGAACCCTTTCCCCCAATTCTTCAAGGTTTTTTGTAGCTAGAATTAATTTTAGGTTTAGGGTTTGGAAATCCTCTTAGAACCTCCATGCCACTTATAGAAGTCTCTAGTGGATTCCCACACATTACTAACTCCCCATAGTCGAATTATAGTGAACTAACGTGGTTGCCACCTGGACATGTTGGAATATTTGGATTGTTGCCTTGTTAGGGCCACAACTTTTGCATACAAAGTCCATTTTAGGTGTACAATAGCTCATTGGAAGGATATCAATGAGAATAAAAATTCTTGCGGCCTTGGATGAGGGAAACCTACAGTAACCTTCATTAGACACCAAGCCCAAAAAACATTGTTTAAGGCCTGAAAAATGCATCGAAAGCTGATAACATGAATTTAACAAAATAAACACCATCTTTGAGATGCCCCAAATTCTAATCTACCCCATTTAGCGCATCATTAAATTCACATGATGCATGCCATAGATCCTTTTTGGATCATGGTGGAATTGTAGGGTTGAACTAGTAGTGAAACTCCAATTGAAATAACCATATGGAAGAACCATAAGGGTTGGTACTAGGAGTAGCAAAACTCTTTAGTGGAATTAACTATATGGAGACTATAAAGGGTAGAACTTTGACATGGAACCATTAATTTCCTAGCAATTATATAATGTCTCAAATAAAGAAACAAGTTTGACACATTTGCATTTTTACATGGTGGAACTAGGAACAAAGGAACCCTTGAGTGGAATACACCATAGGGAGGACGCATAAGAGGTAAAAATTTGA
>JZKD02S1677901.1:0-12594 GCA_000966675.3 Picea glauca
AATACTCACACGCAATAAATCAACATTTAAGAACTTATTTTGCAATTCCATTGTTTAAAGGCATCAACCTTCTTATCTTTCAGTTTCAACATTTTTGCATTATTGGGCAAGCTTCAAGCATTCAGACACTTCGCAACACTTAGCTTGTAGGTCTAAAATACACTAACTAGACTTAATAGGACACCTTAACTCACCATCTTCGCCATTTAAAACAGGGTCGGAGGAAGGCAACGAAAGGTGCTAGGCCGAGGATGGTCTCACGATGCGCGACGTCTTTCCGGGATTACTCTGATCTTAGGGCTGACCTGTGAAGCTAGGGTAGGCCTCGTTGCCTCACTTCTTGAGCATCCAACAATCACTTGGTAACTGGGGGAGGAGAGTTTTTGGGTTGACACTTAGATAGGGCTAAAATTTACATCACACTTAACCACATAGTTTAATCCTAGGTCTACAACACCTGCAATTTACATTTTACTCTTGGAAGCACTGATCTCATTATCTCTCAATTTACATGCAAGTTATCTTTTGTGTTGTAGAATAATCGCTTAAGTGGTTACATCTTTCATTTGGAATATTTGGCTTTCCACGTTTTTCATCTATCCTTAATTCTTGTACTTGTGGTGTGATCCTTCAAGAAGTGCACATCCATCTGGAGGCATTCTCTTGACTGGGTCTTGAGTGCTTTGCATCTTATTGCCATTGATAAGCAATCCAACAGAACTCTATCTGTTGTGAGCATGCTTGGCTTTATGTGTTGATGATTGTTTTATCTTGAGTATCTTTACTTCCTGCACATGCGAGTAAACGTGTTAGTATATTGTATATATTGTATTTAGCTTAGTCTTAATCTGTACATCTTAAGCATTCTTTTGTATATCTTGTATCTAGTCTAAGGTAGCTTTGTATCTGATATATTTTTTTGTATCTAAGTTGTATCTATCTTGTTGTAATACTTTGTAACTTGTAATAAATCTTCCCTTAATCTAGTTGATCCCATTGCCCAATCTTAGGCACTAGTCTTAGTTGTCCTAGGAAAAGGTTTGACTCTCATACTATAGTTGCATCTTGCATTTGTTGATTAACATCATAGGTTAGATCCCCCTGACCTTTTAATTAATTAAAACCAACTCAGAACATTAAACTCTTAATCTCATCTAGTAACTAGGGTCTACCCCCCTTGGCTTCCCTAGGAGTTAGCCTAGATGGAAGAGGTTCAAGTCAAAGTGTTAGCGTGGGCTTTGAACCTAGGCATTGTGCCTCTAAGGACACACTAAGTGAGTAGGACTTAGCTCACGTTTGCAAGTGTGTATAAGGACGACAATAGGTCTGAAATTTCCAAATGACAAGTGAAGTGTGTGAGTGTGTTTCCTCAATGGGGAAATCACCTCTATTTATACAAGATCAGACACAACAATAGGTGTGTCTATTGGCACAACAAGGCCGACCTCAATAACTCGTAAATATAATTAATTTTTACAATAAACCTTAATTATCTTTCACATATGGTGGGGCCGACTTGTACCCTTTACATCACAATTAGGGTTACAAGTGAATCTTACACTTAGACAATATATCAAGGGATCCACACGTCCACTAGTGCTCAGCCACTAGGGACACGTCCACCTGTGCTCAGCCACAAGGACGTCATACTTAATAGATCTCTATCTCAACTGAGTCTACAAGAGAATCCTCTGGAGTACCACATCGTCTCAACTCTCACACATAGGAGAACGATACACCCATCATATGGGCACAACCAACCACTGGGGGATGACTCAACTCTCACACAGAGGAGAACGATGCCCCATCACATGGGCATGTCCAACACTGGGCTCTCTCACAGGTCGACTCAACTCAGTCACAGAGGAGAACGTATCTTGGAGGATGTCTCACGACGCTGCAATCATCAACATAATTAACCATTAATTATTGTTGTATTATTTTGTAATATTTATATATATTTTGTATGTTACATTGCCTTCCCCTTAAAAATGCTTTGTCCTCAAAGCATAATTATTGAAAGGCTTCCCTTTAACTCTCTTTCTAGCTTGCAATGTCTTCTCAAGATCTTTTGTGCTTGTAGCTACGACACTCAACGAAACAAGATGATATGATTTGTGAAGTCCCAAGTCCCAAGTAAAATTGTTGCATCGAATGTAAATTGATCCATCCTAGATTGATCTTTTACTGGAACTTTTTGTTGATCGATTATTTTGACGGAACTTTCGATTTTCGGCTTCCACACAAGTTGTCGATTTTGCCTCTCTTCTTTTGTAAATTTGTAGTTCGTTTGTCATTAAGAAGAATGTTGTTTAAACTTTATATATCTTTTGATCTTGTTGTTGCCGATAACGACTCTCATGGTTTGGATGACGATAAGGCATCCTAATCTCTTGTGTCTTTTCCTTGGAACCATCTTCTTTTGATGTTTGTAGTGATTTGTCAATATAAACATTCTTTTGAATTTGAACTTCGACTTTCTCTGTATTGGTTTCGTTTTTTGATGTCGGAATTCGAATGTCTGATAATTTCTCTATTGGGTCAGTGATCGTTTCCTTGTCGACTAATGATGTTTTGCGATCTGGCTCTTCTTGTAAAGACTTCTTATCATGCTTAATCCTTTAAATTGTGTTAGTAAATCCTGATTATGTCGTCTTAAACATAAAAGTTCTTCCTTATTTTCTGACTTGTCGTCTTCATTTTTTGATTCTAGATTCCTCTTTCTTTCATCCTTTAAGCTTTTAATTTTTTCAAGTAACTTCTAATTAAGGTTTCTTAGGCAGGAGCTTTCTTCCTCTTTTTTGGTTAATTTCTCGTTAGACCTTGATTTTCTTGTTCTGAATTTTTATTCCCTTGCTTGTCTTTTGACTTCCTGATTTTTACTTGTAAATTTTGATTATAATTTTTTAATCGTGATATTGCTTCATCTCATTGTAGTAAGTCGTCGTCCATTTTTTGTTTTTTGTTTTCAAGTTCTTCAATTTGTGCGATGAATTCCCGGTTACGCTCTTTGAAGTAAAGATTATCTTTCTTTGTTAACCCATTAAAATATTTCCTCTTCTCAATTTCAAACTGTAATTTTCTATTGCTCTCTTTATAATGTCCTAGTTCGCCTTTTAATATTCATGATTGCATTTGCGAGTTATCTTGATATTCTTCCATAATAAATGATTTCCCACAAATTGGACAGAAGCGATTGTGGTTTTTAAAAGTTGTCATATACTCAAACTCCATTTCACAAAAAGGGCATTTAGTCCAAAATTTAGATTTATATATTGAATTCGTTGTTCATGGCTTCTTATTTTTCGATTATTCAATATATGTCTTCTTTACTTTTCTTCACCTTTTGAATATAACTTCCTCCTTTTTATAGATAAAATAATTAGGCTTTACCCCTTTATAACTTTGAAATGGAAATTTAAGGGAATTACTCTAACTTCTTATAACTCCTTTTATAAACTTTTTAACTTTGGAATATTAATGTACTTTATACACTTAATATATATACCCAAACTTATGTCTTCCTTAAAAGACTTCCTTCCTTGATATGTATAAAAACTCACTTCACTTCTCTCTCTCTCTCTCTATATATATATAGTTTTCACTTTATCATTTATCCCACCAAGTAATTAATAGGGGCTTTATACAACTTTTATAACTGAGGCGCTTCCAATCCTTTAATCAATTCCCACTCTATACTATGTAAAATTTTTAATACCTTTCCACCATATAATTTTTTTTTTTTTAATTTGTGCTTGATTCCACTACAACTTGAATAATACTCTTCAATATGATAGAGTAATTTGTTGACTCTTTAGGTAATCCACCTTTTACGCCTTTTTACCTTAGGATGACAACTATTACAAACAAACAATGTTATTATTATGTGATGATTATTGCTTCAATGGTCACGACCTCTTAAATGGTAGTGTTCGACTTGATTTTATTAGTGTTTCTGCTTGTTTTATTTCTTTCGGGTTATTTAAGCGATTGTGGAAGGTCGCGATGGTCTGAAGTGAAATCGCTTGACAGCGTTACCAATTAATGTTTGGGTACACTAGTGATAGTTTGTCCTTCTCATGTCCTGTAGTGGTGATAGGATTGACTTCAAATTCCCTTCACACAGTAACCAACTACAGCTTGGGAATTGGCGACATACGGATGAATTGCATAGATGATGGTTGACAGAATGTAGACGGCTTGATATACAGATTGATATGAAATTAATAGCACACAGATTGATAGTGCAATAGTTGTATGGAGGCGACTGTTTGGCAAGTGTGACCAAATAGCAATGGCTTATTCCTGTCCACGGATGTCTCTTACAGTTATAATAATTCTCTTCTTTCCTCGAGACAATGAACACTGTTTTTGGAACCAACTGTATTTACAAGGTGATGATAGAAACTGCGATTTTCTTGAAGCAACAACTTCTTAAAATGGCGGTTGTGCTTACAAGATTTTCTTCCGATTTTTGGTTTGAATCTTCCTTTTGGCAACTTCATATAGTGCCCACGATTTGGATGGTGGTCTTATATCATAGATAATATTGGATTCTAGATTTCAAATAACAATGTAATTCAAGATTAATTCTAGTTTTTTTTCCCTTTCAGACTTGGATATCTGCTCGACTTGGTTTTTTATTTAAGAGCAGACTGATATTTTGATTCTTTAATTTCTTTGCATCATCGTATTTCTTTCTTCAAATTTTCTTGCAGCGTAGTAACTCTTTTTTCAATAGAATTCTGAATTTTTAATAGCCAAATGCTTGATTTTGGTCAAAGGCCGGAGTTCAGAGAACTCTGAATAATGGGGTGTGGCCAAAGGCTAGGCCAGACAAAATTTGATAAGGAAAATGGCCAAAGGCCGGATTAGCAGAAGTGCCCGAGAAAAAGGCTTTGATACCAATTTGATGAATAAAGGTTGTTCATACATAAAATATCCAATATAAATAGGATAGTACACAATAATCCATTAAGGATAGTAAATATATTTGAATAAGTATGAATAATATATGAGATGATTACAATGACCCTCGTGGCGGTATACATATAAGCATTGACTGGCCACGAGGTGAATATGTATGTCTCTTGTCCTTTCATTAATTAACCATTAATTATTATTGTTTTATTATGTAATATTTATATATATTTTGTATGTTACAGACCTATGAACATGCTTGCCTTGTAACCTGTGTAACTTTCCCTCTCTAATCCCAATGCTCATTGTTATGTTATGGATAGCTCCCTTTGGACGTATGAATACTTGCTCTTTCTTGAACATGACGACAAAACCCCTGTCTTCCAAAACCGAGTCTGGGAGCAAATTCTTCTTCAGTTTTGGTACATAAAGCACATCCTCGGTCTCCAAAGAACCTCCCGACTCAAGGTGAAACATGATAGTTCCCTCCCCCTTCACTGCATACTTGGCATCGTCACCAAGCTCCACATGGGTCCCTGATTCCTCTGTCAGACTGCTGAATAATTCTTGTGCTTCTGTCATATGATGAGATGCACCACTATCCAAGTACCAAGCACTCCTTGTGTTGTGGCTGGTAGAGTGGCAGGAGACCAGTGAGAAGTCCTTCTCAAACTTTGCTGCAAACTCATCTAGTTGTCTCTGCTGTCTACATCTTCCCTTGCTCCTTCTTCTTCTCCGGACATTGTGATGCATAGTGCCCAGTTTCGTGGCACGTGAAGCACTTGATTTTACTCAAGTCCTTCCTCGAATGTGAGGTTGTCCCCTCATTGTTACCCTTGGAACCCTTTCCTTTGCTCTTCTTGGTCCGACTGACCAAAATCAGGTTCTCCTCTCCATCTTCTTGCTTGTTGGCTTTAGACTCCTCCCGAGTCTCTTCCTGTATGCAATCATCCCAAAGCCTCTCCCAATTGGGAAGTTTCTCTCGAGCACAGATTCCCTTGACAAATGGTTCCCATGACTTGGGAAAACCATTTTAGTGCCACACTTATGAGTTCCACGTCATCCACTTTCTCCCCAATGGCTGCAAGTTGATCACGTGTCTGAGTGATCCTCATGAAGTAACTGGTAACATTGTCGGATTTGGACATCTGGATGGATCTGAGCTTGTTTCTCAAGACCATTTTCCTGTTCAAGTTGTCACTCTGGAGAAAATCCATTAGATCCTTGAACATCTTTTTGGCCGACTGCTTCTCTGCCACGTGAGGGATCAAATGATCCTTCATCATGTACAAGATCACTCTCTGGGCTTTGATGTCCTTCTTCTCGAGAGCGGCCTTCTCTGCAGCATATGTCGATGTAGGAACAACCTTCTTTGTAATCTCCCAAAAGTCATGTTCCTTGAAAAGCAAGGTTACCCTCGCCTTCCAAGACAGAAAGTTAGATGCTCCATCCAATTGGTCTTCAAACTTGAGACTGACTACTGCCATTCCTAGGTCTGAACAAAAGCAACTGCCATGTAAATAACCCTCTGTTGAAACTGCCACTATACAGACCTGTATGCGTCTTGTATGATTTGTACAACGCGTATATACGCGTTTTGCTGCACTATACAACACGTATACGCATTCTGAGCTTCTTTTGCACACGTATGTATGTGCTTTGCTACTCCTGTAGCTCGCATATGTACGCACTCTGGGTTCTTGATACACCCGTACGCCCCGACTCACCTGCAACAAAAACAAGTTCTGTTGTTGTATGGCTGTTTCCCATAAATCCGTCCTTCGATTTCTGACTATTGGTTATAGATCTATTGTGATCTCCTTGCAGATCTGACAGATTTGCTGCACACTATTGTGGATCTGTGTTTGGTCCTTTAAACACCCATTGTTGCTGCTGTAAATTGTTGTGTAACTTGAAACTTGTCTCCCTCTTAGAGTGCAAGCCTTGATACCATGTTGGAAAATCTTAATCCCCAACACCTAGATAAATTATTACCTTGTGATTTCATTGCTGAAAATTAAATTACAACTCACTGAATAAAATATATTGGATGGAAATGATAAACCAACAGAAGCAAACTGGAAAACAAATCACACACAACACAAAAAATTCTGCTCGTCAAATCGACTTTTCATTAATAATGACTCCAAGCTTACAAGGGCTTCTTTACTAGGAAAATGGCCCACAGAGGAAAAAATACAAGTTACAACAAAACCTGACAGCCTAATCCGCTGCCCAACACTTTATCCGTCGCTGTACGACCCTGCAACTATGACCTGTACAAATTGTGCGCGTTTGTTGTGATTTGTATAGCACGTGTGTATGCGCCCTGCTGCACCTGCGACCCGCATATGTACGCACCCTGTTGTACCTACGACCCGTGTATGTATGCACCCTGCTATACCTGCGACCTGCTTATGACGCTCGCTGCAACTCTTGTACGACCTGATCTGCGTTTGTACATGTTGTCCAGATCTGTCCTACGACTGTCTTGTTGTTGCCCTCTTGCCCTCTTTCCTCCTTTGGACTTGATCTCTAGATGAAAGTCCTTCTCCACCTATGCTGAGATCTCTTTGAATTAGAGTCCTTTGTGATTCAACCCTTGAGCAAAAGTCCTTCTTTGCTCTCTCTCTATGAGTCACTGACTCCAATAGAGATCCAATGAAATGTGTTCTCATCTCACCTTGGTTGCCTTTTATAATATTGAGTTGTACCCTAACCCTAATCTCCAAAGTGATTAACGGTTGAGATTAGATCTCACCTCACTTGAGATCAATGGCTAAGATTCATTTAATTTACCAATGCTAATAAATTTAGCATTTCATTAAATTAAACTCACTTTATTATAGAATGACATTCACTTTAATAATTCCTTTAATTAAAGTGAATTCCGAAAGTTCCGAGAGGTATTAATGACGACTTCCACATGTTAGACTCAAACCAATTTGGAAGTACCTGTCCGATGCTACAAACATCAACAACTTGATGCCTTTTAGTGCCTCTGCCCCTCTAGCCTCCATAAGTGCCTTGCTAAGGCCCTCATATATGATCAGAAAGAGTAGAGCAGACGGAGGGCATCCCTGCTTAAGGCCTTTGGATATCCTGAAGAAACTAGAAGCTGAGACATTAATTAATATTACAAAAGAGATTGAGGTCAGAGATCCCAGATCCAGTTAACTATGGGTACACAGAAACCATTTCGAATTAGCATTTATCTCGAATATAGCCAGTTGACTCTGTCACAAGCCTTTGAAAGGTCCAATCTTAGAACAATTGCTGAGTGCTTCCTGGTTTTAATGGAATGCAGGTCTACTTGGGTGACCTCAATGGCATCATGGATTTGTTTTCATGAAGAAACCGAAATCGTTCCTTGGACATGGGTTTAGGAAAAATATTCTTAACCCTCAATGCTATGATTTTTGCAATTATCTTGTAAATGCAATTGCAAAAAGATGTTGGCATAAATTCCTCAAAAGAGGATGGCTTATCCTTCTTAGGAATTGAGACAAGGAAAGTTGTATTGGAAGATCCCAACACCTTTCCTGTAAATCTAGTTTCCTCCACTACCCTAATTAGATCATCTTCTATAAAATCATAAAAGCCCAAGAAAAATTCTACAGTCCATCCATCCAGCCTCAGGATTTTGTCCTTTTGACAAGAGTTTAGGATCAATTTTAATTCCTCCTTTGAAATTTCCTCCATCAGATTTCCATTTGCTTCCTCATTACCAAAGCTAGGAAAGTAAGTAGTCATCTTAACAATTTTTGCTAAGTTAGCTTTGTTGTATTCCTTATAAATCCCTTCAAAGTGAGACATCCCTAATTCAACAATATCACGGAAATTCCTGGCCATTGAACCGTCCTCTCTGCATTTCCCAAATGGTATATATATTTTCCTATAATTGGCATAGTCATGGAAATGCTTTGTATTCTCATCACCTTTGGCCCACCACAGAGCCCTGCTCTTGAGGCTTTACAAGGATTCCCTATCCTTCAATAATTTCCTTTTAGATTGTTCCAAAGCCTTCAAACTAACTTTGGTAGCCTCATCAGATATTCCTGCTACATTCTGAGCATGTATTTCAGAAATTTGGTTTTCAATAGAAGTTAACGCTAGTTCATCATTCCTATAATTGGATTGAGCCTATGACACCGTATCTTTATTTATTCTCATAAATCTATAAGCTAACTAGATACTAGTTGACTCCCTTAAGGATGCATCATAGAATTTCCATTCTAACTTGACTAGCTGAACAAAATCTTCCTTTTATAACCAAGCTGAATTGAATTTAAATGGACTAGGAGGTTTGCCTCCTTGTTTCGCAAGCTGAAGAATGATTGGGAAATGATTAGACTCCCCACCCACCACCACCCTAGATCCAAGTCTGTCGTGTTCTGTCATAATAGATTCAGAGGCCAGGAATCTATCTAGCCTTTTTGCCACCTTGGCATCTCTTATTCTCATATTCCTTTAGGTGGGAACCAATTTTATAGGTTCCACATCTACCAACCCAATCTCCTCAAACTTATTCAGAAATAATTCTGCTAATGGATTTTCTATAGCTGCACTCCCCCAACCATATGCACTTGGAGCCTAGCATGCATTATTTATGGACCATAAATCTGAATCAGGATATGATCCAAAACATAGGGCACTCTTTTGAAGCTAAAAAGAGAAGGGAACAAAGAGAAACTTTGAGACAATAGCTTTCTAGAGCACTTTTATTCAAGAAAAGAGCAGCACTTATACCTGGATAAATATTCCCTAACACTTTCTGTAGTGTGAAAATACTTATGTTTACGGTGGATAGTAAGGGATTACTTTTCTAGCTGAATAGATTGTCCCTTGGGTTCTGTACACACAACTAAGTTGTTCTATAACATGGATAGTAGTTTCAAAATAGTTTTCCAACCAATCAATCGGTCATGCCAATCTACCAGAGTTTTAGACAAGAGCAAGCTATGCATAAGATGTAATGGATTGGTTGTTTATCATATACAATATTATAGGGAGTACTTAACTTTGCTTGATTCTCTCACTGGCAAGTTTCATGCTTAATTGATTTTACAATCTAGCATTGCATCCCAATCTATTTTAAGTAAATGGATCAGGATTGGAAAATTTTACTATAGTTGCTTGGATTAATGTCCTCAAAAGAAAATAAAATAATATGACCTTTGTTCACCTAGGATTACAAATTAGTGAAAAAAACCTCTCAAGTGACCATATGTTAAAATTGGTTGAAAGAAGAGCTATACACGAGGGTAAGTAGCTTCCTAAGGTGAAACAATTTGAAAACTAGGATTTTTGTGGCCTTTTTTTGCTTTATGTTGTGTGTGTGTGCGTGTGCACACACACACACAATATAAAGCAAAAAAGGCCACAAAAATCCTAGTTACAAACACGCGCACGCACACACACACACACACAACATAAAGCAAAAAAAGGCCATAAAAATCCTAGTTATATATATGTTCTACATCATGAGTGGGCCTAATGGTTAAGAGCATGTGTTTCCCCCTTGGAGGTCATAGGTTCAAATTTGGAGGGCGGTAGGGTATAGACTAAGTAGTGAAATCACTACGTAGAGGGGGTTCCTTGTCCCACAAACAAGGGGTCCCATATGTCATTTTGGCATTTAGCTAGGCTGATATTAAATTAGAGTATTAAGCCTAATGGGTTAGCTCAATCGGTTTGAACATAGTGTTTCAAAGCGGAGTTCCTTGTGAGGCTCTGGTTTGGGTCTAACCGAGTCTCATTGGTTGGTGGTTGAGCTGCCCTCCATGCGAATGACAAGTAGGTTGTTGTATAACTTATAATATTTATGGTTGGACAATTTTAAGAGGAGCCTGGTGGGTTAGCTCAATTGGTTTGAATTGACTGTTTCAAGGTGGAGTTCGTCGTGAGGTCTTTGGTTCTAGTTCATTGAGGTTCGAGTTTGGCTGAGTCTCACTAGTTTATCAGCTGCTATTGTGGCTAGCGGGTGAGCCACTCTCCATTAGGGTATTTCGAGGAAGGTGGGGGGGATCTTGCAAGGTTTTGCTTGGCGTGTATATATATATATTGACAATGAAAGAGATAATACAAATGAGATGCATTACCATTTCGAAAAGTACATTATAAGATATTACAAGTCAAGGTAACTCTTCATATTAGCATAATCAAAGTGACGTAAACTAATTTAATTTATGAAATAACAACGACGTAAACTAATTTAATTTATGAAATCACAACTATGTACCATGTACTAAGATGTACTTTATAAACATAGGTGGCTAAAGTACCTTTTAGAGGATACGACCATTAGACATTTTATCATTCTCCTTAATGATCATATTTGAAATTATACCAAGCTTGTCTTTAAAATATAAAAACTTATTTCTATTGAGAGGCTTGGTAAATATATCGACAAGACTACTCTTGATTTGCACAATATCACAACTCTATTTACTTGTTCTCCACTAGCTATTAGATGAAATATCAATGCACTTCCATTATTCCATATGCTTGGTATGATCATGAAATGCATGATTCTTTGCCAATTTTAGTATATTGAGATTGTCACAATGGAGTATGATGTTGAAATATTGTAGCTCGGACATGTGTCTTTGCTTAGGCAAGGTGTCATGCAAGCAAATGACACATGGATTAATGGTTCTCCAAGTCATTTAAATTTTTCCTAAGTCTAACTTAGGAAAATGTGATTAATTAATCCTGATTAATTATCATTTAAATATTTCCTAAGCCTAAACTTAGGAAATGGTAATTATTAATTAGTATTAGTTAACCTTCCGTTAGAAGCTCCTTTGATCTTATCGAAAAAGTCAAAGTGAGTTTTAGATTAGATCGTAGCCATTGATTCGACATGTTGGAGATTTAATCTCCACCATTGAATCAACTAGCAAAATATTTAAAAGCAGAGGGGGTGACTTTAGGAGATACATCAACTCATTGAGTGAGTGTGACACCAAGGGTTTCAGTTGCAGATAAAAAGTTTTCAGGTAGAAATCATTTCCAGGAGAGGTTGAGTCTTGGTATACACAGGCCTAGTGGGTTGCTAGCTTTATTGAGGTTGAGAAAAGGGTTTGAGAGCAAATCCGTGTGGGCCGAACTTGAGGCCATGAGAGGGAGACGGAGGTAGGGCCATTCCAACCATATCTCCAACAACCAAGAGAGTTGTATGGGCGAGGCCGTACCAGTAGTAGAAAGAGTTGTACGGGCAAGGCCGTACCAGTAGCTATACACACAGGCAGAGAGGGCCGTACGAGCTGTATGGGTGAGTCCGAGAGCTGAGAACCTCGGGCTCAGTCCAGATCGGGTTTTCTGTGGAGGAAAGTCCGAGGTTTGGCACAAATCTACTTTTGTAATTGTTATCCCCGATTTCTAGGGATAACTAGGAGATCATGTCTCGAGGCCCACAGGTCCTAGACATGGAGTACCGAGATCAGGATTGACCTGAGCATGGCCCTGGAGGGCCCATCTTTCTTCTTCTTCATCAGACTTGTCCTGTCAGCAGCAGCAACATCCATCACCTTCGGCTTGGACTTGTATCGGAGAAGACTCTTGCTCCATGAGGTAATTGGTCCAGGTATCATGATATGTGTCATATTTGATCATTCTAACCTTCAGATATATGCATCAAATTTCTTTCATTTCTGACAACTGCTTGGATCT
>JZKD02S1677903.1:54582-65439 GCA_000966675.3 Picea glauca
TCGTCCTTGTGTCCCTAGAAGAGGGGGTGCATCATCCATCTTGCGGGCTTCATGCCCCAAATGAAGGTCCAAGTGACCTTGTGCCTTCATGAAAAGCTTTCCACCTATCAAGGCCTTGCAAAGACAAGCAAATTCGCCCTCCAAGGGCTCACAAGTCGCAAACATCATGTTAAGGAAGCCATATATAATAAATGAACCACCCGAACATGTGCATTGAATCCCCCCTCTCAAAATGAACAAATGCTCAAAGACCTTATGCAACTTGTCAAATTTAGGTATGGGAGGGTTGCCATGGTGACCTATTGGGTGAGTCATTCCCCAAGTCAAGGAGTGTTTCCCAGGTCGAACCTCTCTAAGCCAGGTGGACCCTCTCTAAGTCATGTGAAGAGTATGAGGTGGATGGGGGTGATATTTTTGGGCATGGGGTTTCTTGACATACAAGGGCTTGTATTGTCTCATTTATGGGTGCCTTTGTAGAGGGTGTGTTGCCCTTCGTCCGCGATGCATGATTTTTCCAAACCCTTTTTGCCATTAATTTGTTAGAGTGTTTCCAAGTTGAAGCTAAAATGGGACTTCTACCTAAGCATGAAAAACATTTCCCACATTAACTCTACCTTGGTCACACTTGACCATGCTTCCCCGAGTTGAAGACGATATGTCCCCAAGTTGAAGACGATATGTGGGACTTCTACCTAAGCATGAAAAACATTGCCCACACATGCTCTACCTTGGATGGCACGTTCAATTAGTTATTTATTTTACGAGTCGCTCAATTTTTTGTGAGAAACATTTCATTGTTCTCGGGATCCCTGGGCGAGCATCTGGAAGGTTTATGATTGGCTTTTATCTTTTGCTAGCTACAAGCCTCTGGGCCTTCAGCCCCTTCTTCCCATGAAATGAGGTATAAGCCCTTCTTGGGTCAATGTGGTCCAAAAATCCAAAAGATGAGGAAACGAAAGGAAAGAAACATGGAAAGTGGCAAGTATGTGCGGGAGCGGTACGGTGACTCATCAAGGAGACCCTCCAGTAGCAACCCTTTCCTCAAGGTGATCACTGGCTAGGAAAACAATGTCAACCACCAAGGTGAAATAAGGCAAAAAGCATTATTTCCAAGCAAACGTTTTCAAAATCAAGAAAGGACCCTTTGCAACATATTCAAATGCTCCATTTATTAAAATGACACTTACCACAACACCGGACTCGTTACCTCATGGAGCAAGACCTATTGTCCTCTGTAAGCCAAGCTGGTGTGGTGAATGGTGCATCCATTGATCACAAGGTGATGAGTGGTGTGATGTGGGGCTCTACCTATCGGTCTGTAGACACTGTCAGTCGATCCATCTCTCGATACTCCATGTTTGCAACCTGGGGGCCTCGAGACATCATCTCCTTAGTTATCCCTACGAATGGGAGATAACACTCCTCAATCCACAAATTCCCAACCCTTTACAAATGGAGAGTAAGCTCCTCTTTATAGAGGGAGTCTCTTCTCTCTTACAATAAAATATAATATTATCCAACTAACTCCATGACAAGTCAAATAAATAATATAATAATGGAATAGTTAGATCCACCCTTAATCAATGGTTGACCATATCAAATGGTATGTGGACACTAGCCTTTCCAAGAGAGGTCGCCACATATAAACATAGGAAGTAGAATACAAGATGTCTTCAAAAGAAAAAGGGTGCACCACTAAAATAGGTCTTTTCCATGTCAAAATGCTAATTGGTCCACATACAATGTGCCCTCCAAGGTGCTTGCATACAAAAAATACAATAAGATACCTTAAAAATGGGAGGATGTGCTCCAAGGTCCACCTAGAAGAACTTACTAAGTGCACCCTCCAAAATGCATGCATGCAAGCACAACAAAATAATGCTCCCATGAAACTAGTCAAACAAATGATAAAATAATGAAGTGTTACAACCTGCAACATGCAAGGCTCCATGAAATAATAAAATACCCTCCTCCATATGTATGCCCTCCAAGAAAGGAATAAAATAATCAAAGGGATGCACTCCTCTAAGATAAACCCTCCATAAATAGCAAGAAGAAAGTCTTCACATGTGTGCCCTCCAAGTAAAACCCTTAGAAATAGGACCAAATAAATGTATGCAACAACAACATGTTTGGCCCTCTAAGTGCGACACACCCCTCGAGAAACATCCTCCATAACAACCTTCAAATAAAATAATATAAATGCCAAGTCAAAGAGCTGAGGGAACTCTCCAATGTACCTGAAATAATGCCAAGTGTAGCTGAAATAACCATGCAATAATGATGAAAAAGCACATGGAGAGATGCACCCTAGAAGAGTGTGCAACGGAGCCACCTCAACCCACCAACTAATACAAAATATCATCCATATGAAGTGCACCCTAGGAAGTGCCAGAGATATCAGAATAAACCAGAAGTACACACCATGTACACCAATGTGAATATGGATCACAACTCCAATATAGATAAGAGAGATAAGTTACACAATAACTCCTTAAAGAATAGGAGAACCTCCTCCAAATACCCAAATACATTCATACATCACAATTCCCATGTCAACAATAATGAATACGTGATCTCTAGATATACCTATTCACACATTGCACACGAGGCCCCTTTATTATTAGGCCAGCCCTATTACATATACATTTACACATTACATGTATATTTAACCCCATATATGCCCCCCCTTGGGAACATATCATATACATTTAACACCATATATGCCCCCCTTGGGGTCATAACATCCTATCACATATTTTCCAGCTCATATTTACTTGGTGATGAGCATCTCTTTGTTTTGGTTGATGTCAGATGACCAAATACAAAAGAAAAGGTTGTGGCATTGATGAGATGAGCACATGGCTACATTGGTTGTATGATTATACTTAGCAATTTTATTTTCATATGTTACATAGAGTAGTGTAGAATAAATATGCTCTCTATTATGAGCATTAGATTTCATTTCATGTTCCTTTGGCACTGTTGGCTTATGCCTTTTATCTTTGTAAAGCCAATTTTGGGCTATGTAATGGACTATATGGACATTGTATATGGTGTTTAGGGATGTGGATATGTATCCATCCCGCCACATGGTTTTCTTTGAATTGCTTGGAAAGCCTTCTCAACAGGTACCATCGGAGGTTCTAGAGTTCTCATGCACTCTTCTTCAAGAGCACATGTCCCCAAGTTAGAGCCAGTTGTTACCCCTCATATTGTATGTGAGGTAAACATGTGACTTCCATCACATCACAGGATTTTCAAGATAACATATAGGGATGTTGATGGAGTTGAGCTATACACCTTCTCTTTTGCTTGGAGATGATGCATTTTTGGTTGAGCAGATCGATGATTTATGGATCACCCTCTTAATATTACGGATCCTCTTGCCCGTCATGGTGTTGCATGGGATGTTATGTATTGGTTCATGTATGATGGTTCTAGCCCCTAAGGTTTGGATGCTAGTAGTATGGGATGAGAAGTGGCTTATGTGGGTAGCTTGTCTAAGTCACCCTTGGGGTCTCACAACTTTTGCTTAGGAATTTTTACGCCAAGTGAGAACCTAGAAGGTAACACGTAGCAACCAAATTGCATGTTCAACTTCCTCTTCGATGGCAACCCATTAGGTTCTTGAAACACTTTCTTGTATGCTTCCACAAATTTATCTAGGTATTGATTTTGCACCTTATTACAACCTTCCAAGAATGCTTCAACATCCATTTTACCTTTGTTCTGCTACTTCTCTCTCAAAACAACCATACAAACTTCTTGTTTGTATTTATTATCCTTATTTCTCGATGTGCACTCATCAAGGAGAGCTTCAATTTCCTTTGTGAGTGTTGACAATGAATGTTTGCCCATCCTTTACCAAGTGGTATTGGTTTTCCCTTCATGTGAAGATAGTGTCTTGCACATACATGTACGACCTCCCAAGTATTACCCCGCATACATCAAGAGGTATTACATCCATTATTCCATAGCTACCTCATCCATGCAATTTATGTCAATGGAAAATCTAAACTTGCAATACTTTGTGACTTTCAATTCCATATCATGATTTGTCCATCCTAGAGGATAAGGTCTGGGATGGTCTTGCACATCAAGTACAAGTTTCTACTAGTTGGGTTGATACTAAATTTGATTGTGAACCGAGATCAAAAACACAATCAACCTTGATTTTCTTGAGCTAAACTTTTACATGGAATAATTTGGACATCTCCCTTTCCTCTTCAAGACTAAAAGGATTCAGGCTTACCTCTTTGTGAGTGGAAATACAAGTGATCCTTCTGTCTACATCAGAACTACTCCCAATTTGGCTTCCAGTTTCAACTAATAACAAAGCCTTCTTTTCCTACTACTTGTGGTGCTTTGGGTGAAGTTAAGGATGCAACTTCCAGCATTTTTCCTCCGAGTGGCCATCAACACCATAGTGTTCATAGTGGGGTTTAGAATCCAGGTTTTGTTGGGTAATGCTTGTCATCTTCTTCCTTTTGTTGTTCTTCTTCTTCTAGACTAGTTTGGACTCCCCTTGTTGTTCTGTCTGCTTCCGTGCACCAAACTCCATCTTCGTCTTATCGCCCTCGATGTACTGATCTTTAACATGAGCCTCATTGTTGATCTTTGGCTTGAAAAGCATCACTTGCCTTCAAATATGGCTATGCAAGCCTCCCAAATATTTGATGAACACTTCCAAGCTCTTAAGCAAAATATCCAACCGAATTGCTCTCTTGTGAAATTATGTGGTGCAATATTGTATGTTTTGTTCTTGCCTTTGCCTGAGATAGAGCTAGCTTATCCTTTATTACTCCATGTATTCAATGGGGTGGAACTGTGAGTTAATAAGGTCCTTGGACATGTCCTAACCAATCATGGGTTTTTCAAATTTGAGTCTTTGAGCAACCACATCACTCTCTCACCATATCAAAGATGGCCTTCCATCTTTAAAAGGGCAAAAGAAATTCTTTGTGCTCCACTCACTTCATCCACACTGAAAAAGGCTTCCAACTATTGTAACCATTGATTTCATTTGAGGGCATCAATCTCACCTACATCTAGCTTGATGTCTATGTTCGCCTCCACTTTGAACAGCACCTAATTTTTTCTGCATTCTCCTTTCTCCAACTTTGATTTTTCTGATTTGGGCTTCTTCTCTGGTTCACCTCCTTCACCTTTAGAACTCAACTCATGAGGTACCGTTCGTTCCTTTTTCTCGAACAGCATTGCAGCAACCAAGGCAGCAATGGTCGTTCATCTCCAATATGCTTATGGCCACATGAAACACATTTAAATACATTTGAATCATCTAAGTTTCTAGATTTCATAGTTTGGCCTCTGTCTCATTGTATTTTTTATTCTCTCCCATCACTAGATCATGAGGTTGTTTCTTCCTTCTCTTTACTCCAATCTCGAGGTCTTCCAAAAGCAACTCTCCACCTTCTTGCAGTTTCTTCGATCTTGTCAGCATTCAACTTAGAATGGTCCCTTCTGGACTTCAAGGAAAACCAACTTTGATACCAATATGATCCGTACACTGTAACAGGTATCCTACTAACCAATTCAACACAATGGATCTTGGATTCTCTTATTACTTTTTAATAAAACTAGTAGATGTGTTTTTGCTATCTAATTGGGGAAAAATAAATAACAAAAATCTAAAGTGTGTAACACATTCAACCGTGAACAATTCAACACATAGATTTACCCTAGAGAAACCCAATTCGGGAAAAAACTCAGTGGAATGGCTTCGATTGTGCTTTATTGATTCTTTTACAAGGAGCGAAATACCAATTACAATGGCTATAATGAGTAGAGAACGTTGTGCACAGGACTCCAAACTACTACATCATTTCCTCCCTTTGTCTCAGCTTGCAATCTTCATCCAGAATGATAATTGGCTATCAGACTGCAAGATAGTTTCATTCTCTTTGGCTTTGTCTCCAACTGCTATCATTGTCTTGAAGAACTCTTTCAAAAGATGATCCAAGATTTAGTAGAAACACTCAACTTCTAAATATGTTATTCTTTCAACTTCGAACCCCCGTCTTCTATCAATTGAAGGGGCCATTTATAAGTTGGACAATGGCTATTCAAATACCCATTGGGACTCTTCGAAGGCCAATTCATTTGGCCTTCCATATTCCAAACATTTCATTCACCCATACCAATGGTTGTTCATTTTCTCGTCAAATTGCACTATTTAGCACGAAGCTCTATCACCCAATCGTGTCAACAAGGGCGAATGATAGCTCATTTGGTCAAATCATAGAATTCTTATTGAAGGGCGTTTAGTCTATTGGTCAATTCACACCGTTTAGGTTAAAGAAGATTGAACTTGCTACCTTACATTCCTCCAAGTGAGTCCCATCACATTGCTCCAAGTGAGTCCCATCGCGTTCCTACCAATGATTTGCCATCCGCTTCAATGGTACAATTTCCTTTGTTTCAAGTGGTGTGACCCCTTATTTCTACAAGTGCGCCCTCGCTTGCTTAAATACGTGCAAACCTTTGTTTCTAATGATACGATTCCCTTCCATCAAATGGTTGTGAGTAACCTCATTCAAGGTGATGCAACCTCACTCGCTTGCATTGATACGAGTGGTCTTCGCATTCACTCTTGCGACTAGCCTTCATGTTAATGGGTGCAATCATTCCATTGACTGAGATTTCCTTCGTTTATATGGATGCGGTCTACATCTCCTTCCAAATGTTGCAACCTATCTATCTTCATGTAGATCTCCTTGAAGCAGAAGGTTGTGAGTGCATCCAATTGGACAAGAAACAAGTCAGCCAACTCTAGCAAATACTCGTTTATCAAAAAGGAGATTAGCACTTCATAGAGATAGCATTGTCTTTTATGAACAAGAAATCGCCCTTTCAATAACAAAGACATGAATCTGATAAAGCACAATAAACGAGCCTATTATTCCATTTTTCTCATGATCCTCTTCGGATCATAACTGAACTCCTTGTACTATTTAAACATTTATTAATGCGACTTACATATGGCTCTTAATCTTCTTGATTGTGGACTTATTTTATCTTTAACAAATTTAATTTCCCTTTGAACTATGCTCTATTTAAATCAATTAAAACTCTATATTGGGCAATAGTATTAGCAAAACTGCAACACTATCACAAAATCGCAACCATTGTGGCACAGCATCTTAGCAACTAGACCTGCAGTAGCTCCAAACTAACTTTAACTCCCCTTTTCACTATCGCATCCAAATTCTAGTGAAACGGAACTAATACCACTCTTACTAAAGATTCACAGTCCCCAAACGGTATCTACTATGCAGCTCATTTTTAATAACATGCAGATAATTTAGATCCTCAATTCTAAGACTTCTATGATTAATATCATCTTGGTATGAGGGTTCTTCCGGAATTATCACATTGTTTTTGTATCAACGTTTCTGATCAGACCAATTTGGTCCATCATCAAGATGAAATGTAACCACCAGCAAGGTGTTTGTTTGTTTTTTATCAACGTTTCTGACCAGACCAATTTGGTCCATCATCAAGATGAAATATGAAATGTAACCACCAGCAAGGTGTTTGTTTGCTGGTGGGGTGGGAAGAGTGTTAAGGCTGCTGCTAGGGGACTCAATTCCCCCTACAGTCTGTCCAGCCTACATGGCATGATTTTCAAAGGCATGAGGTTGGGTGCAAATCCTGGGCATGTTTGGAAGAATAAATATCATTCAGAACTTGTACCTAAGCAAAATGAAGTCCACCTTTGAAATTGGTGTCTTTGTGATGCCTTCTTAGTTGCAAACTTACTAAAAAGAACAAAGTGATGTATCTTAGTTGAAGATTTCATTCCACACTGATCAATTAATTTATCAATCTATCTATATCTATATGCAATGAGTAAAGTGAGGTGCATTCTACAGCCCAAAGAGCACTGGAGGTGATTCATTGGTGTCTGGAACATTTCACTGAATTTAAACAGTACATTGGATGCATTGAATATGGACAATAGCACAAACACATTTAACTGAGATCTAATATGCACCTCAGAGTTGAAATATCTCCTGAACTAATATCTAATGTGCCAAGCATTTGTGTGAACTGGAGATATCCATCCTCAACCTTCGTTACCTTTAGATACGTATCACATAGGTATTTATATGTATATGAATGATTAACTTTGTTACGCCCTAAGCATGAAGATGGGTAAAGAAAAATGCATACCCTCCAACTCCAGCAAACCTGACGTTGATGGGAGAGAGGAGCTTGAGGGAAGCCATTAGTCTGCTGCCAATCACATCTCCCGAGACTTCGCCAGCCACTATGAACACTCTAAGTTCCTCCTCGCTCTTCCCCACCTCTCTTACTCTCGTTGATAATAGTCGCGCTCTACTGTCAATCCAATGCAGCTTCTTATTATTCGTTTTCTGTATGAATATGGTGTGGAAACTCTTAGGCCTGAACAGCCTCCAGACTCGATTAGCTGCCATTTTTCTCATACGGGCATGGACTTACAAACAGGACATGACCCGCACTCGCATTGGATTTAAATGCATCGATATAATGGGACAACCCATTCATGGGATTTTTTCATTTTTTGGGCATACAAGGATTATTATGTTTATTTTGGTGACATTATATCGTCTAAATATATTTTGGGTGGGGTTTGCCCTTTGATTATGGTTTTTTTATTTTTATTTTTATTTATAAATCAATGATTTTGTTGATTTATGTTATTTTATTTAATATAATAATAATAATAAAGGATTTTAATTTACTTATTATATATAAATATATTTTGAGAGAGGTTTGTATTTATGTTTTTTTATTCAATATAATAATAATAATAAAGGATTTTAATTTATTTGGTATTTTTTTAAATTTATGATTTATTTTTATTTATTTTATTATTATTAAAAAAATAAAAAATGTATTTTTAGTATTTTTTTAAATAATTATAATAATTTTGATTTTTTGTTTTTTATTTTTCAATATAAAAATAAATTTTTAAAGAATATATATTTTAATTTTGTTTACTTATAATGAATTTTATTAACTTTTAAAAACTATAAATATTATCATCAAAACATAAAAACATAATTATGATGAAGTCAAATTTAGTTAGTCATTAGATTTTTTTTTGAGGGTTTATTGTTTCTTAAATACCCTTGTTTTATTGTTTTTAAGACCACAAGCTAGTTCCACATGTAACTAACATGTTAGTAAACATAAGTATGATGAAATTGTGTTCTATATTAATAATTTTTAAAATATCAAAATAATAAAAATTTATACAATAAAAAACTGTGTCTAATTATTCTAAGTTTTTGTTTTATTTCTCTGAATCGGCGATATAAATCTGCAGGAAATCACAATTTTGTGTTGTTTAAATTGTATTTCTGAATACAAAAATAAATTTAGCCACTTGAAATCTTTGAGACATTCAAATTATACACAATTAACCACCCAACTATGCAGATTCAACAAATACTAAAAACATTTATAAATTATAATAATTTGTAACTTTCTTAAGGGATTTTTTTTGTTTTCCTAATCCATGTCTAAGTAAAAAAAAACAATTCTAAATTACAATTGCTTGTCATTTTATCTGGGTGGCTTTGTTGTTTTCCAAGTCCACATTTAGGTTTAGGAGTTTATATTAAATCCATTTAAATGGGATCATAAGGTAAAATTTATGTAAATGGTTAAATCAAAGTCTTTATAGTATTCAAGTTCAAATATAAAATTTTCCAAAATCATGTCACTTAAGAGAGTTAAGTTTTGCATTTATGTTGGAATGGAAGTCCCGGCAACCTTAATGGACTATGGAAGTGGAATATCTCAATGGATGTGATATTCACGATATGTTATGCACTTTTGCCAATGTAAGGGATCGAATGAATCAGTAGATAGTAGATTGGCTTAGTTTGAGTGAGTAATGAATTTTTTTTATATATATAAGAGGTTAATAAAGTCATTAGTATACATCTTAGCATATGATTATGGCATAGGGATGTATTTGAGCTAGTAATGAATTATATATATATATATAAAAGGTTAATAAAGTCATTACTCATTTTAGTATATGATAATGGTATATGAATGTATTTGGGGTTATTAAGATTTTTGTTTTTATATTTTGAAAATTTTGAAATTATTATGTAAGTCATTAGGAGTTGTGTTTCATGTCTACATTTGTTATATTCATATATAGTGTGTTTTATTATGTATTTGCTTCATAAAATTTGGTAATAAAGTATTTATTTCAAAAGTATAATATTTTGAGACTATAATGTACTTTTACGAGAATAATATGGGGTATCTAGGGGGGTACCCAAGGGGAAAATGAGTGTAATGTAGCCATAATCATGGAATAGGTTCACTATGTAGTTAGAGGAAATAATATATTAATAAGGGGTTGTTGGCATAGACCCCTAGGAACACTCATGAGAAAGTATAAACACGCATGGGTACCATCATATCAAAATAAGTAAAAATAAGGTTTTTATTAGAACAAGCTAGGGTTTGACAGTCGTGAACACAGCAGAGCGCAACATGATTACCAAAGGGGGCGGTAATGGAACCCCCTCATACAAGCAGGTAGTGGTGGACAGGGGGAAAGGACCACGAGGCGGAGGTTTCAAGGAACCAATGACGAGCACCTCGGGTTTCGGACTGGAAAAGAATCAGGAAAGCAACTCGGAAAAAAGGGACCGCATGGGGGAAGAAGCCAAAGAAACCTAGAACGCAACGCAAGAACCAGAGAACCATAATGGGGTAGAAGGGCGCAACCCGTGTAAACCAAAAACAACATTGATACCCAAGGTAATACTAGAAGACCCACAAACGCAACTCTACCGGGACAAGATGAAGACGCATGCACTA
>JZKD02S1677904.1:9459-20181 GCA_000966675.3 Picea glauca
GAGGCTAATAACCTAATACAAGTTATCTTCTTGAGCCAGCATGTCTTCTAGGGTTATTAGCCAACTCATTAGGGTTTCTTCTTGCTTCCCGGAGTATTCTATTCTCGTCAAGTTTACACGTGGAGGTAAATACCTCCCGCAGCTACCATAATATCGACAATAATCTAGTCTATAAACTTTAATTTACCCCCAACTCTTGCAATATGAATACCATCGAAGTGATTTCAAGAAATTTGTTTAGCATATTTATCTAATAGCTATACATGGATACACTAGTCTCATTCAATATTTACATCATTCCATCAAATGGTTATCCACATTACTAAGGTTGTTTATTTAATTTTTATCTAGACCATAAATTTATTTGAATGAATATATACATCAAAATACAAGTACTATGACTTATATGAAATTACTAAATCATAAGTAGGGTTGTCTTGATTTTAGGTGGATCACATCCAAAGATATACATGTCACGAGCATCCTTAGATGGCACATTATAGATACTTAGGTCCATGTTTTGGTACATTATGTTGCAGACATTCAATTAACTAGTGTAGTGAGTTGTAGATGGACGTTCTTCCTAAAGAGGTACAAGAAAGCACTCAAGGAGTTTGTAAGGGAATGAGCACATCCTAAAGGGTGCATTATTAATTAATATTTCATTTTATGTCCGAGTTCCTAAAACAAATGCATGTAGATGCTCCAATCATGTGGGATGGTGATCGTGATGAAGATAGATTAGAAGGGGACAAACTTGAAATAGATGGATGAACACAAGTTATGGGAGCTAAAATTTTTTTTTGTTGTTGTAAATTCTAGAACTAATCTATTAAAAATACAGTAAAGATATAATCAGAGAGTCATAGTGTTTATCCTTGTGAATGGACAAAACTGAGGCCTGGCCTTATTAGGAATCCAGGCTTGGAAAGTACTTGATCATCTTGCCTGCCCTTAAGTGGGAAATTGGGCTTACAAAAAAGCTCAGAACTATTATTTGTTTTCTTACTAACATAAGACCAAAAAAAAACTTTGAAAATATCTAAATGGAAAAAGACTGAGAAAGAACAAAAGCCTGGAAATCAAGTGTGCTTGTTGATCACTATGGGAGGGTCACCCGGAGGAGTTTCTTCAACAATGGGTCAACCACATAAATCGTTGTCGTTGTCGCTCGAGGATCTAGAGTTGTTCGAGGTTGGTTCCTTGACCGAGAGGCCTGTGCTCTTGATAAAAGGAGCCATCAACGAGTTGTGCTTATCTAGAGTGGTCTCGATGACTGGTTTGTTGGAATTCTCCAATTGTGTCGAGGTGTTGGGGTGGGATGCAAAAGGAAGAGGATGGGTGCCAGGGGAGAAAGGAGCTGATGGAGGAGGAAGAACAGTGGGGTGAGCGAGGCGAACTAGGAGGGATCTAAACAAATACACCTGGGAGGCTGAGGAGGGTGCGGGCGAGGAGGTTTTTCATCATCTAGTAACTGGTGCGGTGTCTAGAGGTGTGTTGGGATGCTGGGAGGGAGCTTGAAATCTCCTCTTCCCAATCATCTAGTAGTTGTCACAGTGATTCGGGGACCAAGAGATCATAGCTGTCCTATATGGCCAGGAGGGGTGGGGGAGGAGTTGTGGAAGCATGCACGCCACGAGCACTTCACCCCAAGGTGGGGGTGGCACGCCTGTAGGGAGGCATGAGTGAGGAGTTGTGCTTGTACGACACTGCGAGGGGGGAGAGCCATCATGGAATGCAGAGAGCAGAGAGATTTCACTTGTGGAGAGGAGAGATCCATCTTATGGAGGAAGCAAAGGAGGAATGACAGGAGAGGTCGTGCCTAGCGGAGTGATAAGTGCCAAGTGAAGGGGAGGTCAAATCCTTCACCATTAATGCAGCCTGCCTTTACAAGCACGTGGACTGGTGCAACGTACAGTAGCAATGCAGGTGAGGAGAAGGAGCCATAGTTGAAGTAATGGAGCGATGTCTCGGTACAAGAGGGCGATTAATTCGCATGAGGAGAAGGTGAGGTGGAGTGAACCCATTCTTTGGTTCACATGTTGAGGTGACGCGAGGTGCCCATCAGGTGGATGGGGGTGAGACCCGCATCTGGGGAAGAAGATTCCCTAAGCGCAATGTCAATACAGAATTGTCTCAAGGAGTGGTTCGAGAGCTCATCCATGGTAAGTTCTTGAAGGTCAGAGTTGTTTGTGAAGCTTTCATTAGAAATTTATTCAACCAGGGAGCTCGCTTTGTGTCGAACATGGAGGAAGGAGATGGAGTCTCTTAATTCCAAAATTTGAGCCAAATGATGAAGACCTTGATACAAACGCCAACTGGGGGAGATTTTTGGTCTTTGTGAGCCATTCTGAAGATGGACTACCATGGAGATGATTAGTTGAGAGTCACCTTCAACTAAAAGAGGAAAAAGCGATATTTGTCAAGCTATTCTGAGGCCATGGAGGAGACCTGAGAGTTTGGAAATGTTGTCATTGTCATGACCTATAGTATCGTAATAAAGATGGACAATGGCGCTCTTATTGTCTTTGAAGATGCCTCCAAATCTCGTCGGACCTGGATTACCTTTTGAGGCACCATCGAAGTTGAGTTTAAGAAAATCGTGAGGAGGAGGAAACCAATGCTCAGGGTTGGAGGGGGACCTCGTGTGGGAATTTGTGGGGGAAAGGGGCCCCACATGGGTAGCAGGAGTGATGTCCCATCCCTGAAGAATTAAAGCTTCATTTGGTAGCGCTTTAAAGTCAAGGTCATACCACGATTGGAGATGAATTGTTTCTAGCATCTGTTTTCGGCAAGTTACCGAGAGGGTATCTTCTAAGGAAGATTAGTCTTCAAAAATTCGGTGGTTTCTCTCTTTCCAGATGTTCCAGACAATAAATCCAGGGAGAAGCTGCTAGAGACAGTTGAGAGTTGTGTTCTGGTAAGGGTTTTCAGCCCAGTTTTTAAGAGTATGAGTTATGTTACCATGAGCCTGGTCATATTTTATACAAAGTAATGTTGCATTATCCCATATGTTGTTAGAGAAGGGGTAGTTGCCAAGGAGATGGTCTATGGATTCCTCATTATTGTAGCAAAGATCACATCTCGAAGGTCCAGAAAACCCTCTTTTGAGGATGTTTTCCCAAGTTAAGATGCGCCTGTGGTGGACCAGCCATAGAAAGATTGAGATCTTTAGCCAAGTTCTAAGGGACCAAACCTTAGCCCAACCAGGGTCAGGAGGATGTGGCGGATGGGGGGTGAGATGTTGATAGGCTTATTTTATTGTAAAAATTCCTTTTGAAGAGTACCCCCATCTGAGATTTTCATTGTCCTGACTGATTTGAATTTTCTAGTTGTTCACATCTTGCACGATTTGTGCTCTAGTGTCTGTCGGTAGGTGAAGAAGGGAGTTGTGAAGCGGTAACCATTGCCTAAAGTTCAGTTGATCCATAATATTCCAGTCGTCCTTAACCTTTATGTTGCCTTGTGGTGGTAGGTTGTGTTGTCTTTCCAAGCTTGGAAGTTGTTTCCAAGAGTCCGACCAGAAATTAGTGTGGACACCATTTATGATTTCCCAAAAGTTGTGTTGTTGGATGAGGTGACATTGGAGTTTTGCAGAATTCCAAATGAGGGAGCCTTTAGAGTTAGGAGTGAAGTGGATCAGGTTGTGATGGTCCCAATTTGGGGCATATTTGTTATGCATGAGTTGTGCCCATGGATTGGAGTTGTTGGATATCTAGTTCCACCAGGTTTTCATGTCAAGAGTTTCATTGATCTTGATTGGATCCCTTAGGCTTAGGCCTCCCATTTGCTTTGATGAACATATTGTGTCCCATTTGACCAGAGCCCATTTGTGGGTGTTATTGTCACCACTCCAGTAAAAAGTGAGTTGTATCTTTCAGATGGATTTGAGGACCCATTTGGGGGCTGCAAGAATAGAGAAGAGATACAAAGGCATTGTTTTCAAAAAATATTTGATGAGAACTAGACGCCCTACTAAATTAAGGGTTCTGAAGGTCCAAGAGGATATATTTTGAGTTAATTTGTCAATGATTTCTTTCCAGGTGGAGTGTTTGATGACTGAAGTGAGTAGGGGAGCGCCCAGGTATTTGGAAGGAAGAGAGGAGGTAGGAAAACCCATAGTTATAGCAATGTTACGTTGGGTAGTGGGGGGCGTGTTGAAGAAAAAGATGAGAGATTTATCCAAATTAACAGAGGCTCCTGAGGCATTTGAAAAAGTGTTGAGCAAGATTTTAAGGGTGCGGTCTTCTTGAATGGAGGGGTGTGCCAAGAGTAGGTTATCATCAACAAATTAGTAGTGGGTCAAGGGCTGACTGTTGTGGAGACTTGGTCCTTTGAGAGAGCCACTTGAGCAGACACTTGTTAGCATTCGACTTATCCCTTCAGCCACGAGGATAAGAATAAAAGGGGAGAGGGGATCTCCATGTCGGATTCCATGGGAGGGGATGAAGGTGGGGGAGAGGGATCCAATGAAAAGAACAAATAAAAAAGTGGAGGAAAAAAGAGAGAGGATCTAGCATACCCAATCTTGATTAAAGTCGAAGGCTAGGAGAATCTTTTCAATGTAATCCCAATTGAGGCGATCAAAGATTTGGAGAGGTCTAGTTTAAGAAGCATGCTCAGTTTCTTGGTAGTTTTTAGGGAGTGGATAACCTCATGGACTAGAATGATTCCATCAAGAATCTTCCTGCCCTCTACATAGCCCGTTTGTTCGGGGGAAATGAGCAGGGGAAGGAGACATTTTAACCTATTAGCTATGACTTTGGTGATAATTTTGTAGATAACATTGCAGAGAGATATGGGTTTGTACTTACTTGGAGCTGCAACATTTTCTTCTTTAGGGATCAAAGTGAGAAAGGTGGTGTTGAGGGCAAGGAGGACCCATTGAGGATTGTGTGATTCTTCCACGATGTCCACCATGTACAGCTTTAGCAAATCCCAACAGGCATGGAAGAAGTTGATTGTAAAACCATCCGACCCAGAAATCGTACCTTCTTTCATTTGCGTGACAACGGATTCCACCTCTTGTAGAGTGATTGGGAACATTAGGGAAGCATTTTTTTGGTCAGTGACCAAGCAAGGGATGTGGTTGGCTGCTTGTTGGATGGTGTCCCCCCTAGAAGGATTCTCCTCTATGAGTAGATCTTCATAAGATGAGACCAACTCAGTTTCTATGTCCTTGTGGGTTTCAAGCCGAGTACCATCTTGCTTTTTGATTCAGGAGATTATGTTATGCATTATGTGCTGGATGGTTGAGTGGTGGAAGAAAGAGGTGTTGTGTTCACCTTCCTTTAGCCAGGAGATTCTGGATTTTTGTTTCCATAGCATTTCTTCTTGCTGAGAGCGCTCCTCTATTTGAGATTGAAGTTTTGATTCTCTAAGAGAGAGTTTTGTCGAGCGTCCTTCCTGGATGATCTGTCACTGTAGGTTTCCATGTTCTTCTCCAGGGTGTTTTTTTCTAAGGAGATATTCCCAAAAGTCATTTTGTTCCACATTTTTAAATGTTGTTTCAACATTTTTAGCTTTTGCTAAAATCTATACATTTTGGAGCAGCCTGGGGGATGGGTGGAAGACCACCAGTTTGGGATCATAGGCTTGAACTCTGGATTGGATAACCAAAAAAAATTGAATCTGAAGGGACGAAAATGATCCTTACCTCTTTGGTGCCAGTGCAAGCAGATGGGCAAGTGGTCTGAGCCCAAGGAAGGGAGAATGGAGGAGGAAAGCTCATCCTCTGTTGTTGCAATGTCTTCAGAGAATATAAATATGTTGAGGTATAAATATGTTGAGGTATAAATGCCTCTACATCGGTTATTCTAGGTATAAATGCCATTGGTGGTTTCCAGATCCACCGATTCATTTTTCTCAATGAAATTCTCAAAGCTTGTGTCCTCCTGTGTGAGTAAGCGGTGCCATCCTTTCTTTTCCTGGATATTGGTGATGAGTTTGAAGTCACCACCGAGAATCCTGTTCTTTTTGGGTTGTTCTTTCTTATACCAATCCAGGAGGTTCATAAGTTTGATATTTTGATCAGAAGTTTGTGGATCATAGACATTGGTGATGTAGCCATGCACATCCATACCAATAAGATGGTAGGACGTTGAGATAGAGTTTCTGGTGGTGGTGAAGTCATTGAGGGTGATAACTAAAGGATTCCAAGCGATTGCAAGACCACCTAAGGCTCTGGCCGCATCAACTGCAATGGAGTTACTATTTTTCCAAAGACACAAAAGCAGAGCCTAGAAGTTTTCACTGTTGCTTTTTGTTTCCTGAATCAATTGTATTGTGCGTTTTTCTTGGTGAATTTTTCTGCGAAGCATTCTGTGTTTTCTAAGATCGTTGATGCCCCTAACATTCCAAGAAATCACTTTCATTGGGAACCTTGAGTGTTGGAAGAAAAAAATTCAGTGAGTTGATCATATTGTCGTGACTCCACTCACCTGGAACCCAAAGAAGCGATGCATTGGAGATCTGTTTTGCATCCTCTCTTTTTGAGATCTTTGACGACCTTTTTCAGATCAATTGGTGGGTTATTTTGTATCCCAAGTCTAGCATGCAATTTGGCTTTGTTGAGGACTTCCTTGAGGAGATGAATATTCTTTGGGGCTATCATGTGGAAGGCATGTTTTTTGCATGCATCCTCCAATCCAAGGAGATCTAGCTCACCTAGATCTAGATCTCCCATATCTTCATCCATTAGCGCGTCAAAATCCTGACTGGTGGAACAAATCGTATTTTCGGTTAGAAGCGTTGAGTATGGGATGGGTTGGGAGTTGATCTCTTTGAGGATTGGATCTATAGGGGGAATTCTACCCTAGTTTTCCGCTAGCTCCTGGTCCTGCTTTTTGGGGATCGGTTGTATTTCTTCCTCAATGGGATCTTCCCCATTTGATTGTTGGGTGAGGGCTTGAAATTTGTTGCTTGTCGATGAATCCATGGATTTGGCTGCAGCGTGGGATTTCCAGTTGTTTCGTCGTCCAGCGGGGATTGTTCTGAATCCTTCCTCGTCCGTGAGAGTGACACTTTTGAGAGTTGTGGCTAACTTGTTTTGAGGGTATTCTATGAAGATGTTTCCATGTTCATGGCATTTGTGACATCTGAAGGGGACATGCTCATAATCTAGAGTTTGGATCCATTATGTGTCTTCATGCACGAGGTAAATCGAGTCTGATAGGGCTTTGGTGATGTGCATGTAGATTCAAATCCTGGCATAGGAGGTATACTTGTTGGTTTTAGTTTGCTATGCTATTTTGACAAAGTTACCCAGGGTGTTGCCAATGTCTGTGAGTGTTTTTTCATCCCAGTTGTCTTGAGGAAAGGAGTAGATTCTGATCCAAACTAGAGCCCAGGTGAAGTCTTCTTTGTCTGGATTGAAGCGTTATGTCAAGTTCTGAAGGTATAAGCCTGTTGAGTTAAAGAAGTAGGGGCCCCCTTCCAGTATTCTGTCTCTATCATCGAGTTGAGTGAAGATGATAGTGAAGAAACCGTTTGAGCCAAGTTGGATGTCAAAATGTTCTTTCAGTTTCCATTTCTCTATGATCCAGCTTAGAAGTGCGTGCCCCATGGGCCAGATTCCAATGAATTTTCCTATGAGTGCGTAAGTTTTCATGTGTTCGATTATGGCGGATACGAGCTGGTGGTAGCTCGATCCTCATTCTTTCCTCAGATTTGGAAATGCATGTGCTAGTTTTGGTTGCCTTCGGAGCTGGGTTGGTCAAAGGCAGCTGGGAAGGTGTCGATTGCTTTGCATTATTCAAAGTTTGTTGATCTTCTTGCATGGGTTCATGGGTATGTTGATCTTCCTGCATGGGTTCCTGAGTTTTTCCGGGAGCATTGTTTAGGGATTCTTTGTAGGATAGGGAGGATCCCCCGACTCCTCCCTTGGGGGAGGACATGGGCATATGAAGCTAGCTTCCCACGACTATGGTGGCCCAGACGAGGGTGAGCACGGACAAAGGTTTGCACGGAGCTAGGGTTGTGTGCATCAACAAAAAAGGTGGAGTCTCGCGAGTGAACGTTCCTAGTATAAGGTATTTGTCTTGGGAGCTAACATTCTTATCTCACGTATATTATTTCAATTGTTTTAAATGCATAACATTAAATGCTGAGTGATATTGCATATGAGGATGAATGAGATTGAAGGAATAAATTTGTTTTGTTCAATATGGAGAGGCTACCTAGAAAAAGAGGTGATGTATAATGAGATGCATAAAAAATGACACAAATACATATAGTCATTTATAAGGACAATTCCTCATATTCCACTCCCTCAAGAATTAAGTGATTAATGCCTACAAAGTGCACAGGCACATGGGTGAAGGAGAAAATTATAAATTAGGTATAATCAACAAGGAAAGTCAACTAGATGCTTATACCATAAAAATGTGCAAATACATCTATGCATGAAGGTACGAACATATTTTGTAATGTGGGCAGATGGTTATTAGTTTCTAGAGGAGAGTGCAGATCATGGAAAACAAAAATGTGGTTGTGGAGTGTCTGTTGCATTTGATCAAACAATATATTCAAGTTCAAGAGATACGAACCTAATAGAAGGAAAGTTTCATTATATTGGCACCATTCATGAGATAATTGAGTTGGAATCTAAATCCTTTATATGTGTGATTTTTAAATGCAAATACTTTGATTTTTGTTTTAATAGAAGGAGATATGTTAGACATGACTTGGTTAGGGAATTATAATCTATTGACATACATAGAGAAACCTTTGCATCTTAGGCCAAAGCATATGTGCTTCTAGAACACTATAAATATATTTACTTTCATCGTGATGTATAAGGTGAAAATTGGTGGTTTGGTATTTCTTGTACACCCAAAGGAAAAGGGCTTTTGAAAATGTACAAGTTACAATTATTGCACCGGGTAAAAAATAGGATGATGTAGATACAAGTGGCGAAGTAAATGTAGTTGATCAATTAGCATTAGGATGTAGTGATGTCAAGCATTCATTGTACTCTTAGTGATTTTTCAATTAGTACAAATAATTTATGGTTTCATATTGTTATTTTGTGAATTTTAATGAATTGGAGTTGTTAATTCATAAGCTATATTTTAATGAACATTGATCAACCAATTTTTGGCCCAACCAATGGGCATACAAATATATTGGCACCAAATATAAATAGGGTAAATGATAATAAAAAATAAAAAATAAACACTAAATTTTGATTGTTTTGAGTACATAAATACATTATCACTCACATCTTTATTATTTTTCTACTTTGATAATTTCAATGCCTAGGTAACTAGTATAGGTAAATAATTCAATCTTCTAGGCGAATTGTCCTTTTACATGTTGCATATACTGGATTATAACATCGCAGTAGGTTAGCTCAAGTGGTTGAGTGTTGTGAATTATAAGGAGGAGGTTACGGGTTCAAGTCCTTAGAATGAGGGGAAGTGTCGAGAGGATTTCCTATTAAATAAAGTATCAATCTTTTTGAGGCAGACTGAAATACTCCTCTGACTTTGTAATTTTGTTACTTTAATAAAATTGCTTGACTTTTTCCTTGGATTATAGCCAAAGTTAACAGTAAATATACCTACACATGTCCATATGATTTCTTTACTATTTAATTTTGTGTCCATGTATCTCATCTTGAACTTTTGTTCCACTTCCCTTGAAGTTTTCTTAAGTGAAAAGCTTTTTTGGGTTTTTATTTACAATTATATAGTGATGCTACCTCTTTTGCTTAGTATGTTGTGCATCTGGTAATTCTTATAAATCCTAACTTTAGAGTTTACCCCTAGTTTACCAAATTCCTTTTGCATGGTTTTTTGAGTATTTCTCCTAAGTTGGCTACCACTCAGCTACTTGTACTTGGTGGGTAGTTTTTTAAGGTGGGAAACAAGTGTATCATGTCTAGTTCCCTTTAATGGGTACTAGGAAAATTGTGATCAACAATAAGGCATTGTGAATGTAAGAGACTTAGTTTCCTTTGGTTGGTAGAATCATTATAAATGATCTTATTGTTGTGGGTTTAGAAATGGGTTTCTACTTATAATTTGGGGGTGGTGGTGGTGCATAGTACTTGTTGCAATTTTGAGTCCATTCAATATCTTAAGAGCTTATATGAGTAGATTCTAGCAAACAAAAGAGTCTTTGCAAGAACATTCTATCCCACAAAATTGTTGTACATATACACAGTTTTTATGGCACAGTTATGACGTGAAAACTCACTATGATGATGCAAATTTACTTCTTCAATGTGGTTGTGATCTAAAATATGACACAATGAGACGCAAATACAACACAAATGTTCTCAACACATGTGCGTATGTATTACTTTGTGTCATCCTACATTGCAAAAAAACGATGCTCTAAAAAAAAACCTTAGCTAGCCTTGACAGGGTAGAGCCTTGTATTGTACTACTATTGTTTCCTTTTACCATGACATGGGAAGTAACCTCTTCATTATAAAATGGTAGAATGAAAGTGCCATGATGAAGGAGAACATGCAACCATGCACCTACATTCACATCACCATCATTAAACGTCATAAAATTGTTAGTACAATCCTTCCATGTGTGTGTGTAAAACAAGCCTAGTGGGTTAGCGCAATCAATTCAAATATATTATTTCAAGGTGGAACTAAGCTACCCTCCATCAAAGAAAAGGGTAGTTGGAAGTTGAACTATTGTGGCTTGCAGTTGAGCTACTCTCCATCCATATATTTTGGTGAAATGGGAGGATTATACAACA
>JZKD02S1677904.1:20191-47471 GCA_000966675.3 Picea glauca
AAAGAAGGTGATCTCTAGCTCGAGGAGGTAAATTCCATAATAGTAAGCCAAAAGAAAACACTTGACAATATTCTCTCCAAAATAAGTATGAATTAAGATCAAGCATTGAAGATACTACAAAATAACAAGTTGTAAGAAAACAATGAAGATTTGTTTGGAGCCAAAAAGGTGAAGATTATAATATTCAAACAATATTAGAACCCTCGTTCCCAATGAAATTTGCAAGAAAGATGGAAAGGTGTGCATAGACACTTGAATTTCCAAGGAAGCAAATGGGTGTCATGGATACACATGGAATTAAAAAAGGGAAACCACGTGAAGAGATATTACTAATGACCAACAACCAAAACAAAATGGCAAGGTTACAAACACTCGTGGAATTAAAGTTAGAGTAACTATATGAAGACATACTATCAAAGATCAACAATAGTAAATATTTCTTATGAATGGATAGAGGCTCACGAGTGACAACAATTCAGTGCCAACCTATGATGATTATGCAAATGATAGATGAAACAATATGTTGATTACAAATTTATCTCATATTAGTAATGAGTGAGAAAAAAAAATTTATATATATATAATATTAAAGATGATGATTATTGTTCAATGAGACTAATTTTGGTTTATTAAATAACTTGGAAATGAAATTTTTGAGTTCCTTTTGTTATGACGTGTTGACAATTTATGGAGTTTGATTTTGTTACAAATGTTTTCAAAGTTAGATCTAATGTCTTAATAAGCCAGACATTCGAAGAGAAAGTGACTTTCATCCTCTATTTAATTTGTCTCATAGATTTTACAGATTTTTTCTGGCGAAGGTGTTTTATGTCCTGTCCAACACCATGTTTGAAGTTTGGGAATTTGTTCTTATCTTGGCAATGTTCATTTTAGTTTTTGAGCCGGTAATAATAAAAATATAGTTTTGATCTTCTAACTTGGAGTTAATGATTTCTTTATAGTAATTCAACTTTCTCTTATTCTCGGTCTCCCTATCACTCCACATTTTCTCTTTAAACTCAATTATGATTGTGCTTTTAACAATATTGACATCTTAGGGGGCATCCTCCTCCATTATCCCCATAAATCTCTATTTGAACCTATTTTGAGCCTTGAATTACTTCTATTGATGTTTGAAGCAATGATTGGAAGCCTCTCATTCTTCATGTTAACTTGCTTATGCTCATACACTAAGTGTTTGGTGATATCCTTACTCTTGATGGGTGGAATCTCAACTTATAGAAGGAGGATTGGTAAGGTGCATTTCACTTAATTTTAAGGTTCTTCATTATAAAACTCTTATGGATTTGCTCAACTTTCCTCTAATTTTCTCTAGAAATACTGCAACCCTAAACCTTGTAACGATATATAATCATTGGGGTAACAAGGGTATCAAAGAAGGCCTCCATTTTTCCCCAAACCAAAATTTATGTAGCTTTACAATTGTTCTTGAAACCAAAATAATCTCTCCAACCTCTATTGATTCTTTTTTCAACACATCAATTCCAATTTAGATCGTGATGAAATTTGATTATGATATACTTAAATTTGGACCTCTTCTGAGTTATTGCTATCATAAACAAGACCGGTGTAAGTATTCGTTTCGATTTAATGATCATTAACTTTTTTTATTTGTATTTATAGGCATCCTAGAGTTAGTACATAATCTTTGAAAATTTTAAGTTGCTTGTCAAGGTCATAGGAGCTCCTCTCTAAAAGGACAATATTATTTACATACATAAGGAGGAGGAAGACTAATCTTAACAACTTCTTTCTTGCACATCCTACTTCCTCCAATCTACTAGCTTGTTAATAAAAATACCAAAATAGTTGGTGAAAAATGACAACCTTGCTTAACCCCTATATTACAATTGATATCCTTTGACTAACCCATGTTATTTCTAAAATTGGCAATGACCCTCATGTATAGCCTTATTACTTGCTCTTCTTGCTTGGATACTCTTCAACTGTGCACATCTATCTTTTATTTATATTGTTTATGCGTTCACTTATGGGGCTGACTTGTAAAATTGATTCGGTCAACCTGCACTTTCTGGTTGGATCGACCTGACATAATATTTCATATATTCTCATTCCTAAAGAGTTAGAGGGAGTGCCATATACCTCCATAAAGGTTTTAGAATAAACTTTTGAACCATATATCCTATGCTGCCATTTGAGATAGGTCTTCAAAGTAAAAAGGCCTTCAAATATAGGGTATCCAAATTGAGCATAAAAAATCCAAAAACAATATTTCCAACAATATCCATCTTGCAATCTTTATCTTGGACATTTGTAGTCTCCCCCTGTCTTTGACATCAATGACAACAATATTTCCAACAATATCCCCCTTTGTCATTGATGACAACCCTTGGTGAATTCTGCAATACTCCCCCTGTCTACAATTTCTCTCCCTTTGACATCAATGGCAAAGGGATACTCCCCTTGAGCTTGTGTTTCCCTTTACTGACATGGCTTTCAAATAATGTCAGTAGGTTTTTATATCCTTGGCATATCTATTACTTCTTGTGTTTTGTTGAGTTTTACTAGATTTTCAAATTTTATATGACCGGCCTTCTATGCCATAACTAGTTTTCATTTACTTGTTCCATACAACATTTTTCTCCTTTGACTTCATCGAGAATGTATACATTGATCAGGGTTTTATTTGTATTTTCCACTAATCTTCCTGAACCTGCTTTCCCTATCTCACATCCTTTAGAATGAAATGTGAGGTTGTAACCTTGATCACACATTTGACTGACACTTAGAAGAGTGTGTTTTAACCCTTCAACATACAAGACATTATGTGTTTTAGTCTTTTCATTATCAACACTAATGGTACCTTTTCCAACTATCCTTGCAAAAGCATTATCCCCAAAGGTAACACTGCCTCCTTTTTCTTCCTTTAGGGTGAGAAATTTGTTATGATCCCCTGTCATGTGTTTTGAACATCCACTATCAATGTACCATTGGCTTCCTTTGTATTTAGCATACATTGCAAGTCCACATTCTTCCTTCTTTAGTACTTCTTGCTTCCTTCTCCACACCTTTGTGTATTCTTCTCTATGCTTGGTAAGAACATATTCTTCCCTATTTTGTTTAGGAAACTTTATTATGTTGCTTCTACAATCACATGTTATGTGCCCATATTTATTGCACTTATAACATTTAGTATTGTAATCAAGTAGGGGTGTTATAGCGTCATTTGACACCACATATTCTAATGACGACTCATTGGCCTCGGTTACATCCCTCTCCATGTTTGCAGGAGCAAAATCCCCCTTTTCCTCCCTAAAAACATCTTAAAAAATCCCATTTTTCTAGATGTACGTGAATCTCCTTAAAAAAACAAGTCAACAACCCATGTACATGTTTGATTGGATAAAAAAAATAATAAATATTGATGTTTCAGGCAGAGTTGATGGGTTCCCTAGGTTCCCAACCTCCTATATCCTGTTAATAACTACTTCAACTGTCAAAAGGTAGTATAAAAGAGAGTCTTGGGATGGAGAAAAAAGATATCAAAGAGATGCAGCGTTATGCTGGCAATTTCTTTATAGCCCTACAAGCCCTTGTTTCCCTTTATTTTTGAGATTATCTCCCCCCCCTGAAAACCCTTGTTTTCAGGATTTGTGTTTCCCCTTATCCTATCAAGAAGAAAGTCATTGCTTCCTTGGACCCGCTGGAACATAAAACTTTGGAGGTAGTGCTTGTCGTCTCAGGCCTTGGGTGGAGGAACTTGGATCCTGGTTCCATTATCGTGCCACAATGGTTATAGATTGTAACCAACTCCTTTTGTTTTTATTAATAAAAGAACTCTCATTCTCGTCCACTTCTCTTTATTAATTCATGTTTTTGATGAGATTATTTGTATCTTATTTTGAATCTAACATAGAAAGTGAATTGATTATATTTGGTTAGTTAGCACGGATAACTACCTTCTTGTAGTTGCATACTTCTTTGTTTGCATGATTTTTAGAATATCGCAGTAAAGGAGTTCTAGAGCGAAATCCCTCGAGCAGGATCGACTTCAAATGTCGTGTTCTAGGTATGTTCTCTTTCCTTTCTTCCGAAAGTTAGTTATTGCAAGTAGTTATGTTTAATTAACTACCTAATTAGAGTATGAGAGAAGTCTTTTGAGGGCAGTGCTCTTTTGCGGCCCGTGACCCAAAGCCATAGGACTCAGATTTATGTAACAAGGGGAGGAAATGAATAGTAGTTATATCAACAAACCCATGAGAACGTTTGGTTTTATTTCTCACGTAATCATTCTTTGAGGTCTTATAAGAACCTTTGTTTCTATGTTTCACATGATCACTTCTTGCATAAGCTCTACAATCTAGTGCTTTATGATCCAAAACATTATTGCAAGAAAAACAATAGCCAAGAAAGAGATTTTGGTACGGGGTTGGGAAAGGCCTTCTTGGTGAATAGCTCTTATGAACTCATTTTTCTTGTTCTTGTGAGAAGAATCAGGTTTCAGTTGGTCATCATTTCCTTTCGTGCTGTTGCTTTTATTGTTGATGGAGCCTTTGAGGATATTAGCATAGATTTTAGGCTTTTCTTTATTTTCCTTTTTTGATGGCTTTGTGACCTTAGTGCTTGCATCACCCTTGGGGGTATTTTGTTTTTCGTCATAGCCAAGACTTATCTTGATGAATGGTGACCTTTGGTAACTGAGAATATTATCTAAGATTTCATTACTTTTTCCAAACTTCAAGATTCTACTCAACTGATCAATTGTTTTCTCTAGTTCTTTTCTTAAGGAAATGATTTCAGCCTCTAGCTTCTCACAATTTTCTTCATTTTCTTTCAGCTAGCTTCTCACCACTTCTTCTATCCTTTTTGCCTCTTCTAGTTGAGTCTTCAGGATGATAACTGTTTTTTTTGTTTCATCAAGATCATGATACTTCTTTTCATATTTTTTCATTTTCTCTTTCTGCTTTTATTCTTTCCCCCGAGTCTTTTTATTTATTCTAAGGCACTAATGAGTTATGCTTCAAGATTCACTTCCCCATCAATCTCTTCTTCTTTCGAATCTGATTTTTGTTTCTAATTGACTTCATTTTCTGTATTAGTAGACTTTGTATCCATGGCCATGAAGATGAATTCTTCTTTGTTAATATCAAAAACATATCCATCACTTTCTTCAGACGAGCTATGTCCTTTATAGAGTAAAAAATATTCTTCTTAGTATATTTTCCTCTTTTGTGTTTATAGGGTTTTCTTTTATTGTTATGTTCTTCTTCATAATTATTGTCTTCATCATCACTATCTTCCCTTTTTCCATATGGACATTTAGCAACAAAATTTCATACTCTACCACAATTAAAACATTTAAAGGGTAGCTTACCTTTGTATTTTCCAGATCCTCTTTTTAGCTTTCTCACGAATTATGATTCTTCTATATTTAATTCACGACTGGAACAATCATAGGATCTATGTCCTTTTGTCTTCTTTGTTTCTTTGAAATTTGCTTCCTTCGGTGTTGGATTTTCTTTTTCTATCCTCATCTCATATGCAGTGAGAATCTCATGCAATTCATCCATTGTTAATGAATCAAGGTCCTTCATTTCTTCAATGGCGAAAACTTTGGCATCAAATCTCAAGGGGATTTACCTTAACACCTTTTGTACAATCATCGGTTATTCGATTTTTTCACCAAGTCCTCTGATGGTGTTGACAATTTTATCGACATTGAGAAGATAGGTTGCACCATTCTCTTCATCTTTCATTTTCATGCTCTCAAACTATCTTCCATGAGTTTGGAGCTTCACCTTCTTAGCCTTGTCATAGCCTTCATAGACATTTTGAAGCTTGTCCCAAATTTATTTGCCGATATGCAATGCATCACCTTGACAAACTCGGATTCTTATAGACCACACAAGATGGAATTCGTGGCTTTTGCATTATTTTCACTAGGCTTCTTCCTGATTTCACTTGTTGGTGGAGTTGTTGGTGTTTTATAACTAGTCACGACTGATTCCCAAATATCAAACCCAAGGGCCATTAGATATGTTCACATCCTTATGCTCCATAATGCATAGTCTGTTTTGTCAAACAATGGAGCCCTATTTGTGGAGAAACCTTCTTGATTGGCCATGTGCTCTCGAGATCTAGCTTCCAATGGTTAGACTATTTCCGAAGGAATTAGCTCTAATACCAATTATTGAACTTATGATTATACTAAGAGGGGGGGTGAATTGATATAAGATACTTTTTACTTTAAATGAGCATATGCAATATCAAAGAACAATACATAGAGTTTAATTTGGAAACCCTTGTGGGAGAAAACCACAAAAACCTATCTTTATAAATATCAGTAAGCACTAACCTACTATTGTAAACATTGTAGGCACCAACATACTAAAGGAACCAATCTCTTCAAATGGGCACCAACTCATCAAGATATTGTGTAGGCACCAACCTACTAGAGACACGAATCTCTTCAGCTTAGCACCAACTCAGTAAGATATTGTGTAGGCACCAACCTACTGGAGACACCAATCTCCTCAGTTGAGAACCAACTCAGTAAGACCTGTATAGGCACCAATCTAAGATCTTCATACACATAGCACTTTCAACTTCACCCACATTCTTCATACCTCATGCATTTCAAAACATCATCATACCCTTAACTTTCATGCTCCAATGCCCTTCCTTGCTTCACACCCTAGACATAGCTTTAAACCCTAGTTAGATTTAGCCTGCATGCCTTAGTGAACCTCGTATCATCATTCCCAAAATATAATTCCAGACTACAACATCACAACCTCAAAACAACACACTATGAAGCATCATAGACCTTAGTCCTTCATAGCGCACCCTTAAAATTCCAAGAACACTCCTCTTGCGCACCTTTAGACCCCAAGAATATTCCATGGCTCCTCTTGCACACCTCAGATCTCTTTTATGCACTTGTACTTGATGTTATTGCTTGGATACACTTCAAATGCGCACATCTATAATGTATTTATAGTGTTTATGAGTTCACTTATGGGGCCGACTTGTAAAACTGGTTGGGTCAACATGTACTTTCCTGTTGGGATGACTTGAAAAAATCTTTCATATGTCCTCATTCTTATGGAGTTAGAGGTAGTGCCATATACCGCTAGAAAGGTCTCGGAATAAATTTTTCAACCACATATCCTATGGTCCCATTTGAGCTAGGTCTTCAGAGTAAAAAGGCCTTCAAAGATAGAATATCCAAACTGAGCATCAAAAATCCAAAAACAATATTTCCAACAATATCCATCTTGTAATCTTTATCTTCGACATATCTAGTCTCCCCCTATCTTTGACATCAATGACAACAATATTTCCAACAAGACAAATCTTGAACATGTTAATGAGTTTCGATTAGGTGGTTATTCACTCTATGTTGCACTTGTAGAAGTGGTTGTCAAAGAAAATACCTAGAATCCAAGTTATTGAGATTAGGTTTGTAGGATTTATTCATTGTTTAGGATGTACATTTGTCCATAGAAATTCTCCATTTACTTTTTGGGCAACAATCTGTTAGCTTCCAATGCGTGGAAACTGGATAGGGGATTTTGCAACTTTTGAAATATGTCCACAAACAAATTCTACAATTGTTCCCATGAATGATTTGATATGCAAAAAAACTAATCATTGATGCCAAGAAATTGTTATACCTCTCACAATTATGAAAAGTCAAGCTTTAACTGTGGTTCCATTTGTAATATATTGTAGCATAATCTAATTATTGAACAATTACAAGTGATCTATTGACTTACCTTTGCCATGAAAGGTTGGAGAGTATAACCCATCTCACTAATATGTTACCTATGGCCCTGTATTCACCATTATTAACTATTGTGCTATCCCATTCCACCACTTGAAAGTTGATTGACTCCCAAATAAAAAATTATTCTTTAGGTTGGTGTTTGTCGACTAAAAATTGGTTGATAACACAAACAATTTTTTTTCTTAAATAAATATATGATATTAACCAATGATTTTTCCAATGTAGTTTTTAATTTTGTACCTCATTTGAAGTTTGAACAAGTGCATGATGAAACACTTATATGGTACTTCCACATAGATCTTGAGCTTATGATTACTACACTAGTTCCAAATACAAGTTTCTTAGGCATGTCAAGCTTTGACATGGTATATAGTGGATTTTCTATGGAGTTTCACACGTTATCCATATAATCAAGATTACTAGTTTATTATTCTCATAGCCATACCTATGTAGGTATCACGTCCTTTTCTATTGCATGAGATTTATTTTTTTGAGCTAAGAAAGTAAATTGTAGTGGTTTTTTCTTTAGTAGTGTCTCCCACTTCTATGCGTTGGCATTTTTAGTATCTCTCTCTTCATTCAACACCAAATATCCTTTTGTTACCTTTACTCCAAATTATGCATAGAGGCTCTTTGTTCCTTGTGTATACAAGACAAAAAAATGGGGCTTACTCTTCTCTCTCTATAACCATTGTCCAACATATGGTACTAGTGTCTATTGAATAGTTCTTTATTAGTCTCTCCTTTCCACCTTCACTAACCCTTTCCTATCTTGCACCATTTAGTGGGTCTAATTTCATATCATTGTTTACTTTTTGCAGCTTAGCCACATTTTCTAAGATTATAGGGTTGCTTCCTCCCCATTTATTCTTTTTCTTATGCTCTTCATCATCCATGTTCCAAACATGGTTCAATGATCTATGGATTTTCATTTGGTGGCATGAAGAACCCTTTGGTTGTACCTCCTAAACACAAATGACCGTCAGGGATTTAGTACAAAACATAACTTTTCTCTATCTCTCTCTACATGTTAGAGTGATTTCAATGTTGTTTCATTTAGTGTCAGTTTCATTACCTCACACCTAATCAATTATGCCTCATAGTGTTGTTAGTGCCAAACACTCAGTTTTTGTTAGGTGATGGAACCAATCATTGATACTCAAATTGATTCATTACATAAGATGATAATTGTAAAGAGGCATATTAGAGACGTTGGAATATAACACTCTAATATTAAAGCTGAAGTGTAATAAAGCCATGTCGCTATTAATGACTTTAATAAAATGATATTAGAGTCTTTTTTTATTAAGTGGTTAGAACAATTAGGTAGTATAACCACTACACTGATATAATAAAGGGAATCCCCTCAATTCCATTTCAAAGTTCATCTTTTGTACTTCTCTCGTTTATATTGTTCACCAAAATGGTATTAAAGAAAAATATTTTATCGACATGGTATGAGAGCAGAAATATCTTCTTCTTCTTTTGGAGAATATTAAAAAATAAGGAAAGTCATTGCAAGATTTGCTTATAAACGCTAGAAAAAGAATTACAATCTTATTGAAATAAAAAATTTCTTAGACAATTTTCTAAAATTGTCCTCCTTTCGCTAAAGAGACTAATCAGATATGGATATGTATATGGCTGCATGTTGGGATTCACCCTCATCTTCTTCACATGTATAAAATTCCAGAGGAAGAGAGAGAGCCTCTCGGTATTAGCTCCAACATTTAGTTTTCTGTAAATATGTTTAAAATATTTTTTTTGTGAAATTTCCTTTTAGTTCTTTTATTCTTTCCATTATATGAGAGACATTTATGTTTTGCAAGTTGATCATACCATTGATCTAGTCTATAACAATTTTGGAATCACCCATAATCTACATTTGGACCAATCCTTTCTCCACTGGAAACCTCATCAATAACCATTAGGCACTCAATTCTACCCAATTGTTCATACCTTCACCCATGCCTTCTTTAAAATATATTTTATGATCTTCCTTATAAATAAAAAAATGCATCTTGCCCCACTTATCCCAGGAACACCTTAGCATCCCCCATCAAAATAACGCCATGCATATGATTTATTGATGTTGGGACTTGTTACCACCCTTGTAGATTTTTTCTTACTTGGCTTCCAAACCTCTTCACAAGCATGTTTGATTTAGTATATTTCTTGAATAGGCAACATTTCCTTGCTTTGGAAAATATTTTCATTTCTTTCCAGCCATAAAGCCTAAAGTATATAAGATAAGGCCTCATCTCCCCTCATTGATTTATCCTTGAACCAGATTTCCAAGCAAACCTCAACAATGCCTCCTTGCCACTTTCCTTTTCTCCTTGTCATCTTCAAAGCTTCCTCCCAAATTGTTGTAGTAAAAATACATTTTTTCAATAAGTGTGGAATAGTCTCATCATTGTTTTTTGCGGAAAATACATCTTCTTGGTCCTTGCGAGGCTATATTTTTAAAATTATCTCAAGTTAGAATTTTTTTTTGCAAGGCTTAACCAAAGAAAAATTGTTGTCTTTAATGTTTCTTTAATTTTCCAGGTAGACTTCCACCACCACTTTTGATCATGTTCTTCCTCATCTAGAAACATTGCTTTGTATCCTAGCTTGGCAATATATCTTCTATATGAATTGTTTTTTTACCATACCAGTTCATCATCTTCTTCCTTGATCTTTATTGCACTCTATTTGAGCCTTTGCACATAATGATTCCAAGTTATAGCTTCTTCCCCTTAAAGTCACAACTTACTTTCTCATATCTAGCCTTGGTTCCATATAGATGAGTTCACTTGATCTTTTACCTCTTCCAAGAAAAGTATCCCATACATATTTAGAGAGTTTATTGGAGGCTCAAAAAGTCTAACATTTCTAGAACTACTTACCCAAGGATATCATCATATCCTCAACTTCAACCCATTTCCCACTCTCCAAGCCTACCAATCCCCCATGATTAAGAAATATTTTACAAGGTCCATCCATATTATGGAAGCTCCACCATAGTTTTCACTAGCATTCTTATTCAATCCTCAAGAGAATAGGGTGTAATATATTTTTGCATTGTCACTTAATTCCATAGGCCCTCTTCCTTTATTAACCTCCTAAGGCTCTTACCTACCAATACTTGGCGAAAATAATGAATGTTCTTCAAACCCCATCCCCCAACTTGTTTGGGTTTAGCCAACCTTTTCCATTTTACTATAGGGATGCCTTCCCTTTCCTTTTTTCCCATCCCTAAGAAACTAAAACATATCTTTCTTATTGTTTCCAACATTCCTTTTGGGATATTAGTTAGCTAATGCCAATACACAAGAATTGCCTTTAAGATTGATTTCACCAAAATCAATCTCCCTCCTCTGGAAAGCCACCTCTAGCACTGGTTTGTCACTATGTTTCCTATTTTTTCAGAGAGTCAATTCCAATCCTTAAACCTATAATCATTTGACTTTTAACATGAATTCTAGATACTTTGTTTCATTATCAAAAGGGGAAACCTTAAAAGGAATGATTTGGAGAATCCTTCTTTCTTGATCTGCATCTAAATTAATGAATAAGCTATTTGGTTTATTGGAATTTACTTCCATTCTTGTTGTTGTGTAGTATAATTATAGAACCTCCCTGTATTTTTTTTCTTCCTTCATAGAGCCCAATCCAAATAAGATAACATCGTCTACAAATAACAAGTAAGATAGAGATAGATATCTGCCTATTTTTATTCCTTTTTTACCTCCTTCTCTTTTGAATTATTTTGCTACCCTACTTAATCTCTCAACTACCAAAAAAAAATAAGAAGGGTGGCATAGGGCATCCCTTTATTAAACCCCTCTAGGGTAAGGAGGTTGGCCCATTTATGAGGAGTTCAAAACAAAGTGAAGACAAATAGCCCATTATCCAATTCACTAGATAAAGATTCATCTCTATATGGATATCATTAACCTTGAATACAACTGGCTTACCCTATCATATGATTTGGGAAAATCTAGCTTGAGAACCATAGTTGAAACCTAAAATGATCTCCAGAGGTGGACTTTGAGAAGACCTTCTTTAACATTGAGGCTATTATCTTAACAATTATTTTTTAGGTTGAATTGCATAAGGAGATTGTCTTGTAGTCTTCAAACACTTCTTGAATGCTCTTCTCAGGGATGAGGGATTTGAAGGTTGAATTGATGGAACCAAGATCTTTGCCAAAAAGTCCAAATTCCTCCACAACTCTCGACATGTCTTCCTCCATTAAATCATAAAAACCCAAATGAAATTCTACTGTGAAATCATCTGGACCTAGACTTTTTGGTTTTTGAAAAAGTCTCTATATCACTACATCGAGTTCTTCATTTGATGCTTCTTCTCATATATCTTTTTTGTTCTCTTGATCCAAGAATCCAGGGAAAAAGGATGCCATTTTAATTAATTATTTAATATTTTCTTTAGAATCTTCTTTGTATATCTTCTAAAATTGCGATACTCCCAACTCCATAACCTCCTAAAATCTTCTTACTTTTGTTCCATCCTCCTTCCCCATCTCCCAAATTGTATTTATGTTTTTCCTATTCTTTCCATTTTTCTAGAAGATCTCAATGTTCTTCTTCCCTTCCACTAACTAGATTGCCCTACTTTTCATTCTCCATTTTGCTTCCTTCCACTCAAACAACTTTATCCTTTTCTCCTCCAAAGTATTTGGAATCTCCCTCTCTTCTTTACAAAAAATTCCTCCTACATTCTAATTAAACATATTTACAATCTAATCCTCGACCTCCTCTAAATCTTCTTGAGAATGTTGGAAGTTAAAATTTNGTTCTAGGTATGTTCTCTTTCCTTTCTTCCGAAAGTTAGTTATTGCAAGTAGTTATGTTTAATTAACTACCTAATTAGAGTATGAGAGAAGTCTTTTGAGGGCAGTGCTCTTTTGCGGCCCGTGACCCAAAGCCATAGGACTCAGATTTATGTAACAAGGGGAGGAAATGAATAGTAGTTATATCAACAAACCCATGAGAACGTTTGGTTTTATTTCTCACGTAATCATTCTTTGAGGTCTTATAAGAACCTTTGTTTCTATGTTTCACATGATCACTTCTTGCATAAGCTCTACAATCTAGTGCTTTATGATCCAAAACATTATTGCAAGAAAAACAATAGCCAAGAAAGAGATTTTGGTACGGGGTTGGGAAAGGCCTTCTTGGTGAATAGCTCTTATGAACTCATTTTTCTTGTTCTTGTGAGAAGAATCAGGTTTCAGTTGGTCATCATTTCCTTTCGTGCTGTTGCTTTTATTGTTGATGGAGCCTTTGAGGATATTAGCATAGATTTTAGGCTTTTCTTTATTTTCCTTTTTTGATGGCTTTGTGACCTTAGTGCTTGCATCACCCTTGGGGGTATTTTGTTTTTCGTCATAGCCAAGACTTATCTTGATGAATGGTGACCTTTGGTAACTGAGAATATTATCTAAGATTTCATTACTTTTTCCAAACTTCAAGATTCTACTCAACTGATCAATTGTTTTCTCTAGTTCTTTTCTTAAGGAAATGATTTCAGCCTCTAGCTTCTCACAATTTTCTTCATTTTCTTTCAGCTAGCTTCTCACCACTTCTTCTATCCTTTTTGCCTCTTCTAGTTGAGTCTTCAGGATGATAACTGTTTTTTTTGTTTCATCAAGATCATGATACTTCTTTTCATATTTTTTCATTTTCTCTTTCTGCTTTTATTCTTTCCCCCGAGTCTTTTTATTTATTCTAAGGCACTAATGAGTTATGCTTCAAGATTCACTTCCCCATCAATCTCTTCTTCTTTCGAATCTGATTTTTGTTTCTAATTGACTTCATTTTCTGTATTAGTAGACTTTGTATCCATGGCCATGAAGATGAATTCTTCTTTGTTAATATCAAAAACATATCCATCACTTTCTTCAGACGAGCTATGTCCTTTATAGAGTAAAAAATATTCTTCTTAGTATATTTTCCTCTTTTGTGTTTATAGGGTTTTCTTTTATTGTTATGTTCTTCTTCATAATTATTGTCTTCATCATCACTATCTTCCCTTTTTCCATATGGACATTTAGCAACAAAATTTCATACTCTACCACAATTAAAACATTTAAAGGGTAGCTTACCTTTGTATTTTCCAGATCCTCTTTTTAGCTTTCTCACGAATTATGATTCTTCTATATTTAATTCACGACTGGAACAATCATAGGATCTATGTCCTTTTGTCTTCTTTGTTTCTTTGAAATTTGCTTCCTTCGGTGTTGGATTTTCTTTTTCTATCCTCATCTCATATGCAGTGAGAATCTCATGCAATTCATCCATTGTTAATGAATCAAGGTCCTTCATTTCTTCAATGGCGAAAACTTTGGCATCAAATCTCAAGGGGATTTACCTTAACACCTTTTGTACAATCATCGGTTATTCGATTTTTTCACCAAGTCCTCTGATGGTGTTGACAATTTTATCGACATTGAGAAGATAGGTTGCACCATTCTCTTCATCTTTCATTTTCATGCTCTCAAACTATCTTCCATGAGTTTGGAGCTTCACCTTCTTAGCCTTGTCATAGCCTTCATAGACATTTTGAAGCTTGTCCCAAATTTATTTGCCGATATGCAATGCATCACCTTGACAAACTCGGATTCTTATAGACCACACAAGATGGAATTCGTGGCTTTTGCATTATTTTCACTAGGCTTCTTCCTGATTTCACTTGTTGGTGGAGTTGTTGGTGTTTTATAACTAGTCACGACTGATTCCCAAATATCAAACCCAAGGGCCATTAGATATGTTCACATCCTTATGCTCCATAATGCATAGTCTGTTTTGTCAAACAATGGAGCCCTATTTGTGGAGAAACCTTCTTGATTGGCCATGTGCTCTCGAGATCTAGCTTCCAATGGTTAGACTATTTCCGAAGGAATTAGCTCTAATACCAATTATTGAACTTATGATTATACTAAGAGGGGGGGTGAATTGATATAAGATACTTTTTACTTTAAATGAGCATATGCAATATCAAAGAACAATACATAGAGTTTAATTTGGAAACCCTTGTGGGAGAAAACCACAAAAACCTATCTTTATAAATATCAGTAAGCACTAACCTACTATTGTAAACATTGTAGGCACCAACATACTAAAGGAACCAATCTCTTCAAATGGGCACCAACTCATCAAGATATTGTGTAGGCACCAACCTACTAGAGACACGAATCTCTTCAGCTTAGCACCAACTCAGTAAGATATTGTGTAGGCACCAACCTACTGGAGACACCAATCTCCTCAGTTGAGAACCAACTCAGTAAGACCTGTATAGGCACCAATCTAAGATCTTCATACACATAGCACTTTCAACTTCACCCACATTCTTCATACCTCATGCATTTCAAAACATCATCATACCCTTAACTTTCATGCTCCAATGCCCTTCCTTGCTTCACACCCTAGACATAGCTTTAAACCCTAGTTAGATTTAGCCTGCATGCCTTAGTGAACCTCGTATCATCATTCCCAAAATATAATTCCAGACTACAACATCACAACCTCAAAACAACACACTATGAAGCATCATAGACCTTAGTCCTTCATAGCGCACCCTTAAAATTCCAAGAACACTCCTCTTGCGCACCTTTAGACCCCAAGAATATTCCATGGCTCCTCTTGCACACCTCAGATCTCTTTTATGCACTTGTACTTGATGTTATTGCTTGGATACACTTCAAATGCGCACATCTATAATGTATTTATAGTGTTTATGAGTTCACTTATGGGGCCGACTTGTAAAACTGGTTGGGTCAACATGTACTTTCCTGTTGGGATGACTTGAAAAAATCTTTCATATGTCCTCATTCTTATGGAGTTAGAGGTAGTGCCATATACCGCTAGAAAGGTCTCGGAATAAATTTTTCAACCACATATCCTATGGTCCCATTTGAGCTAGGTCTTCAGAGTAAAAAGGCCTTCAAAGATAGAATATCCAAACTGAGCATCAAAAATCCAAAAACAATATTTCCAACAATATCCATCTTGTAATCTTTATCTTCGACATATCTAGTCTCCCCCTATCTTTGACATCAATGACAACAATATTTCCAACAAGACAAATCTTGAACATGTTAATGAGTTTCGATTAGGTGGTTATTCACTCTATGTTGCACTTGTAGAAGTGGTTGTCAAAGAAAATACCTAGAATCCAAGTTATTGAGATTAGGTTTGTAGGATTTATTCATTGTTTAGGATGTACATTTGTCCATAGAAATTCTCCATTTACTTTTTGGGCAACAATCTGTTAGCTTCCAATGCGTGGAAACTGGATAGGGGATTTTGCAACTTTTGAAATATGTCCACAAACAAATTCTACAATTGTTCCCATGAATGATTTGATATGCAAAAAAACTAATCATTGATGCCAAGAAATTGTTATACCTCTCACAATTATGAAAAGTCAAGCTTTAACTGTGGTTCCATTTGTAATATATTGTAGCATAATCTAATTATTGAACAATTACAAGTGATCTATTGACTTACCTTTGCCATGAAAGGTTGGAGAGTATAACCCATCTCACTAATATGTTACCTATGGCCCTGTATTCACCATTATTAACTATTGTGCTATCCCATTCCACCACTTGAAAGTTGATTGACTCCCAAATAAAAAATTATTCTTTAGGTTGGTGTTTGTCGACTAAAAATTGGTTGATAACACAAACAATTTTTTTTCTTAAATAAATATATGATATTAACCAATGATTTTTCCAATGTAGTTTTTAATTTTGTACCTCATTTGAAGTTTGAACAAGTGCATGATGAAACACTTATATGGTACTTCCACATAGATCTTGAGCTTATGATTACTACACTAGTTCCAAATACAAGTTTCTTAGGCATGTCAAGCTTTGACATGGTATATAGTGGATTTTCTATGGAGTTTCACACGTTATCCATATAATCAAGATTACTAGTTTATTATTCTCATAGCCATACCTATGTAGGTATCACGTCCTTTTCTATTGCATGAGATTTATTTTTTTGAGCTAAGAAAGTAAATTGTAGTGGTTTTTTCTTTAGTAGTGTCTCCCACTTCTATGCGTTGGCATTTTTAGTATCTCTCTCTTCATTCAACACCAAATATCCTTTTGTTACCTTTACTCCAAATTATGCATAGAGGCTCTTTGTTCCTTGTGTATACAAGACAAAAAAATGGGGCTTACTCTTCTCTCTCTATAACCATTGTCCAACATATGGTACTAGTGTCTATTGAATAGTTCTTTATTAGTCTCTCCTTTCCACCTTCACTAACCCTTTCCTATCTTGCACCATTTAGTGGGTCTAATTTCATATCATTGTTTACTTTTTGCAGCTTAGCCACATTTTCTAAGATTATAGGGTTGCTTCCTCCCCATTTATTCTTTTTCTTATGCTCTTCATCATCCATGTTCCAAACATGGTTCAATGATCTATGGATTTTCATTTGGTGGCATGAAGAACCCTTTGGTTGTACCTCCTAAACACAAATGACCGTCAGGGATTTAGTACAAAACATAACTTTTCTCTATCTCTCTCTACATGTTAGAGTGATTTCAATGTTGTTTCATTTAGTGTCAGTTTCATTACCTCACACCTAATCAATTATGCCTCATAGTGTTGTTAGTGCCAAACACTCAGTTTTTGTTAGGTGATGGAACCAATCATTGATACTCAAATTGATTCATTACATAAGATGATAATTGTAAAGAGGCATATTAGAGACGTTGGAATATAACACTCTAATATTAAAGCTGAAGTGTAATAAAGCCATGTCGCTATTAATGACTTTAATAAAATGATATTAGAGTCTTTTTTTATTAAGTGGTTAGAACAATTAGGTAGTATAACCACTACACTGATATAATAAAGGGAATCCCCTCAATTCCATTTCAAAGTTCATCTTTTGTACTTCTCTCGTTTATATTGTTCACCAAAATGGTATTAAAGAAAAATATTTTATCGACATGGTATGAGAGCAGAAATATCTTCTTCTTCTTTTGGAGAATATTAAAAAATAAGGAAAGTCATTGCAAGATTTGCTTATAAACGCTAGAAAAAGAATTACAATCTTATTGAAATAAAAAATTTCTTAGACAATTTTCTAAAATTGTCCTCCTTTCGCTAAAGAGACTAATCAGATATGGATATGTATATGGCTGCATGTTGGGATTCACCCTCATCTTCTTCACATGTATAAAATTCCAGAGGAAGAGAGAGAGCCTCTCGGTATTAGCTCCAACATTTAGTTTTCTGTAAATATGTTTAAAATATTTTTTTTGTGAAATTTCCTTTTAGTTCTTTTATTCTTTCCATTATATGAGAGACATTTATGTTTTGCAAGTTGATCATACCATTGATCTAGTCTATAACAATTTTGGAATCACCCATAATCTACATTTGGACCAATCCTTTCTCCACTGGAAACCTCATCAATAACCATTAGGCACTCAATTCTACCCAATTGTTCATACCTTCACCCATGCCTTCTTTAAAATATATTTTATGATCTTCCTTATAAATAAAAAAATGCATCTTGCCCCACTTATCCCAGGAACACCTTAGCATCCCCCATCAAAATAACGCCATGCATATGATTTATTGATGTTGGGACTTGTTACCACCCTTGTAGATTTTTTCTTACTTGGTTTCCAAACCTCTTCACAAGCATGTTTGATTTAGTATATTTCTTGAATAGGCAACATTTCCTTGCTTTGGAAAATATTTTCATTTCTTTCCAGCCATAAAGCCTAAAGTATACAAGATAAGGCCTCATCTCCCCTCATTGATTTATTCTTGAACCAGATTTCCAAGCAAACCTCAACAATGCCTCCTTGCCACTTTCCTTTTCTCCTTGTCATCTTCAAAGCTTCCTCCCAAATTGTTGTAGTAAAATTACATTTTTTCAATAAGTGTGGAATAGTCTCATCATTGTTTTTGCGGAAAATACATGTTCTTGGTCCTTGCGAGGCTATATTTTAAAAATTATCCCAAGTTAGAATTTTTTTTTGCAAGGCTTAACCAAAGAAAAATTGTTGTCTTTAATGTTTCTTTAATTTTCCAGGNGATCATATTCCTCCATCACCCTTTTAGCCACTAGGAAGCTATTAAATCTTTTTGAGACCCCTTCATCTCATGACCTAATTTTTTTCCAAGTTGTCACCAATTTTAATGGCATCACATCACATAAACCTATGTCATCAAACATCTAAACGAAGTACTCTGAAAGTGGATCTACCCTTGCACTAGTTCCCCGTACTTCTCTTTTAATGGTGAGATTAAGATCCCCACCCAGAATTACATCATCTCCTTCAAGAATACCTTGTGCAAATAAGTTGTCATGGAAGCTTTTTTTGTTATCATGGACCATACAAATTGACAATGCAAAGGAACCTCTTAGTTCCATTGACCACAACTCCATTGGTAGACTCACATCAAGAACATAAGAAAAGGTGAGGTTAAGGGAGTTATTCCACCTTGTAATTAACCCCCCCAACTCCCTGAATCTCCTATTGGAGTTTAAGGAATATAAATTCCAGCCTTTTAAGAAAGAAGAAAATAATCCCTCTATTTTTCCCCCTTCACACACTGTCTCTTGAATTAGGATAATTATTGGCTTGAACCGAGGCACTATTCTCTTGAGGGATAGTTTATTGTGAGAGCTCCCTACCCCCTTTGCATTTAGGGATATTATAATCACGATTTAATCTTGATTGAGGCATACCCTTCTCTAAGGCCCCCCTTAATGGTCTATTGCTTGCCTACTATAATTTCCTTTTTTGCTTTTTCTTTTGCCAATGACATGAATGATTTTCTATTTAGTACGCTCAATCGAACATGATCCATGCCCATTTCCACTTCTGTATCTCTATCTTCCACCAACACTTCTTCTTTCCTCGGACTTGGTTTATATCTATAGGGTTTTCCACCATTATCTTCTTTGTTGGATACAAACATGTAATTGGATGAAATACTAACTAAAGTCTTAGATTCCATAGGCCCATATTTTACTATTGTTGGGGAGGGTACCCTTTTTCGCTTGTAATGGAGTCTCCACTATCAAGTGAGATGGGCTTCCCATGAGGGGGGACTTACAACCAAGAATACCCTCTATCCTTTTCTCAACCCTACAGTTAAGATAACTTATATTATCCTTACTCATTAAATTCTTTGAGATTAAATTATTCACAGAGAAAGATGGACCAAGACTTGATTGCTTACCTTCATCTTGTGTCACAATTACTTTGTCAAACTCCTCACAAACTGTATCCCAATTACGAAGAAGTTTATTTTCCCTTTCAAAATGTGAGATGATAACAATTTCTTTACCTCTTGAATCCAACCTCAAATTTTTTTTGGACCCTTACCTTGGTAAATTGACTCTTTTAGAGCATCCGAAGCCTTCACTAAATCATCCAAGTCCGCCTTTTCTTCCTTCCTTTTGGAGTTCGAGTCCTCTCTTTCTTGAGGATTTTCCTTCTCCAAATGTTTATAATCTCCAATTTTCTTTCTTTGCCATTCCCATCTACTACTAGGTTGTGGATATTTTTTCACAATATACCCTTGGACATGACATCTAACACAAAGGAAAGGAATTTTCCAGAATCCAACTTTAGACTATAATTTCTATTTCCCATCTCCAATTCAATATTTTCTTGAAGTCCTTCTCACAAATCAATTTTTGCCATTTTTTTTGGAATTACCTTGATAGTTTTTTATATTGTTCTCTTAAAGGTCAATGTAAACCCCAAGGTTATTTCCAATTTCTTCTAATACCATTCTATTCTACAGTTCAAGATGCAACTCAAGTAATTTTACCTAGATTGGCTAGGATGTTTTTTTTCACGCCTCAGGTCAAAACATGGAGACCATCTCCTTAGAGCTAGGAGTGTGGAACCCCAGAACCATTTTCCTTGCAAAATCCTATTTGCGTCCACTCTCGATTGTAATTCAAAACTAGCCATCCCTTAAATAACACATGGAAAGTTGGCACATACTTGAGCATCCCCTTCCATATCCTTTCAATCTAATGGTATAGAGATTTCTTAGAGACCATCATGTAAAACAAATGCCCAGTTAAGGCTTTTCTACTCGGTGACAACACTTCTCCCATAGTCATGTCTTCACCTAGAACTAACTTCACCTTATATTGTTTAACTCATACATAGTTCTTTCTCTTTTTTCTGAACCCTGACCCCAATATTTATTTTTTAAGAATCCCTTCCCTCACTTGGGCCTCCAATTAATTAATTCAGACGTAGGTTGCTAAACCCTAAACCACTGCGAAGGTTGCTCTTTCCAATTGGTTCTTCACCTCCTACCTTCACATATGAAACATACTCTATTTGATTGTGCCTTCCTTTCGACTTGCAACCTCCATGCAGTCAAAATGGTGCACTCTCCCATATAAGTGAATGGGTTGCATCAGACTAGCCTCTGTAACACTGTGCATATTTACTCCCAAGCTGTCCCGTACCTAAGATGACTTCTTTGATCTCTCATAGTATGAAAAACCCTCGAGACCATAATCGACATCCTTGGGATTCTACTCCTGTACTATGATACCTATAGTTGACTTAAATGTTGAAGCAACATCTTTCCTAAGCCCATCTACCTCCAAATATTTACCCAAGTCTAATATTTGGAGAACAACCACAACTTTAAAGAGGACCACTTTGGTTGCAAAAAAACTATAGAACCTAGGGTTATGAGATGCGAAGGTACTAGACTTAACCCTTCCTTGCTTGTTTCCAAAACTAATCCTAGTCGAGAAACCCTTGTACCAATGCACTAATAATATACTTCAAGAAATCTTCCCCCCTCCTCCCATATATCTACAAGGCCCTCCTCCTCACTTTGTACCTAGGGATTAGAAATGTGAATTATATCTCACATAAGCGAAAACGTCTTATAAGCGAAAACATCTTATCAACATGATACTATAGCAGAAACATCTTCTCAACATGGTATGAGAGTCGAAACCTCTCGCATAGCTTAAGTCCATCCTGATGGTAATTTAAGTTCATATATGTTCGCCCATCAAAAGTTCAAGTAAATAGAGTATATTTCTAAAGGGAAGTTATTAAAAGTTCTTCGTGGTTTAATATTATTCTTCCCGGTCTGGTCTGGTCTGGTCTAGTTCAGTTCAATACAGAGACATACAGGCAAAGAAATCCGCCATACTCACGAAGCCTATACCATGTTCAAGATTTTGGCCTCGAGAAACAGACGAACTCACAAAAGGTGAAACTGCGATTTGAATTACAGACAGACCTGCGGCCATGACCTCACTTGGAGAAGAAAAATAGCAGCTCTGGACACAGATAACTAGAGCGAAACAAGGCTATTAAGACCACGATTAGAGGCCGAGTTTGCGAATATAGAAATTTCAAGAATGCCCTAGCAGAGGAGTTTTTAACACAAGTATAAGCAGACTGTGAAAGGAGATTTCAGTGTTTGTCCCAGCGCCTGAAAAAGAAGACGAATCTTTGTCCTAGCACACGAGCAATCGGAGCTTCTGAAGATTTGCTGGGACAAAGATTTCTCGTCGAAATTTGCAGACTCGAAGCCTGTCCTGTTGGAGAACGAAGGTATTTTTAAGTCCGGCTATTTCTATATGGTTGCCTGAAATAAGTACTTCATGAAGACTTTAAGCACAGAAATTTACAGAGTATTTCGAATTATTTTTTTCGAGATATTTCTCTGAAAATGGAAAGATATGTGATATTAGAAAAATTCAATGGAAAGTAAGAATGAAATTGCATTTAATGAACATTCATGTATGGAACATTGTTAGTGCTACAGAAACAAAACCCACAGAGTATGCAAAATTAGTGGAGTGGACGATTAGAGACCACGAAGCAAAAACCAATATTGGTGCAATGTTTAATGAAAGATTCTTTTGCGTTAAGAATGGGTAAAGGCGAATCTATGTCCAGCCATAATAACGCGTTCCAGGGATCAATACAAAGATGGCAACAAAGTTGCTTAGGTGGATTCCTGTTTTGGAAAAGAAGAGACGGCAAGGTGGTTGCTTAGGTGGATGCCAATGTATTCTGCCTTCAAATTGGTGGATATGACAATTTGATGGAGCATCAACACGGGTCTTAGGAATTAAGGGAGGGTTTATTTTTGGGCTAGTAACCCCAAGGGATTCAATGGGAATCCTGAGATCTCTGTGAATTTTTGCAGAAGAGCATCTACTAATTGACCTAACCCTTGGGGTTATCAAATCATGGTGTTATTAATGACACTAAATTAGTGTTTTTGTTAATAAGTAGCTAGGGCAGTTAGGTAGTATAACCATCGTATTGATGTTATAAAATCATGGTGTTATTAATGACACTAAATTAATGTTTTTGTTAATAAGTAGCTAGGGCAGTTAGGTAGTATAACCATCGTATTGATGTAATAAAGGGGGATCTCTCTCATTGAATATGATGACTCCATATAATAAAACTTCATATTTTGTACTTTTTGTTTATATTGTTCATTGAAAAAGAAGAGATGGCAAGATGGTTGCTTAGGATGTCAATGAGTTTTGCCTTGGAGGAGATGGCAATTTAATAGAGCATCAACATAGGTCCGAGGATATGGAATATGAGAAGCTGAAAATAAAATGGTATTTTTTAATCTCTATAATCATCTTTTATAAGTTTTAGAATCTTTGATAGAAAGGGGGGTAATAGATAAAAATAGTATCATCAAAGGTCGCAAGATGGTTACTTAGGTGGATGTCAATGAATTCTTCCTTCAAATTGGAGGAGATGACAATTCGATTGAGCATCGACATAGGTTTTTATCTTTACAATCATCTCTATAAGTTTTAAAATCTTTGATGTAAAGGGGGTAAGAAAAATAGAATTTTTTGTTGAAATGACGATAATGTTCACTTGTGGTTACTTGACATTATGGCTAAGTGCCCTCATTATTGTGTTACTAGGTTATGGTTTAGTAGCCAACCCTGTCAACATTATTTGAAATTATTCTAGGTGGCTAAGGTCGACCTAGGCATTTACCCCTTCATGGGGAAGGTGCCCCAACCTCTTAAGTTGTGTATAAATATACAACTTATGAGTATTTTGTACTATCATCTCAGATTTATTAGTGATTGATTTTTTTGCTGAAGGGACCCATCTCTCTTGTTCTCTTGTTCATTGGGTTCACTTCTCTTTATATGATATTTGTGTTCAAGGTTTATGCTGGTTAAGGTTTGTTGAAATGTTCATTGTAAATCCTTTATCTCTTTATCATTTCAACATGGTTTCAGAGTTCATGTAGACTCTTCCTTCTCTATCCAACTCTGATTTAGGGTTGTTTCAGGTTTGAAATTGGGATTTTCCAGCACTCTTCCGGGGACAACGACAGATTTATAAGGATTTTTAACCCTATCCACTGTTAGTGCCCTCCTTTGGTGTTTTTTTGGATTTTTTAGCGAATTCGAGGTTTTTTTTTTGCAGATTGGTGCTCTTCTAAGGCATCACACCTTGACTTCCTCTATTTTTCAGCCAAAATTCACTGCTGTTTTTGGAACAACACTAGTATCGTCGGGAATTTTCTCGTTTTTTAGGGATTTCTTTGAGGTTTCTTGTTGGTGGCATTATCATTGTAGAACAAGGGATTTCAGAATTATTCTTTTGTAGGAGATTTAAGAGGTTATTGGCTAGAGGCATTGCCTCAAGGATTGCAGATCTAGGGTTTGTCGGATTTCTTCATTTGGGCTTCTAGGGGGGCCTACCTGTCACGTTCGATCCATAAGATTGCTTGATGGCTGAATTTTCTAGATTATTTAGTTGATCTATGAGACAATTGACTAGTGGCATTTTCCTTAAGGGCTATGGAACTAGTGTTTCTGGAACGATATGTATGGAGGGTTTCAAACCCTTCTTGGCTTTGTCTGCGGTTTTTCTTGAGGTCTTCACAGAGACTTACTTTTGTTGGATTGGATGGATTGTTTCTTTGACACACATATGGCGGTGTACTTTGTAGATCATGCTCTACTAGATTCAAAAGATGATATTTTGTTCGACAAAATAGGGTATTTCCACATAGGATGAACACCTTAAGCAACCTCTCACACAACCATATCAAAGATCAATACACTAGTGTTTTACATGGTTAAAACTCTCAAAGAGGGAAACAATCCACGACACCAGCCAACGCGGCCACTTGAGGCAATATATTAATGCAAAAGAAAAATTTGTACATACGAGTTTCTCATAATTGATTTTCAGCAAATGACCCTCCATGCTCTTTAAATATAGATCATGGACCAATCGAGTGTTAAGCCACATATCAATATGCCATAGTATTGAGGAGAATATGAACCGTCGAATCACTTTCTGTCTAGAACATATCGTTACTGTCGGATTACATAACTACAAATGCATATTAATGCATACCGTTATCGCATGATTTGTAGTTGTGCAAAGCCCAATACAAGATCACCAAATCTTGCGTAACTACAGGAAATCCTACCACTGTCACCTTAGTAAGAAATCCCTTCTTTTTAGTGATGGAGGAGGTCCACCACAGGGGAGGGTTCCCCGGTGACCTCAAGGGATCAAAGTAGCAAGTTTGTTAGCCAAGCCTACCGCCCCCTCTCTTGATCACCTAAGTCAAGGTCTAGGTCAAGGAGAATTAAGAGGTATAAAGGTGTTTGAGTACCTGCTCAGAACAAGAACACTTACAACATATATATAACGATTTCCAAGTGCAAAGATGCAAATAAGACCTCCTCAAGACACTAGACAGTGAGAGATGCGATGGCTGTTATAAAATTGCAGCAGTGCAACAACAATAGATAAATTGTAACAGCAGCAAAAATTATACTTTAGAATTTCAACAATTGACCATGAAAATTTAGCATTTACTCACTAGAACATTATCCAACCGTTAGATGCAATTTCTGGGTATGTTAGGCCACCATTAGAGCAATATATGCAGCAAATTAGAGCAAGTTAAGATGGCTGTAGCAAACTTTTGCAACAACAAGAAGTTTATTAGTCAATTAGCTTAAGTTAGTGTTAGTAAAGTTAGTAGGAATCTTGAGAAAATTGAAATGAAGAGTTTGTTGATCACTTTCACCATAAGAGAGCTTGCAGATTAGTGCCTTTGAGGGCTATGGAGTCTTTACAACAACAATGCAACAAGTTTTGGAGATGAAGCTAGCAAAGACTAAGAGGTAGGGTTTAAACTCTAAGGTGCTAGCACATTAGGGCCTTAGGGTTTAAACCTTGAGGAGAAGGATTGCTAGAGTGCAAGCACTTTTGGGCTCTAGCAACCTTTTCTCCCTTCTTAATACTTCAATTAGGTCAAGAAATCATGTGTCTAGGGTTAAAATCCTAAAGTGTTAGCACTTTAGGGCTTTAGGATGTTAGCCCTAGCAAGGAAATTTCACCAATTTTGAACAAGAATAACCTTGTGAGAGGAGGAAGCACTTATGCTCCTCTCTTAGGGTTTTACCAAGCAAGACATCTAGCATAAAGTAGCAAGATTCACCATGAACATAACAATATGAAGATAAATTGCAGAAAATTAACTTACTTTAGCCAAGAAACCAAGAGAGTAAACCCTAATTGCAGAAATCCTTCTTCAAAATCAGCAAAAGCATTGACACAATGATCCTCCAAGCAAGTCACAAGAGTGTAGAAGAGCTCCTGCCAGAAAGTGCTCATGAACCTGCTATCCCTGTCACTCACTATGGTTTTGGGCAACCCATGCAATCTGAAAACTTCCCTGAAGAATAGGTCCGCAACCTGTGCTGCACTGAAATCTGTGGCAATGGCAAAGAAGTGTGCAAACTTCATCAACCTGTCTACCACTACGAAAATGCAGTCTTTGCCCTAAGCCTTGGGCAACCCTGTGATGAAATCCATGGATATGCTTTCCCATTTGTGCTCCGAGATGGGCACTGATTGTAGTAGTCCTACTGGATGAGTGTGTTCGTCTTTGTTGGCCTGGCAAGTGCTGCATTCCTTGATGTGGCTCATCACATCTTCTTTCAAACCCTTCCAAGCAAACCTCTCCCGTACCTGCCTGTATGTCTTGATGAATCCCTGATGCCTTGCTACTGGTGAATCAGGGCATGCCTGTAACACCTTGGCCTTGAAGGCTGATTCGGGGACCAAGAAAATTCGACCCTTGTAGTAAATGATATCATCCATGATTTTGAAATTGTCATCTTGCACCTGTCCATCCATCACTTCACAGGCAAATTTATTTTTTGAATACTCCACCAAGAGGTGGGCCTTCCAATCTACCTAGATATCGGTCATGGCATAAACTGATGGTCTTCTGGATAAGGCATCTGCTATGACGTTATTTTTCCCTTTGACAAATTCTATGTCAAAGTCATAAGCCTGGATTTTGCTTACCCACTTCTGCTGTCTTTCATTCAAGTCCTTCTGATCTAGGAAGTACTTGAGGCTGTTTTGATCTGTCCTCACGATGGATCTTGCCCCAACTAAATACTGCCTGAACTTGGCCAATGCATGCA
>JZKD02S1677905.1:0-25008 GCA_000966675.3 Picea glauca
TAAGCGCCAGTTAGCTTAGTTAAGAGTCAGTTCTCTGGTTGTCTTTTGGTTTGCATGTAGCCGACTCGGGAGAGTCTTTTCCTATATAAGGATGTAATCCGTCTTCATTTAATATTATGAAGTGAGCGTAGCCTCACCGTATTGTTTGCCTCGCATATTTTATCTTTATGCTTGATTTTTCACCAAGGGTAGATTGTGCCTGATTTTGCGCTGGGGGTGGTGCAGACATTCATTGTTCTGGAAGGTACTTGGACATACGATTTGAATAGTCCCACATTAAGTGAGCCCGCGCTTGGCAAAGTCAAATTGGCATTGAGGAGAGTTAGAAATTTTACTTTTTGAACATGGATCACTTCGATCGTGAACATCTATGTGCTGTAATAATATTTAGGTTAAATCCACTTCCGCACAAGCCATTGGGTTTGCATGAAAAAAAGTGTTCCGGCCATCTGGAATCGGGAGTAAGATATTTCCAAAATCTATGAGGGAAAAAATAGGCATAAATCAACATAAAGCCCCGTGAATTCACCTCTGGATCTCCCAGTTTATAATAAACTATTTATGGAAATCTTCTGCTATGGACATTTTAGGCGGATATACAGAATGATTTTTTTTCTCCAAGTCTTAAGTTTCTCTACATACTCAACAATCGTATCGAAAAAGAAGTAAACCCTTCAGCATTTTCATGTCGATCTATGTTCATGGAATGTAGCCAGTACATTTATTAGGATCTGCTTGAACCACAATCACAATCAAGATTTCCGATATGGGATTAACGTCAGTATTCAAGCTCAAACAACCCTTCAGCGTTTTCTTGTCTATATGTGTTCATGGAATGTAGCCTATACATTTATTAGGATTTATTTGAACCACAATCAAGATTTTTGGAATGGGATTAACTTTAGCTAAAACAATTGTCATTAACAAAACAAGGTGGTAAATAATATGTGCTTGGGAGCAAAATATTTAATGTTCTATATCATGATGATCTTAAGAGGGTAATTGATTACTTGTGATTCTTTAGAATTTTGTTTTATGGTTGAAAAGCATTAAGAGAAGCTTTCCAAGATCACGATACTTTTGTTGAGTTAAGAGGTTAGGAATGTTAGTAGTGTGATAAATATTTTGAAAATGAGATCTAATATGGATATAGGTAAGAGAAAGTGTTTTTCATCTTCAACCTTCTTAGTGTCACAAAGGTGACACACTCTTTCACTATGGAGCTCACTAGAATTTGTTCTTATCTTAGCAATGCTTATTTTTTTCTTTGTTCTTATCTTAGCAATGCTTATTTTTTCCTTTACACCTACAAAACAGATAGAAAATTTTGATCTTCTAGATTAGGGTTGATTACATCTTTATAATACCTTAATTTTCTTTTTTCCTCTAACTCTTTATCACACCACATTTTTTCCTTAAATTTTGATTTGACCTTTTTTTAATAGTATCTTTTTTCTGCAAAATGGTTTCTTCCATGATTCCCCAATAGTGTAGCTAGATCTGACGTCTTTATGCCATCCTCGCTTAAGTCGATGGTGGTTATGACTTGATTTTGAAGCAATTTTAGGTAGTCTTTTGTCTTCCATGTTGTTTAACTTGTTCTTATACATTAGGTATCTAGTCATAACCATGCTCCCAATGGGGGAGAGGCTTGTTTCTAAGAGGAGGATGGAATAGAGCGTATTTCCTTTAATTATGAGATTATAGGTTATAAAATTCTTTTGTATTTTCTCTATCTTTCTCCAAGATTCACAAGAGATACTACAGCCCCAAAATTCGCATCCATAAAGAATATCAAGTGTAACAAGAGTCTCAAAGAGGAGTTTATTCTTATCCCAACTCCAAAGATCAACTGATTTACAATTGTTTTCAAGCCCATAATAAGCTTTCCATCCCCCAATGATCTTTTTCTCAATGTTATAATTCCAATTGAGCTTGTGGTGAATATCAATTCCAAGATATTTGTATGAAGTCACTTCCTCCAAGTTGTTGTTGTCATATACAAATGTATCATAAGGGATATTATTGGATTTAATAATCGTGACCTTAGTCTTATCAGTATTAACAGTCATGCCCATATTGGAGAAAAAATCTTTGAGGATTCTTAGTTGGTTTTCAAGATCATGGGGACTCCTTGCCATAAGAACGATATCATAGGCATAGAGAAGAACATTGATGACTATACCAGTGAGATTAGGGCCGACACAACCTGCTTTTTCCAAGCATTCTTCTAATTTATCAATGTATATGCCAAAAAGGGTAGGGGACAAGGGACAACCTTGTTTGACTCTGATATTGCAATTAATCTCTTTTGACCATCCCTCAGTGTTTTTAAACTTAGCAATAACGTTCTCATACATCTTTGTTGCAGCAGGCCTTAACTCGAGAGACACTTTTATATCTTCCAACCTATTCCAAAGGTTTTTCCTATGAACCATGTCAAAAGATTTTCTAAAGTCAACAAAACAACAAAAAGGATTGTCTTTAGTATTGCGAAACTCCTCTGCAATGATCCTAAAGGCAACAAGATGGTCCACAGTTGAATGATATCTCCTAAACCCGGCTTGGCCTTTATCTCTTTTACCGTGACTTTCTAGCCAACTGTTAATCTTCTTTTCCAAGATAGTTCCATAAATCTTGGCTAAAATCGGGCTAATCATAATGGTCCCATAATGTTGTTCGTACATTGACTAACATAGTGGCCAGTCTTGTGACATGCAAATCATTTCACCTTGCTCATCTCCTTCTTCTTCTCATTGCCCTTTGCCACAAGAGAAACGTTCTTGTCTTATGCACCATCCAATGCCTTTTCCTGAGACCCCTCCCAGATATCTTTCTGCGTGAAATCATCCCACAGTCTACTCCAATCAGAGATCTTCTCTCTCCCCACCACACACTTGACGAAAACCTCCCACTCCTTGGTGAAGCCTTTGAGGTTTATCCACGCCAACTCTGAGTCAGCAATGACTTCTCCAATAGCTGTCAACTCATCCTTCACCTGTGCAAGATAGGTGAGGTAGGTGGCCACACTTTCTCCTTTGACCATCCTAGCTCCATGGAGCTTGTCCTAGAGAACCATTTTTCAGTTCTCATTCTTAGCTTCATACAAGCCTTTCAGTGCAAACCACATTTCATTGGTTGTATTATTCTCATCCAAGTGTAGAATAAGGTGGTCTTTGACCCTATCCAAGATGATTCTCCAAGTCTTGTCTTCCCTCGCCTCATGAACATCAAGAGCTATGGGATATGAAGCAGGTACAGGCACAATGGTGTTCGCAAATGACCACAATTTGTTCTCCTTGAGAACACTACTAATTCTAATCTTCCACTACAGGTAGTTGGAGATCCCCTCCAACCTATCTTCAAATATGATGTTGGAAGTCATCTTCGTCCACCTAACAAAGAACATTCTATGCCTTTGTTCAAGCAAGTGTACCAACAAATCACTTGTTGTCCCAAGTGCCAAAGTTGCCCACTGAAATTCAGAGCCCTAGATCTAATACCATGTTAAAACATGTGTACATCAGTCCCACACTTAGTTAATAACAACTTTCATCCTTCTCTAGTTGTACACCAATCTTAGCAATATAACAACATGCAAATATTGGCCTATGGGATGGAATACAAACAACTAAGAAATCTAAAATATAACAACGGCGGAATACTCATGAACAATGAACAAAATCACACTTTTAGCACAAAACATATGGGCAAAACCCCAAGAATAAATAATCAGAAAAGAAGATAGAATTTAAGGAGAATGCTTCTTTATTCAGCTTTAGGGAAATATCAATGATACACAACAAAAATAGCATCAACAAGAAATACACAGACTTATCTCACTCTCCAGCATGTCTCTCCTCTAGAAACAGTGCCAAACTGTAATTTGGGCAACGAGCCTTGAATGTAAGGCCTAGTACGATAAAAAAATAACCACAATAGTCACCAATCTATCTAGAAACTCGTGCCAAGAGATGTTGTCTGGTATAGAACAAAATACACCCAGCAAAATGCATAGAAAATCATGTCAATACTGTTGTTAGACAACAACATCAATTTCTATGCCTCCTCTTTGTTGTACGGCCTCTACTATAACTGTTGTACGAACTACATTTATTGCTGCAAATTCTCCTTAGATAGCATGCAAATCCCTCTCCTAGAGATGCATGCCCAACCTCTATGTTGTTGCTCTTCCCTCCAAGCAAAGAACTCTCTTGGGAATCGTGCCTCTTGAGCTTCCCACAAATCGTCCTCAAAAAGTGTGTCCTCCTTCTCCTAATGAGCTGCCTTTAAACAATTTCGGAATATAACTCTCCCAACCCTTGATCTCATATGAATGATTCTTCACTTTCCCTCAAGATCAATGGTCACTACTTAGTCATTCGTTGAGGTCACTTAAGTCATTAAAGTAACTCAAAACATTATAAAGTCACTTTTACATTAAAAATAATTAAAAGACCCAACTTTATAAAATCACTTTATAATTATAAAGTCACTAGGAGAAAATTTGCATGATCACTTCAGCATGCAAGCATTGTCAATACAAAAATACCTCCAGGCTACCAAATTTCAACAAATAATAATATCTCAAACAACTTTTATATTCTAAACTTCAAATAAAAAATATAATTATTACTTTCAACATAATTATATAATCTTTAATACCAAGGTACCTAATACTAAAATCTGTATGAAGAAAAATACTAACCTATTGTATTCACGCATTTAAAGAAAGAATGATAGTATACTTTATTTTGTGAACTTAAAATAAAAAGTATAAAGAAATTATATAGTTATTTTTTTTTATCAATTATTTAATAATTTAATAATATAATGTAATAATTTCAAGAAATAATTTAATAATAGAATGTAATAATTTCAAGAAAGAGTGATAATATCTCAAATATTTGTTATTTTGTAAACTAAAATAAAAATATAGTTATTTCTTTGCATCAATTATTTAATAATGTAAAATAATAATTTAAAAAGTGATATTTTAAATTATCTAAAAATAACAAAAGGGTTTTATCACAAGGGTTTATGTAGAATAGCTATGTTATTAATGGTTTTTGTAAATCCTTATGTGACATTCTTTAATGGTTATGTTTGATTGTGACATTCCTCAATGGTTATGTTTGATTGTCATATTCAATTATATCTAATTTATATGTTTTTCAATAATTATGTCACTATAATTATGTTTGATTGTGACATTCCTCAATAATTAAATTTGATTAACATATTCAATTATATCAAATTTATATATTCTTCAATAATTATGTCACTATACAACATTCATAAACTTCGATGAATCTATAATAAACTATGTCATAAATTTAATAAACCTCTTATATGGTAAGGATTCTTTTATAATCATACAAAAAGAAATAATAATATTTCAAATATAGTTGTTATTTTTTACCTAATGATATAAGTATGTATTCCTTAATACCCTAGTTTTTAATACCAAAATGAGTACGGAGAAAAATAAATATGTGTTAATTTTTACCTAATTATATAATGATATATTCGAACCTTAATATTATAGTACTTATTACCAAAATGAGTATGAAGAATCCCACTATAAAATGATGATGGTAGTGGAAATATTTTATTTTGTAAACTTAATATAAAAATTATAGAGAAAAATGTTTATTTCTTTATATCAATTATTTAATAATATAATATAATAATATGAAGAAATAATGATAATATTTAAATGTAAATAAAAAATAAAGAGAAATATTGTTATTCCTTTATACCAATTATTAGTCCTTCTAGAAGGTTTGAGACTATACTAATTATTGTTTAGTTGAGTGTGATTTTGTTTTTGAGTTATAAAAAAATTATATTTTTTTTTCTAAAATTTAATTTTGTTGGGAGAGAGTTAGTTTTTTTTCCTCTCTTCTAATTAGTCCTTCAAAACAACATCTTATTGTTAGTAATTTACTAAGAAATTTAATTATGTAAGTTTAGCTGATGGTTGGAATTGATGCATGTAAGAGTCTAAAAGTTTTGAGCCCATCTAGTTTCTTAAGCTTGCTAATGTATTATTTGATAATTGAAGATATTGGGTCAAACAATTTGTTTTCTTATTTATAGTTGATTTTTTATGTTTGTAAATTATATATATATATATATATATATTTATATATTTATATATATATATATATTACTTACTTATTGTTGATTCTTTAGGATCCATAAATTTTAAAGGGATTTTTTTGTATTGTATGACATGATTTTGTGGGAGAGTTTTTATGGATTACAACTAGTTTTAATTGAATTCTTTTGTTCTAATTAATTTTGGTGGGTAGATTTAGATTTGAGAGTCCTTTTTATGGGAGACTAGTTTTATTGTTCTATAATTCATTGAAATGACATAACTACAACAATGAATGGAATAAATTAGACTATGATTGTGTAGCTGGTATGTGGTAATGCTAAATTAAACATGGTTATTTTTGTGTTTGATCATGATATAATCTTTTATAAGACACAAAGATGAGGTTCTTCCCAACTTCTTTGTTTTGTTAAAATGAATAGTTTTTTAATTACTTGTTTATTTTTTAATAGTAGTCCAATTTACTTATAACTTGTGTTTGCAACGTGTCTGCAATTCTTGTTGAACATGTTGAAGTGTTGATCTAGTATCTTGCTTTTAAACAATGACATGTCATATTAATTTATTGAAGTTTGTTGCTTCATAGTGTATGCCTCATGCATAATGCAGACACTTCACTCAAAATTTTATTGTTTGTATGAACAAGATAGACAAGTCTTGCAACTTTTCAGTGTAAAAAATGGTATATAACATGGGCTTTTAGCTTCATCTTTTCTCTACTTTCTTTATGCAGTAGCAAGTCTCTTCAATAATTTTATACAAAATTAATGATAACAAGTTTTTTAAGATTTTGGTTTGGTTTTGAATTTAACAATAGATTTTAGTAACAAGACTAATTAGTAATTTATAGAAAAATAATGATAATAGGTAGCTTTAGAATATTTTGGTTTGGCTTTAGTTTTGGTTTTAGTGTTACATTTTAATTTTGCAGATTCAAGAAATTGATGATAATAGGTAGTTTAAAAACATTTTGGTTTGGATTTGATTTTTAGATACATTAAATTCTTGTGTGTGATAACAAATGTAAATTGTAATTATATCAACTAAACTCTAGATATATTCATATACAGTTTGTGAATATTAACCATATACAGGTCTCTCAATTTTTGAATGTAAAAAAAGGTATATAATATGGACTTTTAGTTTCATACTTTCTCTCCTTTATACAGTAGCAAGGTTCACTAATTTATACAAAATTACTATTATTGGGTATTTTTGGAAGATTTTGGTCTATTAAGTAATTTTCACAAAATTAATGATAATGAGTTTTTTTAAGAATTTTGGATTGGTATTGAATTTAATTTATACAAAATTTACTCATAATGATTATTTTTGGAAGATTTTGATCTATTAAGTAATTTTCACAAAATTAATGATAATGGGTTTTTTTAAGAACATTTTGGATTGTTATTGGATTTAAGATTACATTTTATACAATAGCAATTCTAATCATAAACTCTACAAAATTATTGATAATAGTTATTTTTAAAAAGCAATTTATAAAAAATTAATATAACTATTTTTTAGAAAATTTTGATTTAATATTAACTTTACAAAATATTTTATAAAAGATATATTCATGAACTTATAGAAAAGTAAGTAAATGATATATTAACCAGAAAAACAAAATGTACAACTTGGTCAATAAAATATATTATCCAACAATAATTATGATAGCAAAATACTCCCAATGCAACTAATTACCCCAAACTATATCTTTAGGCAAGTGAATGAAATTAAAAGGATAAATCACAATGAAGCAGAAAGAAGAATAGATTTGATAATTCCCCACGCTTAGTGAGAGGGCATAAAAGAACCAAATCGTGGTCCAATTAACATGACATGGTTTTGTATGCTTCTAATTTCTGATTCCCTTTAAAGTGGATACGTTAAAATAAACACTACGTTCAGTTCAATTCATGGTTCTGACTCTCAGCGAGCAAATGTCCTTTAGTGTATACACATTACTTACTCAAAAAATAAGAACCGGCTTCGTTGGCTTACCTTGCACGGAATTAAATGATCTAAGTCTCAACAGGAAGGATAGTCACGGGGCTACCTTCCAAGTTTCAAAACTGTTCAGCGTTATTCTGGATATAAATTGTTCAGCGTTATTCTGGATATAAATAGTTCCGGATGAAAATAAACCCTAGAAATAGTTGTTTCATAGCCATTTATTTAAATTTTGTGGTCAAATTCACATTATACAGATCCTCAAAATGGTTACTTAAAAAGTGGGAAGTCGATTTGGAAGAAAAAGTAGAATGACAAAATTTTGATAAGGTGATTGGAATTTGAAACCCACGCGTTTTCGTTGTTTAACGGTTTTACTAAATGGTTTTTTTTAGAAATCAGGTTATACAAATTTGTAGAAAATCATTATTTTTTTTGTTGTTTAAAATGCATTCTCGTTATTTAACTGTTCTATGAAATGAATATTTTAGTATGAAGATATAAATTTGTAGGAAATCACTGTTTTTTATTGTTTAAAATCCATTTTTATACCTGTCGATAGGCCGGTATATATAGCGATGAGTTCACTCTTGACCATATATTAATCCATGTGTTGACCAAATATTTGTATTGTTTTCCAATATCAGACTTTGGCAATGAATTTTTTTATTTATTTTAATTATTTAAAATAAGTTTTGGCAAGATCCCATTGGCTGTTGAAATCAAAGTGTTATTGCCGAGCCGGCGGCGGTTCATAAATTATTATCAACCATCGGGTACATACATCAACATATCGGGTCCGGGAATATTAATATCGGGTACATACATCATATCAACTTTTCAAAAGCACAGTTAACATCGAATCTGTTTGATGCTGCGCTATTGCATGTGCCTTGGATACCGGGTTGGAATGCTCGACGCGCATACTCGGCCTGGATACCGGGTTGGCTACTCGACGCGCATACTCGGCCTGTATACCGGGTTGGAATGCTCGCTTGGGCTACCGATATAAACAGCTTTATATGTAATGCATATTGTTTATTATTAATATGCTTTATTATTAATCAATAATAAATCAATCTTAACCGTCCCCTTAAGGCAATTTGGGGCATGATTTGTTGAGAGGTCACGAATTAAGAGTTCACTAAATAAATAAAAAATCATAGCGGCTCAGTAATTGTCTCCGACGCAAAGGGCGACGGTAGGGTAAGCAATTGATACATGACGGATATTATCTTTTTCACGACCGTTGTTTTATTTGTTTTATGTTTTGGTTTTTTGTTTTAAATTTGGTTACTTAAATTTGTACGAAATTATAATTTTTTTTGTTATTTAAATTATATTTTTGAAAATTTTTTGGACCACTTGAGTTATACAGAAACAAGATTTATTCTATTATGTTCTTATTTTAAATTAAATTATGTTATTATTATCATTTTTCATATTTAAATAATTAGTAGAACATTTCTGCAGCAGTATAATTAAATTTGCAACGATATAATTAAATTCTCGACAGGTATTGCGCATGCTATGCTGCTCTTGTTGAATGAGTAATGGATTCAACATCTTGAAAAACCCTGTAAGCAATCAAATTAAATAAAAATAATCACTCAAATTTACCGACCTAACAATTTCTCACCAAATTTCAAATAAATATCCCCAAAATAATGATATAATAGAACGTTTAGAATACTCTTTTCCTATACCGAACGAAATTTCAAATTTTGAAAAAGCCAACGTCCGTACTTTCCCTAGCCGCAGCCTACGAAAGTTACCGTAAGTTTGAGTAAAAACATTAAAATGATGTTCGACCATTTTTTCACTTTCAAAAACATTATAATGAGTAAAAAAAAGTTGAGACGGATAATTTCACACCTGCTTCCACCTAACATCCGCTGTAAATGCCTGCCAGGATATAATTAAGTTTCATTAATCTTGAACTGACACGTAAACTTAAACAATTGAAATCCCAACATCCACGGAGAAACGAATCATTGCAATGCTGATGGTGCGCATCATTAAACAGACTATAGAATATTATATATTAGCTAACAGAAATGATTTAAAGTGACAGATCGAAGAAAATAAATATCTAATCAACATGTATTTATTATATTTCTATTACGTGGGCTTTGGGCAGGAAAGGATAAAGACGTTCCAAACGAAAAGGCATTCTATTCAAATTAAAACATAAATTGTGGGAATTGCTGTAACCGATTTCCCTGTACAAAGCTTCGAGAGTGACGCCCACTCAATGTTTTTAACATTCTTGATTTCTTGGAAAGCGAGTCATTAACCGTTGGATAAAGTAGACCGTTCTCTTATTGCTTTCCTACTGCGGGGCAGCCTGTTTTTGTTGATCAACAGCCGTCTCTGCCCCACATGCCGTTTCTTTTTCAGGGTCGCTTACTTTCCAGGCATCCTTAAATACATCCTCTCTTCTTTCATACAGCACTGAAGTTGCAGGGTGCTCCCCCGTTGTTCAGCTTTACTAAATAAGATTTGAATGTTCGTGAATTCTTTTTATTAATTAAGCATCTTGTATTTAGTATAGATTGATAATTGGTATCTTTCCATCTCCAATATAGCTCTCCGTGTGGTGAGTAGTTATAATTTGTAGAGCAGAGATAGTACTACAATTATAATGGCGTTGGGAGTGGTAAAGTCCCTGGCGGGGTTTCTCCTGCTCCTCAATTTATGCATGTTTGTGATTGTGGGTTCTATTGCCGGATGGGCTCTCAACAACGCCCTCGACCACACTTACTCTACTGGTACTTATTACTTGTATGCATAATATGTTTTTGTGCTTTTATACCATGGAGTGTTTTGCTGATTGATTCTATGACTAACTTGCAGGTTCTGGAAAACCTTTTCCTGTGGGATTTTCTCCAGTGTATTTTCCAATGGGGAATGAAGCAACAGGATTCATGGTTATCTTTTCTTTGATAGCTGCTGTAGTAGGAGCTGCTTCATGCCTTTCAGGACTCCATCATCTCCGGGTTTGGACTGCCCATAGCTTGGCTTCTAGTACTGCATCCTCCATGACAGCTTGGGCCCTCACACTACTGGCCATGGGGTATATACATAATAACTACAAGTTTACATCATATGAGTCAATAAGAATTATGATCTCTGATTCATCTATGAAATGTGGACGAGCTAATCATTTTTCATTCACAAAACTGCAGGTTGGCATGCAAAGATATCCATCTGGGCGGCCGAAACACAAAGTTGGTATGTAATACTCCTATGCTATCACGTTCATACGGTCACTACTTTTCTCATTCCTTTGATTCTGTTATGGCGTTTTGTATCGTTAAGATTTGGTAACTTTGCATTTGTGTGCAGGTAACGTTGGAGTCATTTCTTATTATTCTGTGTGTATCAAAGCTCTTCTACATCTTACTCATTCACGCTGGATTCTTCGGAGGAAATTATTGTTCTTACCAGGACACCTATGTCGCCACAAATACAACTACAGCCGAACCTCAGAAAGGAAGCACAACTGGGACCTCTTCTGTTTAATATGATGAATGGCTTTGTGGTTCGTGAGTAGCAAATTAATGCATAGGAGGGATGATAAACCTTTTTTTTTTTAATGAATCGGATACTGTAGTTTTAACAGGATGGATTTCTATCGGTTCCTTACATGCAGCATACATGAGGATTCAGGTTGTGTACGAGTTGCAGCTTTGTATTATGTAAATCTATGTTTCTTTTAAAGCAGATTCTTATTACCGAAATATGTTTATCTTCAACTAAAAAATTTCTTGCGTTCAGGGTTTTTGTTAATTAATTTGTTCTCACCGGGCTCTCCATGAATGAATAAATAAATAATGGGTTCAATTTTCATGAATCATTCTTCAGATACATGTCGTATGAGATTACAAAGGAAATTTATTCTTATTAAAAAAAAATTACGTATTTTTCAAAGATTAATCTATTAAAAAAATTAAAAATAAATTATTATTAATTTCGAAGTCGTGACTAAGTGAGGATACTTACACTAAAGGATAATCACTTTTATAACTTATCAATTTCATTTATAATCGCTTTAAAATAAAGATTCATATTGCGACTGATCTTCATATTTAACTTTTATATTAATATTTTTCTTTTACTATTTTCATATTTAATTTTTATATTTATATTTTTTAATAAGTAAAGTAAGGTTGTTTATTAAAATAATATTTTTAAAAGTATGTGTTTAGAAGAGTAAGAAATTAATTTTACATATATATAAACCAAGTTTCCAATTAGAACAACTTTTCATCATTTCAAAATTAAAAATTTTAACTAAAACCTTGTTAATTTCAAAATTGAATATTCAAACTTCATTAATCTCCACTTTGACCATCTCTACGATGAGCAAATTTCATAATGTATTCTTACATACTATAAAATACATATTATAAAAGGTCATGAATCTTGAAATCTCTACCTTATCTTAATGAGCAAATTTCATAATGTATTCTTACATACTATAAAAGGTCATGAATCTCTTGTCAAGATTCCAGGTAGTGAAGGTTCCAAGTTATTATATTTCTAAAAAGATATAATAGTTGATATTACTAGATATATTGTATAGTAATTTCTAAAAAAATTAATCACTTTCAATTAAGTTGGATTTTAAATTGCTTCATTCAAATTCATTAAGATTATATGGTAGATGTTTACTTAAAAGAGGAAACGTGACCTTTTTTTCAAATATTATAACATACATTTTAACACTTCTTATATTCCATGATTAAATATGTATATCTATTCATTTTAAAAATTAATAAAACTTGAACATACTTTTATATGTTAAAGTTAAAAGTTGTGAAAAATTCACCAAAAATTACAGTGAATAAAATTTTAAAATAAATTTAATTAAATGTAACATATTTTTTAAAGGATAATGATACTCAGTATCATTCACCCATTTGTTTTCATGAAATTGTTTTTAAGATATATATAAAAAAATATATATATATATTTAAATTATTAATATGAAAGAAATAATCAATATTAATTCTTCCAAATAAAATATAATTTTGTTTTTGAAATTTGATTTCTTCCCATCACTAAATCATTACTATGATGATTAATGATCCAATACAACTCTACTCTATATTAATATTTGACTAATAAAAAAAAAGTTGAGAACATTTTATTACACATTTGTCTTGTCAAACTCTAAAACATGAAAATCAATTTAACTTAAATCATTCATAACATTCCAAAAAAGTCAACCTCACATTTATCAAATCACACTTCAAGAAATAAAAATCAACCTCACTTATCATTCATAACATTCCAACATAGACAACCTCATTAAAAGGGTGTATCATTTATTTAACCAATTACCAAATCTAATAAACTCCACCATAATAGAGATATTTAAGAGACTTAAGTATATGGAGGAAATTAGGTAACTACCTAACTTTCTCCTCAAAGAATCCTCATCCTTCATAGATTTATATGGACAAGTTGGACTTTGCTCATTATCTTTTTTTTATCATGTTAATGTTAATTTGAGTGGATGTAAGATGAAATATTATTCTTTGAGCATGGACTTAGTTTCTATAAAGTAATATATTAAACTTATAATAAATAAAAGATGTAAAAAATTTTAAATTTACTAAATTAATTATATTGTAAATATATTTATTAAAATCTTCCATCTCTTTTTATAATATAATTTTTTTTCTTAAATTAAAAAAAACTTTAAAATACTATTATAATACTATTATATTTTCCTTGAAGAATACCTATTATTTATTAAATCAAATACATCTAAAATGGATACATATTATAATTGTTCTACATAAATATTTATGTGATGATATTGAACCCCAATTTAACAAACTACTCTACGACAGTTTGCAACATGGATTATGCTTGATTTTTCAATAAGGGTGGATTGTGCCTGATTTTGCGCCGGGGGTGGTGCAAACATCCATTGTTCCGGAAGGGACTTGGACATACGATTTGAATCGTCCCACATTAATTGAGCCCGCGCTTGGCACACTAAAATTGGCATTGAGGAGAGTTAGATTTTTTACTTTTTAAACATGGATCACTTCGATCGTGAACATCTATGTGTTGTAATAACTATTTAGGTTAAATCCACTTCCACACAAGCCATTGGTTGCATGAAAAAATTTGTTCCGGCCATCTGGAATCGGGAGTAAGATATTTCCAAAATCTATGAGGGAACAAATCTGTAGAGAGGCATAAATCAACATAAAGCCCCGTGAATTTATTTATAATAAACTATTTATGGAAAGCTTCTGCTATGGACATTTTAGGTGGATATATAGAATGTGACAAAATGAGAAACAGAGAATACAAAAAAAGAGTAGAGCAAAAATAGTATTCAGTATATTCAGAAAAAGGAAAAGAGTTGAATTAAATAGGCTCAAGCAAATCAAGAAATGATAGTACAGCTGGCCAGGACCACTGGCAGTGTACAGTCAGAGTGTTGAGGTTACATATATATTTAACACTCCTTCTTAAACTCAACAGTTACAAACATCAGTACTGATAATGCCCAAGTGTTGTCTTTGAAAATAAAAAAACGTATTTTCCTAGTGGCTTTGTAAAAATATCTGCGAGTTGATCTCGTGAGCAACAGAATTGAAGTGCAATGTCACCATTATTGACTAACTCGTGGATGAAGTGAAAGTGAGTGTCAATGTGTTTACTTTTCTTGTGAAACACATGGTTTTTGAATAGAGATATTGTTGAGGTGTTGTCACAGAAGATAGGATTTGGCTCATTTTCTGTATTTAACATATCTTTCAATATTCTTCTCAGCCACACAACTTGACAGGAAGTTGAGGTAGCAGTGACATACTCTATCTCTGTAGAAGATATTGAGACTATGAGTTGCTTCTTTGATGCCCAAGAAATTAGGTTCATGCCCAGGTGAAAAGCATGTCCTGAGGTGCTTTTCCTATCATCTAGGATGCCTACAAAGTCATTATCTGTGTAACCAGAAAGATGATTATCATCAGACTGAGTGTACCATAAGCTAAAATTGAGAGTGCTTGCAACATATCTCAGAATCATTTTCGTCATCGTTCAGTGAAAATCTTTGGGGGAGTCCATCAACCTGGAAACAAGGTTGGTTGCATACATAATATCAGGTCTAGTTGTTGTAAGATACAACAAACTACCTACTAATATTTTGTACAGGGTAGAATCCACTGTAGGTCCTTCATCCTTCTTGCTCAATTTTGTGCTTAGGGGTATAGGAGTTTCAACTTGATTGCATTCTTCCATGCAGAATCTTTTGATGATGTCTTCTGCATACTTTTGTTGATAGACAAAAATGTCTTTGGTTGATTGATCAACCTCAATCCCCCAAAAATATTTCATTATGCCAAGATCTGTCATCTCAAACTCAGATTTCATGGCATGTTTAAAACTAGTTAACTCAATATTTTCAGTATATATGATGTCATAAACATATAAACATACAATCATAATTTTACCGTGTTGATCTATTTTGGTGTATAAAGTTGGCTCCTTTTGGTTTTTACTGAAACCACTTTTGATCAGGTAAGTGTCAATTCTGTTGTACCAAGATCTTGGAGCTTGCTTTAAGCCATACAAGTCTTTCTTCAACCGATACACTTTAGTTGTCTGCTCTTGGAATTCAAATCCAGGTGGTTGATCGACATAAACCTCTTCTTCTAAGTAACCATTTAGGAAAGTTGACTTGACATCCATCTGGAATACTTGCCATTTGTGTTGAGCTGCTATGGCTAAGAGAGTCCTTACAGTGTCCAACCTTGCTACTGGAGAAAAAGTTTCACCATAGTCACTACTTGGTTGTTGTGAGAATCCTTTGGCAACAAGTCTTGCCTTGTGTTTTTCAATTTGCCCCTTTTCATTGAGTTTAGTTTTGTAAACCCACTTGACACCAATACTTTTCTTGTTTGTGGGCAAATCAACAAGATCCCATGTCTTTTTCTTCTCAATGGAATCAATCTCTTGGTTCATGGCTTGAACCCAATGTGGTTCTTTAGCTGCCTCTTTAAAAGATGTAGGTTGACATGACATTAAGGAAAAAAAAATGTGTTGTTCAATGTAATCCAACTGCTGATGGATTTCTCTCAAACTTCGAGTTCTCTGATTTTGAAGTTCAGAGGATGAATTTCTGTTGGAAGTTGAGTTATCTTGAGAAATTTCAGATTGTTCTTGTACCTGCAATCTTGAAAGAGCAGGTTGATGTGTTTGTTGTCCTGAATTATTTGTGTCTTTAGGATGTGACAACAATGGATCATGACTGTCCATTGGCTTATTTTTAGACTCACTCTAGAATTTATTTTCAAGAAATTTTACATCTCTGCTGAGGATTAGTTTCTTTGAAATTGGATTGTAGAGTCTGTAGGCTTTGGATGTCTCACTGTAGCCAACAAAAATGCATTTCTCACTTCTATCATCTAGTTTCTTCCTTAATTCAGAAGGTATGTGAGTGTATGTTATGCAGCCAAATGTCCTAAGATGTGCAACATTTAGCTTTGTCCCACTCCATGCTTATTGAGGGACCTTCATCTTGAAACTGGTGGTTGGAGATCTATTCAGGAGAAAAGATAAGCATGCTACTACTTCAGCCCAAAATGTATTTGACAAACATTTCTCTTTGACAAGGCTTCTTGCCATGTTCATTATTATCTGATTTTTCCTTTTAGCCACTCCATTCTGTTGTGGAGTATACCTAGCTATAGTTTGCATGATGATGCCTTGTGATTTGCATAAAATTGCAAATTCTTTGGAGATGTATTCTCCTCCTCCATCTGACCTAAGAGCTTTTACATATTTCCCACTCTATTTTCAGCTTCATCTTTGAATTCTTTGAACTTTTCAAAGGTTTCAGAGTTGTATCTGAGAAAATAGATCCAAATTTTCCTGCTAAAGTCATCAATAAACGTTAGAAAATAAACACAACCACCTATTGACTCTATTTGCATTGGTCCACAGAGGTCAGTGTGAACCATCTCTAAGTGTTGTTTGGCGTGAGTGGAGGACTATGGAAAATTAGTTCTCTTATGTTTTCCAAAAATGCAAGTCTCACATGGGGGATTTTCCTCTTTGAAAATAGGGAGACCTTTGACCATGGAGTGCTTTTGTAGAAGACTTAGACTCTGAAAGGGTAGATGTCCAAATCTTGTGTGCCAAACCAAGGTTTCATTGGGGGTGGATGCACTTTGTGCATACGATTGGATCAGATTTACATTTTTGAGGGTCAGGGGAAACATCTTATTTTGAGTCATGTGGATTTCAGAAATCAATTTTCTGCTAGGGTTTTTATCATATATCCTACATGATACTCCTTCAAAAAGTACCTTATAGCCATGTTCAATTAGTTTTCCTACACTTAACAGATTATGTGTCAGATCTGGAACATGGTAGACATTGTGTATGTCTTTCTTTATATTTTGGTTAGTAAGAATAGGTACAATTCCTTTTCCTTGAACTTTGAATAAAGAATCATTTTCAAGTGTAATATCAGATGAAATTGAAGAATCAATGCATGAAAGTAAATCTTTGTTACCTGTCATGTGATTGCTTCATCCACTGTCCAGCAGCCAAAGATCTTTATGTTGTTCTTCATTCTTGTGGCATGAGAGAAACATACCTTATGAGGTTTCTCCTTCATGATGTGAGATATGTGCTCTGCCTGAGAGATGATCTGATTGCTTCTTCCGACATTCAGATTCACAATGTCCAAAATTTTTGCAATAATTGCATTGTATGATGGATTTGTCATTTGATCTTCTCCCTCCGCCGCTTTGAGGTTGGAAGTTCTGATTTTGGTTATGTTGTTTGTGACCATGGAAATTCTGATTCGGGTTCTGTTGTCTGTGACCTTCACTTGAGTGATGGTTACTTGGATTGCTTCCTCTTCCTCAGTGACCTCTTCCTCTTCCTCTGCCTTTCCCTCTGCTAAAGGAGAACTGAGTCTTGAAGGCGTTGGTTGTTGAATCATCTGTGATGTGAAGTTTGGTCTCATGTGTCAATAGAAAACCCATTAATTCATCTGTTGAAATTTTTGACAGATCCTTGGATTCAAGGATGACTGTAACAACCATTACAAATTTATTTGGTAAACTTCTAAGGATTTTCTCAACAATTCTTTGATCAAGGATGGCTTCACCAGTCAATCTAATCTGGTTTACGATTCCCATGACTCTGGTCATAAACTGATCAACATTTTCAGACTCTGTCATTTTTAAAGTCTCGAAATGCGTCCTCAAGGTCTGCAGTTTGACTGTTTTGACCCTGTCATTTCCTTGGTAGGATGATTTAAGGATGACCCATGCCTGTTTTGAAGTAACATTGCCTGTGATTTTTTAGAAAATTGAGTCATCCACTGAATTTTGAATCCAGAATTTTGCCTTATTTTCTCCGTTCTTTTATGTTGCTTGAGCATTTCTCTGTTGGTTGATCATGGCAGCAAGGTCTGTTGAATCTGGTTCCACATATCCAAGATCCACCCGATCCCAACACTCTTGTGCTTGCAAGAAGGATCTCATTCGAGGAGACCAAAACTCATAATTCTTTCCAAGAAGAAGTGGTCCTTGAGTTGGTCCTAAATTTTTAGGCGTGGCCATCTTTAAAAAAAAAATTAACAAACAAAAAAAAATTGTTAGAAAATTTTCTGTTTACTTGTTTCCTGCGCGTAAAACTAGGTCTTCGAATTTCTTTTAGTGACTTCAGACCGAAAAACATGGGGTAGACCACTTCTTTGACTTCGATCTGGTTGGATCTGACTATCTGAGTGCAAGAACTGTTGATTCAGAGCTCTGAGCTCTGTTCTTTTGCAACTATAGCAATTGTATCCCCTCTAAAGGCAGAATCGTGATTTCTAAGTTTACTCGAGAGCCAAAAAATAAAAAAATTGAAGTTTAGCTTCTCATGTGACCAGGTGATGAAAACTAGGTGCTCCGGGTCTTCGGGCTTCGGGCGTTTCGACGCTAAAGGTGTCAATTCCTCCGAATAGACAAATAACGGTCTTATTTCAAAGATCGACGATCCTCGTTGATTTTAGATCAATGGTCCTCAATTACTTCGGGACTTCGGGTGATATTCCTTTCTTACCTACTGTTGTTGCTACAAATATCAATGTTCCTCATTGATTTGAGATCAATGGTCCTCAATTACTTTGGGACTTCGGGTGATAGTACTTTCTTACCTGTTGCTTCAGCGACAAAGATCAACGGTCCTCAATTACTTCGAGACTTCGGGTGATAGTCCTTTCTTACCTACTGCTACAAAGATCAATGGTCCTTAGGCCTTAGTGAACGAACAACCAAAATAATCTTCAGAAATCCGGCGTTTGGGAATTTCCATTTGCTAATATTGCAATCCTCCGAAGTGTCGAATCTTCGAAGTGCAAGATCAGCCTCCACGTGGCTTGTTAATTTGGACGGCCGAGATTCACTTTGGAACTTCAGGCTTCAGGTGTTCCGAGGTGCTCAACACCACAAACCTCTGAAATGTTAACCTTCCAAAGTGACAGATCTGTGGACGTGTGTCCACAGCGTTCAATGGCTCAGATTTACTTCGAGACTTCGGGTAGATCTCACTCCGCAAGTCCTTCTAAAATGATAAGTCTCTAAAGTGAGGGATTTGGCACCGCATGTCCTTGTTGATGGATGAACCAGATGAACTACGGGCTTTGGGCCTTTAGGAGTTTTGGATTCTCATATCCTTCTTTCTTCCGAAGTGATTATCGCCGAAGTGCAAGATCTCCGACCACGTGTCCACTTCGATCAACGCTCTGGATCTACTTCGGAACTTCGGGCCTTCGAGAGTTTTGGATTCTTCCTGGAGTATGAGATCGCCTGACGCATGTCACTTGCTAGAAGATCAACAACTATGAGTGATTGTAGAGGCTTGACTTTCTCACTCTTTAATCTCCTTGTCGATCTCCGCAAAGCAAAGATGCTTGTCCTTAGTGGGATCAATATCCGTTGTTGATATGTTGATCTGACAAGATCAATGATCTTGAGTGATTTTTGGCTCACAACTTGCTCGCGCTTTAATTTCCTCTCTGCTCCCCACAATGCCTCCTCACCATCGATCTTTCTCCAATGTGATCTAACGGTCCTGACTTGATCTTTGCTTGATATGACGATTGATATTGCTCTTGCTCAGATCTTACGACTTAGAAAACTTCTCTTTACCTGCGGGCTCGTCGTCCTTTCTGATCTTGATTAACGACTCAGATTTGTTCACATGGCCGATCTTACGGTTGATCTTCCTTCTCCTTTGCTTCTTCTGCAAACTTTCACTTTAAGAATGAATTTCATGAATCTTTCACGAATTCTTTAAATGCTCTCAAAATATTTGATTGCTCTCTGCTTTCTACAGTTCTGATTCCTCGCGCTTGTTGTCTGTAACGATCTTTTGAGCATTTGTGGACTGCAAATTTATCTCCAAGATCTGTGAAGAATCTTGCGTCTCGTTCTCTTGTCTATAAGACAATGTAAGCTCTGAGATGTTTTTCTTATGATCTGACTTCTCTCTAGGCACTGTGAAGAGGCTTACGTCCTTAGCTCTGATACCATGACAAAATGAGCAGAGCGGAAATAGTATTCAGTATATTCAGAAAAGGGAAAAGAGTTGGGTTAAATAGGCTCAAGCAAATCAAGAACATTAAGAAACGATAGTACAGTTGGCCAGGACAACTGGCAGTGTACAGTCATACTGTTGAGGTTACATATATATTTAACACAATGATCATTTTTTCTCCAAGTCTTTAGTTTTTGTACATACTCAACAATCGTATCCAAAAAGAGGTAAACCCTTCAACATTTTCCTGTCGATCTATGTTCGTAGAATGTAGCCAATACATTTATTAGGATCTACTTGAACCACAATCACAATCAAGATTTCCGGTGTGGAATTAACGTTAGTATTCAAGCTCAAACAATTTCCATAAACCCTTCAACGTTTTCTTGTCTATCTGTGTTCATAGAATGTAGCCTGTAAATTTATTAAGATTTATCTGAACCACAATCAAGATTTTTGAAATGGGATTAACTTTAAATCAATTTCTATTAACAAGGTGGTAAATAATATGTACTTGGTAGCAAAACATTTTTTTAGAAAAACTGGACCGTGGAGCAATAAAATAAAACAAATATGGAAACAAAACATAGAAGATACACAATACAATACAGACACTGATTTACGTGGTTCACCCAGTGTGGGCTACGTCCACCAGAGAAATTGCCAGGCCCTTCCTTTATTATTATCCAGCAAATGAAGGGATACAACCTACAACAAACCCGTTGTAACTTCCTCTTCTTTCTCTCATAGTCTCCTATATCATAATACAATATTCGCTCTAATGCATAGCCACAATACATTTCCCTCATAACAAAGGGTTGCCTTCTAGGGAAAAAAACCCTAACATAATTTATACCATTAGATCTGTGACCTTATAATGAACGGTCTAGATTTACAATGAAATTACAATATACTTTTACAAGGCAATTTTTCCTTCGGTGGATTTGCCCCCAAACCCCCGTAGGGGACCCGCTTTCCCCCGAACCCCCCAACCGGGGGGATAGCCCCCCCAAATCCCACAGAGGGGGTACCCCCCCTCTGCACTCCCCTGCATGGAAGAGTGTACATACTTCTGGGGTGTAAAGTCTTCATGGGGTATAAACACGGCTGAAAAACACAAGACCTCTGAATCAGGAAGATAATCAGGCTCCACAACCAACACATTTAATGTTCTATATATGTTGGGATATATATTGTCCAATATAATTTAGTTTTTTGGATTTAATATATTTTAATATTTAGGAGTTTGTTAATTAGTTGGATTTGAGAAATTTGGTCTAACCTACTTAACTCCTAGATTAGTGTGTTGTTGAGAGATTCTCTCAACAAATAGATTGTATGGATGAGATAGTCAATCTATCTTAAGGCCAAAATTAATATATTTATATATGTAATGTTTGATTGAAATAATATAGAATACTAGAATAAAGTTTTAGTATAGAATATGTTTACTCTCCCTTATTTAAGCTTGGGTTTGGGTTTAACTCCCTCACCTAGGGGGCTAGGAATATGAAAAAGATTTGAGAGTACATAGTTTGTTGTGAGTCATTGCTAGATTGTTTTCTACATTTGAAGTTTTTGAGTGCGTTACCGTGTGTGCAAAGAGTGTTGTATATTAATTATTGGTGTGTATGTTTTTTGTGTCCCACCGTTCAAAGCTCAGACAACCGAAGCTCGGCAAGATGATCTACACAGAATGGAAATCATGGCTTGAAGTCTTCATGAAGCACTTGAAGCAGAAATGTGTCACAGGTTCGAGGTGGATCTCTCCCATCTCACAGACATAGTTGTTGATGAATGCAACTATGGGAGACATCCTCCAACTTACAAACCTGTGAGATGTGGAACATAGTAGCTATGCAAAGTCTTTCTATCAGCTTACAAACCTGAGAGAAAGCCCCTATGAAGGGTTCGTGGTTCCTACCTGGGACAAAGACAGGAACTTAGAGATGGCCTCTTCCATGACGTGAGTGAGAAAAAATACAGATGATTATCCGATGTAAAAGTGATCTGTTGAGTTAGGACGTGCCTGTGGCTAAGAATAAGGTCAACGTGGGAAATCCCAAAAGTTCTAGGCACATCATCATGTCAACAAAAATGAAGATGATGTGATGGCCTCATCTGAGCAGCAACAGAGTTGACGAGAAGACTCCAGATGATCCTCTTGTTGGTGGCAGTGGGAAAGCATATCTGTAGAGTGGGCGTGCCTGTGGACGAGCACGGGTGAACGTGTGAACACCTGGTTCATCTGTGTAATGCAGTGAATCAGGTCCATGGCATCCTTATGGATGTGCCCCTAGTGGATGAGCACTAGTGGGTGTATCAGATCCTTTTCTATATATTGTTCAAGAGTCAGACCTACCTAAAACCCTAGTTATTTTGTAAAGGGTACATGCCGACCCTACCTTATTGTGTCTAAAGATAAACTGTAAAATATAATTAATAGTAATAGTAATAGTAATTATTATAATAATAAATAAATAATATATCTAAGTGAGGTCGGCCCTATCCTGCCAATAGATACTTTAGTTGATAGGACAAGTCTAATATAAGTAAGAGGAAATCTTTCATTGTAGACACACAAACACTTGTGAGTTTTTGAATTTTCATCAAGTACACTTCTTGGTCAAAGTTGCACACCTCTCTTGGTCGCTAGTGTTCTAGGGCTTAAGCACCTGCTTGTGTGCTAAGTCATTCTTGGTGGTGAAAGGTCTTTCTCTTGAAGAATATAGCAAAGGATTTGGCTAGGTTTTTATCTCTTGTTTGAGAAGGGTTTCCCAGGATATATCTTGTGTTCTTGTGCATAGTGTTTCTTCTTATGATCTTGGTTGCTGCAACATTCTTGTTTATGGTTAAGACATGATGAAATTAAATTAACTACATGCTTAACCTAGCTTATGGAAAATAAACAATAGTGTGGGTGGACAGGGAGAGGATGTTCATGAAGTGTGAGCCAATGGTTTTCATGTTGAAGGTTAGTGTCATTGTTTTGGTGTGTGCTCCCTGAGCTTGATGATTTAACTGTGGGTGGGGTTATCAATGGTTACAGGATTGAAGAAATCAACCACCTCTTGAGCCTCTTCTCCTATAACTATGTTTTCTATGAGCTGGCCTTCGGTGACAGGTCTCTAGTAAGTGTCGGTGCATACAACAAGTACTTCAAACTTTTCCACGTGGTTCCCTAGTTTCTTGGCCATCGGCTTGCTTGTTAGAGCTAAGTTCTGAATCACTCTCGACGGTGGCATAGTAACATTATTTTTTTTTTGTAAAATAAATGATGATGAATCACCGAATCAAAATATCAAAGATGTTGTAGTGCAATGAAATGTCTTTTAATATTGAATTAGATATATTCCACATACTATTTTTTAGACAACGATGAATTTATTTCTTGGTCTAAAGCAATTGTCTCTTAAAATAAATAAGGAATCAAGTGCAAGTAAAATCTCAGTATGGATGGTTGTCCAGTTAGTTCGAGAGTTGTTGAAGACATGTGAGTGGTCTACTAATGAGGTTACTTGACATGTGTGTGGGTGTCTAGCAATTGAGTTCGAGGTGATTCAGGAGTTTAGAAGTGGAACTCAGGAGCTACTAAGACAACTTGATGAAGTTGGATGTTGATGATTAAGGGAGTGTATTTGAATAACTCCTACTTGTCTTATTTATTATTGTGAGATTCTTCATAAGGTTTTAATATTATAATGTAGAAATTATTCTCTACGTGAGTGAATAGATTATAATATTTAGGAGTTTGTTAATTAGTTAGATTTGAGATAATTGGTCCACCCTAATTGATCTAAAAATAAAGACTTGTATTCTTGAAATTATTTGCAAGATTTAGTTCATGTGTTAAAATGCAAATGGATCAATTTGCAACACAACTTTTATGGAAATTACTCATTCAAGATGCATATAAACAACAACAATAAACAGTGAACAGTGAACAGAAAACACATAACATAGAAAATGATAAAGGAGTTCACCCCTCTCTTGGGCTACATCTCCTGGTCCAGCTTCCAATGGATCTTTTGTATTATTTGCTCAAAGTTCTCAAAAATGTACTTTACAATGCTCAAAATGCCAAATAAATGGCTCCAATGGCTCTAGAATGTCCACAAACCCCTAGATGGGCTTTTTTGGCACCTTGTTTGGCCAAAAATTGAAGAAGATAGGCTTCCTGGAAGTTCCCCTTCAAACTTGTTGTCTCTGGATCGCCAAAATGCACCCTTGTTCCCTCAACCTAGCCCCCACGCGCTTTTATGTGGAAAAACTCAGCACCGGGCGCAACCGCACAACCGGTACAAACTGTTGAATGGTTATGCGCCGGCCCTTAACCACCAAGGCCCGTGGGCACATGGCCA
>JZKD02S1677905.1:42686-80922 GCA_000966675.3 Picea glauca
CTCAAGGATGAGATTCGGGCCCATGTCCTCATGGCTCGGCCTCAGAGTTGGGTGGAGGCTACTAAAAGAGATAAAGAAGCACAACAGGTTGTATCTTCTCAAAACCGAAAACCCTCCTTTATCTCTCGCCCTAAACCAGTAAAGCCCTCTACTCCCTCTGCTCCACTAAAGATCCAAAAATTGACCAGGGCTGAAATGGCTAAACGCCAACTCAAAGGCCTTTGTTATAATTGTGATGACAAATATTTCCCGGTCCACAAGTGTAAGGAACAAAATATTTTTATGGCCATCTCTGAGGATATTTCAGAAGAGGATGTAGAAACTCCCCTTGTGTCTGAGTCACCTGATTCCACTGACATCACCCCTCCCTCACACCCTCCCGAAGTAGAACCGATCATTTCCCACAATGCTCTCACTGGCTTCTTCGCTCCCCAAACCCTCAAGCTAATCAGTTACATCAAGCATCAAAAGGTCATCATTCTAGTTGATAGTGGCAACACCTATAATTTTATTCATCGTCGCATTGCCCAATAAACTCATTACTACATCCATGTCATCAATAATTTCCAAATCATGATTGCCAATGGTGGTTCCATGAAATGTTGAGGGCATTGTGAAAATTTGTGTCTCCAAATTGGTGACTACCACCTGAAATCCCATATGTTTGTTATCGACATGGGAGGTTGTGACATTATGTTGGGTGCAGACTGGATAAGGACTTTAGGTCCCATTCTCATGGATTTTAAGGACTTAACCATGCAATTCGACCAAGAGGGCCACCAATATAAGTTCCAAGGCATCATCGTTGGTTCATCTGAGATCATCAGTTCCCATCGCATGGAAAAGCTACTCAAAAAAGGTCATTTTGGTGTTATCGCCCAACTCCATGCCATACAACCAACAAAGACACCCTTGGTGTCGCAAGACCTCCAAGCCATCCTTTCTTTAAACATCAATTGGTCTTTTCCACTCCCCAAGGACTCCCTCCTTCCTGTGGTGTTCATGATCATTCCATTCCCCTTATACCCAGAAGCCTTCCTCCCAATATCTATCCGTATCATCACCTATTTTCCCAAAAAAATGAAATTGAGAAAATGGTCCAGGAACTTCTTAATGCAAGTGTTATCTTCCCTAGTACAAGCCCCTACTCTTCTCCTGTGCTCATGGTCCCGAAGAAAGAAGGTTCTTGGTGAATGTGTCATGAATTTCGTGCCCTCAACAAACTTACCATTAAAGACAAATTTCACATTCCGGTCATTGATGACCTCCTGGATGAATTGAGTGGCACCCAATTCTTTAGTAAACTTGATCTTTGTTTGGGCTACCACCAGATATGTATGAAAGAGGTAGGCATTCCCAATACTGCCTTTAGAACTCACGAGGGCCACTATGAGTTTTTGGTCATGCCCTTTGGCTTGTGTAGTGCCCCCTCCACCTTCCAAAGCCTCATGAATCATGTCTTACATCCTTTTCTCTGCCATTTTTGTCTGAGTTTTCTTTGATGATATCCTCATCTATAGAAAAACCTGGACAAACCATCTTGCGCATGTGGATCGAGTTCTCCATCTACTCTCTCAACACCAACTTTTCCTGAAATAGTCTAAATGTGCTTTTGGCACCTAAGAAGTAGAATACTTGGGTCATATGGTTAGAAAGGATGGCGTCAAGGTGGATCCTAAAAAGATTGAAGCTATGCAAGACTGGCCTCACCCAAATATTCTTAAGAGCTTGTGTGGATTTCTGGGATTAGCAGGGTATTATCGCAAGTTTGTTAAAAATTATGGAAAGATTGCAACACCTCTCACTGCTCTCCTAAAAAATAACTCTTTCACTTGGACTCCAGCCGCTGCTCAATCTTTTCACACCTTGAATATGGCCATGTGCACCACTCCAGTCCTGGCCCTTCCTGATTTCACAAACACCTTTGTGTTGGAATGTGATGCCTTAGGGAAAGGAATTGGTGTTGTCCTTATGCAAGAGGGTCGACCTTTGGCCTTTACCAACAAGCAACTATCTGAAAGAAATTTGGGCAACTCCATCTATGAAAAGGAAATGTTGGAAATTCTGCATGTCGTTGATCTATGGCACCCTTATCTATTGTGGTAACGTTTGCAAATTAAGACAGACCATCAAAGCCTCAATTATTTTCTGGAACAACGCATTTCCTCCCCAGAGAAACAAAAATGGGTGACTAAGCTCTCTGGATATGATTATGAGATCCTTTACAAGAAAGGCAAAGAAAATGTGGTTGCGGATGCACTTTCCCGCAAATATGAAGATGAAGGATCCCTTTTTTCTCTTTCCTTCATTGTACCATATTGGCTCTAAGCTGTTCGCCAGGAATGGCTACAAGATCCCAAAATTTCGCATCTGATCCAACAATTGCAGTCCAATGCTCCAGCTTCCCTAGGGTACTCTTGGCTCCATGATGAGCTTCAATACAAAGCCTGTTTGTATTTAAGTAAACAATCAAAGCTTAAATCCACGGTACTTTCTGATATTCATGCTACACCCATAGCGGGGCACTCTGGGTTCACCAAAACCTATGATAGGGTCAAACGTTCCTTTTTCTGGGATGGTATGAAGCATGACATTTGTAATTTTGTCGTTGAATGTGATATGTGTCAACGCAACAAGGGAGAAATAGTCAAATCTCTGAGCACACTACAAACGCTCCCGATTCCACCTGCTATTTGGAAGGATATCTCTATGGATTTTATTACCGACTTACTCAAATTGGGAAAGAAATAAGTCATCATGGTGGTTTTTGATCGCCTTTCCAAGTATGCTCATTTCTGTGTTCTTCAAAACTCGTTTACAACATCCAAAGTGGCTCAAATTTTCATGGATCAGGTCTTCAAGCTTCATGGCATGCCACACTCTATTGTTTATGATCGTGACCCAACTTTCATAAGCAATTTTTGTCAAGAACTGTTCAAGCTACAAGGTACCCAATTACATCTCAGCTCAGCTTATCATCCCCAGACTGATGGTCAAACAAAAGTTGCCAACAAGTGTTTCGAGACATATTTGAGGTGTTTTTCCTCAGAAAAGAAAAATTAGTGGGCTCAATGATTACCTCTAGCTGAATGGTGGTACAACACTTCATACCATACAGCTACACGCATGACTCCTTTTGAAGCAATATATGTACATAAGCCACCTTCAGTTCTCTCATACTTACCTAGTGTCTCGAAGGTCCAGGCGGTTGGCCAAACACTTACAGTTTGAGAGGCTATTCTTGTACCCTCAAAGAGAATTTGTTCATGGCACAGAATCGCATGAAGCAACAAGAAGATCAAGGTCACTCTGAACATCAATTTGCATAAGGGGATCAAGTGTTTCTTCGACTGCAACCTTACAAGCAAACTTCCCTCAAGGTCAATCATTGTGAGAAGCTAGCACCCAAATTTTATGGTCCTTATACCATTCTCAAGCGTGTGGGACAAGTAGCCTATCAGTTAGCTTTGCCCAGTCATTCGAAGCTGCATCCTATTTTTCATGTTTCATGCTTAAAGAAGGTGATTGGAACTAAGTGCCAAATTCAAGCCAACCTTCCCAAGTTAGCCGAAGAAGGATCCATTTGGCTACGACCACAAGAAGTTTTGGACCAGCATGAGCGTCGCCCACATCAGAGAAGCATCAAGGAAGTGTTAGTCCAGTGGGAAGATACAACTTTAGCATATGCCACTTGGGAACCAACTACCATTCTGCAGCAATTTCTACATCTCAAGCCTTGAGCACAAGGTTGTTTTTAAGGGGGAGGACATGTTAGGGTCCTAACCAACACATAGGTAGAACAATATATTCGGATGTAATAAAGGTCAATATTAATAAGGCCTTTTATTAAAATAGAATAAGTCGAATGTAAGAAGACCTAATAGAATCTTCCGCTTCTAGAAGGATCTTACTTTAGATGCTTCTTTTGATAGACATATTTAGTATAAATAGGAGTTGAGGGTATGAGAACCCTATCTTGGATATTATTGTAATAGAGATCTGCTCAACTGGAGGTTTCCCCCTCGAAGAGGCCTGTGAACATGGCTTTCTGAATCAAAGTGTTATTTCTGTTGTTATTCCTATATCATTTCAATGCTATTGTGGTGATTGTTCTGGTTATATTGTTGTTATTCTGCCATTTCTAGCATTTTATTTATGTTCTGCATACTTTTTGTATCTAGTATATTACACAAATGCTTTGATTAATACTGGATTTGATGTGGCTTGGGGTTCAAGGTAAACATATAAGTTGGTAGATTTTCATCTTCAGACTAACAAATGATTCTTAATGGACAAGGGCCTTGCTCAACTGACTAGGAATGACAACTTAGTGTTTTAAATTGATAAGTAGCAGGCAATCGAAAACCCTATAGTCATCACCTAGCAGCAGGCAGATTCACCATAGTTATAGTAAATCTTTGTCTGTAGCCCATCTGATTTCAAAGGGATAACATTGCTCAAATGTAGAATCAAATACACGTCAAAATCACATTGGGAATAAGTTTGTCCAATATGTATCTTGTAAACGGATCTTTTCTTTAACGTTTGCACTTTTTGAAAAATTAAGAATATAAACCTTTACAGGAAGGATGTATTTTGTATTCGGATCTTTCCTTTACCTGTGCACTTTTGAAAAATTAGGAATAAAAACATTTACAGGAAGAATTTATTTTGTAGTCGGATCTTTCCTTTAACCTGTGCACTTTTTGAAAAATTAAGAATAAAAACCTTTACAGGAAGGATGTATTTTGTATTCGGATCTTTCCTTTAACCTGTGTACTTTTTGAAAAATTAAGAATTAAAACCTTTACAGGAAGGAAGCTTTAGTGTTGATGGTGATAGTTTCCTATGTCTCTCTGTAATATGTGAAACGTTTTACCATTTGTTTCTTACTTGCAATTTGTTTCCATGTTTCTTCAAACTAATACGACAAAATTGCACATTTAAGGTAAACAATTAAACTAATATTATAAATTAATAATTAAAACTTCGTTGGGCATTACCCACGAATTTCTCTCTGCATTAACACGAATTTTGTAGGCAAGGGATCACTAAAACAACTGGCTAAATTTATCAAATGAAAGGATAAGGTGCCCACCACAACACAGAGAAGATAGCAAGGGGAAAACGAAGCCCCGAAAATGGAAATTTGTGGTGTTTTCGGACAATACTATATTTTGTAAAACACTGGGTTAAGTCACCAGTTTAGAGGTGACTTGTTGAAGTAAAAGCTAGTGTGAATTACCAATGCAGAAACGATTTGTGGAGGAAAAAACGCCTGGGTAAAGGTTAACACAATGTGTGTTGCATGTTGTGCGGTTTGTGAAGAACTGGGCGAATGATATCAATGCATAAAAAAGGGAGGAAATAAACACCCTGATAAAACACAAGGCTTGGTGAAAAATTATAGCTCCTCGAGGATAAAAAGTATCTGGAGGCGATCGGTACCTGACATTCCCTTTTCTTTTTAAAAGGAGCGTCAACGATTTACTAGTAGCTATAGGCAGAAGGAAATCATGTCTTAAGGGATTGATCGTGCTATCGAGGGATAATCTATTTGGAAAGGAGGTGAGGAACACATGCAAAAGTTTTAAAGAAACTCAACAGCAAAAGCATCCCCAAAACTTTTGGTCCACAGGAAATTCAGCAATGGAATTTACACCTATGTTCTAAAACTGCCCCTAATCTCAACAGTCTGATCATGCATTCTTTATAATTAATCTAAGAATATAATATGTTTCCAACCCATGAAAGGGGGTGTGTAAAAAGCTACAATCAGAAAGAAAGTAAAACAAAAGGGTCCACTAGTAAACACTTAAGGGAATAGGAGAATCGATTCTTCATAAAGCTTTGCACAAATTCTCATTCGTTACAAAAATTAAAACATCACATAACTCATAATTACAACAACTTACGATAATTACAATGACAATCAAATTAAAACTTAAGGAAATTCGATCTCAGAATAGGATTCCCTTAACCGACGACGAAGATGTTCCCCCACGCTTGCACTCCATCCAGCTCCCCTCTTGCTAACCATGAATACCTCACTGATACCTCCTAGCCAACACTAGGGGTACTCTTCTTCCCACTTATCCCCTCGAGCTGCAAAGGGGCCACGCACACAACCAAATAAAGCTAACTCCCAGCTCATCTCGCAAGGTCGAGCTAGCACTCTCTATTCGAGCTCGGCATCCAAACTCCCACAAGAAAAATCAGCCAAGAAAAATTCTGCCAGTGTAAACTTACGCATACCAGTCATGATCCATTTCCCTTCTCTTCCATTTCTTTTATAGAGTTCTCTTAGTGACTAGTTGCCAAAATGCACATTCAATTATTTTGTTAAATTTTTTTAGGAATATTCTCCCCCATACACTTGTCACTTGATCCCTTAGTTGCATCAAAAATTAATTTAATTAATTTGATTAAATTGCCAATTTCCCTCAACCACCTAAAAGTGTCCTAAAAACGCTCCTCGATGTCCCTTTATTACCTCACATTCCCTTAAAGATTGACACCTTTCGGAATTAGCAAGTTTTCCACATAGACATCAATTAATTTTCTTGGATAATTTAATTCTCCTTTAAATTCTAAATTTATTTTTTCTCTATCCCCCATTTATTAGTGGATTAATTAATTTTTAGACCTCATACCCTATTTAGACCTAGGATTTAATTTCACTAGGCTTAGCAATTTTTATTTTTATTTTAAAGGGAAATTTTATAATTAATAAACTTTACTCATACAACATTTATTTTAAGGCTAACCATGTCCAAATAAGATACTGTTTTCTAGGCACCTAGGTTCATTGACTCACCACTGTTAAAAACAAATCGCCACATGCCCTTCAAGACTCACTACGTGCTCCAAGGGTGCCACTCGCCTTTATCCATGTTTCATTCATGCGACGTGGCCTTCAAGACGCACTATGTGCTCCAAGGGTGGCACTCACCTTTTGACTGATTCTGGTAGACGTCCGCCCTTGCAGTCAATACTCCGTCGGGAGACCTTGTGGGAGACTAAGGGCCTCTAAGGAATAAGGACCCTACCTTATTACACTCCCCTTATAATCTTCATGGGTGACTGTCTCAGTCTACCCTCACGACATCGTGGATCTCTTGAACTAGGTAATCATTAACCTACAGTTCAAGCCATGCCAGGAGTGCTAGTAAGTTGTGGCAGGGATGTTTCCACACCTATCCCTCAATATCTCTAGTTGTCATGCATGACCCCTTTACTTCAAATGTGAGTCTGATTAGCAAGCTATCATCAACCTGCATCCATTAACAAGCATGTTAGAGATCCATAAACAACATCATAATATTATTCATATGTCACATATGCAATAGTAGAAATACACAAACCATAAATATTCCACTCCCTGACACAATCCGAAGTCCAAGGAGGTCCATCGAGGCCATCGACATCCTCAATATTCCAAGAGTCGTGCACAATCAGGAGAAACCAGTCAATAGCACCTGTCTATACATAATAACATAACATAACATCATAAATCACAATCTCAGCATCAGAATCCCTAAGAAAATCAATCACTCATATAATGAACTGGATCACTTGCATGCCAGTGTCCTCAAAGAATAAGTCACATAAGAAATGCCTGCAAGAGAGGGATGTTACATACACCCCCTCTCCTGAAGTTTCATAGTATACAAGTGCAAAAATAAAGTATCTGACAATATCTAAATGTCTAGCTATCAAACAAAAAAGGAAACTGCTGACGCATATCATATGCGTCCTCCCAGGTAGCCGATTGTGGACTATAATTGTCCCACTGGACCTTAACCTTGTCGAAAGTTTGAAGTCGTAGCTATCGAATGCGATGGTCTAGAAAGAAGATAGGCTCCACCGTGAGTACACTCTCGCCCAACATTCGCAAATAACTCAAGTTAATTACATGCGTAGGATTACTATCCTAAAGTCACACATAGATACAAGATAAATATCGAGAAACACCTCAAGGAATGAGGCACGGTTAGCCGTTAGGCCCATCATAGGTATGGTCGCACGATGCACATCGACAAAACCCTTCTATCGATCTTGCGCTTCTTCCGACCCTTTTTAATTATTTGTATTTTTTCGTCCAATACTTGGATCACTTCTGGTCCTACCAGGACCCCATCCTCGAGTTGATCCCAACTCAAAGGCGTCTGCCATGTGTGCCCATAAAGAAACTCAAATGGATCCATCTCATTGGCACTTTGATAGATGTTGTTGTAAGCCAACTCTACCAATGGCAAGAACTATTCCCAACGTTTATGTTGGTCCAACATATGCATACACAACACGACCTTCCAAAGTTTGGTTCGTTTGTTTTTTCTACCCATCTACCTCCAGGTGATATGCGATACTAAATTTAAGTTGGGTTCCCAAGGCCTCTTGGAAACTAGTCCAAAATCGTCCTATAAACACCGATCCTCGATCGGATATGATCCTTTTGGTACGTCCGGCAGTCTCAATATCTCGTTGATATAAAATCTAGCTATACCTAGTGCCTAATGTGTCGTATGTACATGTTCAACACTTCATCAGAGTGTCAACTATCACGAAAATTGAGTCATGCCTCCTTGCCGTCAGCGACAATTTCCCCAATGAATTTCATCGAAATGACCTCTCATTCGATTCCAGAATAGTCGGTGGTCGTAGCAATACTGTCAGATTCTATGCTCAACCTTCACCTTCCAACCTTCTAGACATCTTACCATGTAGTTGACGATGTCCGCCTGTATCCCTTCTAGAAGAATAAGGGCTTAAGTTATGTCCTCACCTTTATGACTCTGGAATGAGCCATGTACACTGCTCTATGAGCTTTGCATAAGATCAAAGTTCTCAATTCGTCATTGGGATGTAAGTAAATCTGATTATTATATCTCAATGATCCATCGTTGTCGACACTATATCCCTCAATTTTGGTACCAACATGGTGTATTGTCCAATAGAATTCCTTAACCTCTTTATACCAGTCATCATCGCATTGTAGTTAGAATCATTTCACGAAGATTTGTTCAGAGAGGAAATACTGACAATAGGCATGGTCTCTGACTCAACGCACCCACCTCTATTCATTGTTCCTTTTATGTAGGAAATCTCAAAATCGTACTCGCTAAGCCATTCTGACCAATGCCTTTGCAACACATTCAAGTCACTTGGCGTAATAAGGTGTTGCGAACCACAATGGTCCATTTTTTTTTTGTTTGAAATTTCGTCCAATCAGGTAGTGTCCCCACACTCTCAGGGAATACATAGTGGCTAATAACTCCAATTCGTGTGCCACATAGTTCTCCCCATGATTTCTTAACTTTCTCGATATGCAAGCGATCTCTCGACCATCTTGCATCAAGACTCCACCTAAGCCTTCATTGGATGCGTCGGTGCATACTAGGAAGTTCTCATCCATGTCAGGTACTTTTAGTATTGGCGCTGTCGTCAACAGCTCCTGGAACCTTCAAAATGCTTCCACACATTTCTCTGTCTATAAAAACATATTGTTCTTCTTCTGCAACTCCGTAATCGGATTTGCCATCTTCAAAAAACCCTCAATGAACCATCAATTATTTCCCGCTAAACCCATGAAGCCACATACTTTAGGTACGTTCATCAGCGCAAGCCATTCCATAATAGCCTCCACCTTCGGTGGATCCACAACAATACCTTCCCCGGAGATAACATGCCCTGAGAAATAAATCCTCGATAACATTGCGATCGTCTCTCGTAATTCGTTCTCTCGCAACACTATAGTACCAAGCATAAAATTTTGTCATGATATTACTTCATCTGAGAATATATCAAAATGTCTTCAAGTAATACTCGACGGTAGTCAATCAAAGCCTCCACGACCCATCCTTCTTCCATATGAAAATAACAAGAGCACCCCAAGACGACACACCTGGACGTATAAGTCCTAGATCCAACAACTCCTTCAGTTTCATTTTCAACTCCTGTTCTCATGGGTTGATATCTGATAAGGCGTTCTTGCTATCAGTTTAGTTTTAGATTTTAAGTCGATGGTAAATTCCATCTTGGCTTCGGGCGATGCACCTGGTAATTCTTCTGAGAATGGCGTCTGCAATCTCTCATACTACCGAATGGTTTTCTAATCCTTCCGCCACACCCTTGACATTCTGCACTAAGTATTCATATAACTGGCATCCTTAAGCATGCTCTCTTGTAGTTGTAAGGAAGAAATGAACCTCATATATACTCCCTAGTTCCTTCCTACTAACACTCGTCTCTTTTCCTCATCATCGACCCAAATCAATCGTTTCATCTTACATTTGAGTATTGCCTCAAGTGATTCTACCCAATCCACTCTAATCACATCGTCAAGGTCTTACACTATTCCCGAAGTTAAAGCAACAGTTCATACCCCCTTCCTTCAACCATCTGGTTGGCACCTGAAGCCATATCGACGGATCTAAACTCGTCTAGTTGAATGCCTTTATCTGAATCTCTTCAATGCGGTACTAGAAATAGATCTCTCTGTAGCACCAGGATCTAACAAATACTAATTTTGGTTGGTGATAGTACCCGACGCCTCGAGCATAGTGGTATGGCGCTCGACCTGGCGGTTATTCACCGTAATCAAGAATCTTGTGGGCTATTCCCATCTCCACAACGATAGTGTGTCCCGCTGACCCAACCACACAGGCCTTTTCAACCAGACAGTCTTGCTGGTAAGGTGGATGTCCACATTTCCATCGCCCATTTATGGTCCAGTACCCCTGGCCCCAAAGTAGAAGCCCCTATCTTACCAGGCTGAAACCCTAGTGTGTTGTGCTAAATAAGCTTAACAATTGTTATTGCTGAATGTCATGGTCCCCTGTAGTGGGTCTTCTGCTAAGGAACCCATCGTCGAGGTGTCAAGAAAAAGGGTTCTATAGACGTATCTTGATACCAAGATGTCTTGTCTGGTTGGTGTCTGATGCTGCTGCGCACCAGATTTTGTCAGTCCAAACGGTATTGCAAGAGTCCTGCCCTGAATCTTGCGGTTAAATCTTCTTCAGCTAAGAGGCCTACTAGACTGCATTGTGCAACGTACGAGGCATTTAGACCCCCAACTTCACACAAAGCTCAAGTTATGGCCACACACGAACTTGCTGACCTCTAGCTTCTCTGTGTTCAGATGCGGGGCATACCGAAGTATCCCCATAAATCTAATCTCATAATATGGAACCTTATGACCACCTTGTCGTAATGCGCTGAACTCATCAAGTTGGCACTCAATGAATTCCTCTAACAATTAATTCTCTCGAAACCATTCATCGAACCATTCCCATAGCACGGCTTCAAAGACCATGTTTATTTGAGGTAGGAGCACCTTCCACCTTATAAGAACACTCCCCTTTAGTTGAAGACCACCATGGGGACCTTCGTGCTGGAGGTCGTAACCGCGAAGTGAAAATCACATCACCTTGTTCTCCAGCCATGCCTCAGTGACTGAGTCATCCATGGCACTTGTGAACTTGGGAACCAAATCTTCTAGAGTTTTCCATGAACACGACCAATACTAGTTGTGCACGTTGTGGACCCTCAAGGGTACAGACACCCTTGCCTTATCTTAGTACGGACAAATAGTCAAGACCTCTGACATTTTCTTGGAAGGACCCCGTCAGACCCAACGCAATCCGCTCATGCTCAATACTTGTTCTTCTCCTTGGGGTTTGGACCCCTCTAGTGTGGGTGCTACTAGAGGTGTCATGCCTCCTCCCCTGGCACCACGTTGAAAATCTCTACAAGGTCCTATAACCGTGATTACCACAAGGACAAGTTAATAATTCAATTAGCGTTGAGTATTAATCAAGGGATTAATTCAGTGGAAGGTGTGTCTATCCATAGTCGCAGGGTTGAACCCACTCTGATACCATATGTAATGGACCTCGTCATTACGACAACAAAAGTGACATACAAAAAGTAATTTTTTTTTTCCTTTTTTGCTACGTTAGGTAAATAAAACGTCATAATAAATAACAACATCCTCGACACATCTTTCACATATAATAATGAAACAATATCAATGCATAACCATCAATTACTATACAATGCAAACACATCATCATCGTCATGAACCATGACACGCATACCGATGTATTAACACATTAATTAAAAGTAGATCAACATCATCGCATTCCACATTAATAATGAGGAATAAACAAAAGAATCATAAATGCTCATCGACCACATCAATCCATCTACCTAACATCAATTAATCAAGTCACAATAGTAATCCTTCACATAACACATAGTAGACCATAATAAATCCAAGGAACCAACAATTATCAGTTATTTTTGTGGTGCAGATCTCAAACCCTTAGTCACGTACTCATCCATAATTAATGACACAAGAGAAACCAACAGTAACCTAAACATACATCGAATACTAAAGGTGCAAGAGTGTTCCTTTAACCAATCATACATCACATAAATTTCCGAGGCGCAAGAGAATTTAATGACCAAACCATCATACAGAGACATAAGATAAGGCGCAAGGTAATCAACTTTATTTTATCGTGGAAGAGTAAACAAATTCTAAAGTAAACATGCATCCACATATCCCATAACGCTCGAGTAAATATCAACCTTATTTTCATCACGCCAAGGAAATACAATCATATATCTAAACATACATCATCAATATTGAAGCGTACAAACAATCTTATTACTTTATCACAGCATAATCCATGGCACAAAGGTACTCATTTAAATCTTAACTGGCGCAAGATCTATAATTCCTAGTCAAACATATGTCAATCATTAATCTAGAATCACGAGAGTGAACAACATAATTTAGATGGTGCAAGAGGTTATAAAAGCTTAATCAATTCATTTTCTACATTAATTTAATGGCGCAAGAGTAATCGACTTTAATTTAAAGGTGTATGGTAATTATTCACTTACTTCTCAAGGCGTGTGGTAAACAACCTTTTTAATTGATCACACATCAATCACATTTCAAGGCGCAAGAGGATCTAACTATTGAATGATCAAGCTTGCTCTTTATTTAAGGCACATCGGTAAATAATTTTCTAAAACAATAATTCCTCACGCTAACTCCAAGGCGCAAGAATAATCATGAATTAAATTTCATGGTGCCAAGGCAAATCTAATCGCATCACCTATTACACATCAATAAAAGACGCAATCACCCCATATGACACACGCCAAGGATTAAAAGAGTAAGGAACAATGAGAAAAGGAAAATAGAACCACTATACCGACCACAAGCAAGGCCCCATGAGCATCAATTCGAGTAAAACTTAGGAGATTCACTAGTGCTTAACCCATTTGTTTAGGACTTATAAAATTATCCTAGGGAAACAACAATGCAACTCTAAACCAATCAACAATTCAACCCATTGTCAAGTAGTGGAGAGGGTGCTAAGGTGCCTCTCTAAAACCTTAATCAATCAAAAGGGGGTGGGAAGCAAGGAAATACTGAAACACATAGCACCCTAATAACAAGAGGACATAAGATCACTAACAGAGGATTAGCCACCAAACTGGACATGTACAAATGTTGAACCAATCCCCTCACATTATACTTAAATTATCCAGAGCGAACAACTACCGGTTAAAGTTCTTAGTCAATGCGATAAAGGATTTAAGCCTGTTACACATTATTTTCATCATCCCTATGATCGTTAATGATGTAAACCTATCATTTGTCTTTAAAAGGATCAGTGGCCCAAATTCCTGAAGAAAGAAGGGAGAAGAACTTTGCCTGAGAGAAGAAATCGTATTTTCCTTTGTAAAAAACCTATTAAGGAAGGTCGTCACAAGATGCACTATATATAGGGTGCGATGATGCCTGATCTTCACCCGCTGCTCTAAATCTAGGCTATGACGTCTCCGCAGGATGCACTATACTTAGGGTGCAACGATTTACTTACATGGGAAAAATGAGCATCTTCTCGATGCTTCTAGAAGAAGAAGATTCTATGGTGAGGTGGCCTCCAATTGGTTTGGATCTTACTCACTTTTATGATTTAGTGGGATCATCCTAACCTCCTCACCTTATCCTCTTCAGCTTATAAAAGGAGAGGAGATCTCATGGAAAAAGTTAGATTGGATTGAGTTTGAGTTTTTGGAGATTGCTAGCTTGGTTAGATTGGCTTTGAGTTTTGCTTTGTCAAGATAGATTGTGAGATACTTTCATATCTATAGTCTTAGAATTCTTGGAGCAGAAGTGTGTGGGAAACAAGGGTTTGTTGGAAGGGACCTTACAACATCAAGGCTTTGGTTTTAATCTCTTTTTCTATTATTTAGTACAGATGCACTTTTCTTTCCTATATGAATCTTATTTGTCCATATTATATGTTTCCTTGATCACATACATAGTTTCATATCAAGTAGGCTCTGTTATTCTTGTCTTCGTTGGCTTTTGTTCCTTTGCAGATATTTCTCCATAAGCCTTATGACAAAGATTGGATTGCATTGACGAAGTTGGATCTTCGATATTTAAAAGGTATGTCCTAGATCCATTTCTCATTTGATAATTGAAATGTAAGGAAAGAGTAGTGTATTGTCTTGTTTTTTTCTAGTTTCATAGTGAATCTAGGGGGGTTGATTTGTGTCCGCACTTAACAATTAGCCCGATAACAAAACTGGCGACCATATTGGGGAACAGATTGTTTTCCCAGTTTGTCTTTCTTTCTTTCTTTGATTGCCTGGGTTCTATTTTTTGAGTCATTGGGAGATCCAAATGAACTCTTTGACTGTTTAAATTCACTGGAAAAACCTTTTTACCTTTTATTTTTTCCATTTTTCCTTTGATCGTCGCACCCTTCTTTGAGGGACAATGCGATGATTTAGGATCGATGCACCCTACCTTTTGACACAGTGTGACATCGTCGCACTGCATTTTTCGTCTAGCCTACGATGATCAAGGATCCTCACACTATGTTAGTCTGATATCCTGCGAAGATTGTGTGAAAAAATAAATTTTGGTGTTTTTCCTTGCCCAGATCTGTGATAAGTGTTTTGGGGTGATTTTTTGAGTCTAATTACAGTCTGCTTGACATATTTCAATCTCCTTTTAGTCATCTTTTATTTGTTTTAACTTCTATGCTTTTGAAAGATTTGACCTCTTTGAGTGTCTTTCAGTTACAAAGCATTGTTTTTCTTTAGAATTCTTGGTGAAAGAACTTTTTTTTCTTTTATTGAATAGTTCCTAATAAAAGTGAAAACTTGTTTGGGTTGCTTTGTTTTATAGAGATTTTCTATTACTTTTAGCTATCTTTGAAACAAAAAATCTTAATTTCTTGCTTTGCATTAGTTTGGGGGCATCTTTGCATTTTGAAGTAGTGAAATTGCATGGTTTTTGGGGGGGTCAAGAATCGTGTATTGGTGTACAGTCTCTTTGGATCATTTCTTGAAAATATTGATATTGATGAGTTTAATAAGATTTTGGGACATTGTGCGTCTGGGAATGATAAACATTTTCTCCTTCTTGTAATATAGCTTTCATCGAAACAAAATATTTTCATTTTCATTTCTTTGCATTGTTTAGAGTCGATCAAAACATCATTTAGTCCACGCCATTTTCCTCTTGAGTAACAATAGCCTTAAAATGAAGCGCTTATAAAAATTGATTAGACATTTTTATATTTTCTGGTAGCAAACCTACATTAGATTAGTTGTAGGGATTTGGAATAGGTGTGAAAGATAACTTTCCAAAGCTACAGAAAAACATAGTATCTTGTGATACAAAGAGTTCAAATCCACTTTCTACATTTTTCCTGGGAAGCCCTTCTAACAGAAGGGTCAAAACTGAGGTCGTATTAACACTGACAGAGTTACTCACCCTTCTCTGTTGGTCTTGGTGTAGAGATTGTGCATATTATTGGGGGTCAATTGAGGGTATACCCACGATTATGTGTGGGATCCTCTCGAGTTAATTTTGGGCTTAGATACCCTTCCCTTGCGTGTGTATCGGACTGTCGATTGTTTCCCCAGGCATCATTGTCATAATTGGTAACCTTAGTGGCCTATCTCTTTAGGGTTTTTACACGAGGTGACTGTGGAGGGGCAAGTCTTCACGGTACCTAGAATCGACGTTGGCCAAACTCACTTAGGCTCCTTGGAGGGTATACCCATGATTATGTGTGGGAGCTTGCACCAGGGTGTAAGTCCATTAAGCAGGTCATCAACATAAATTTTCCACCCGCTCTATCTCGACCCCTTCTTACATTGTTCCCACGATGTTGGATTTCATCACCAACTAGTGAGTTCATTTTGAGAAGGTTTTGTTTTCTTTCTTTATTACTAGATTTTTAGCGTGTGTTGTTTGTTTTCCGTAGTAGACTCTAGGTTGGATCTTTATTTAATGGCTTTAGTTCCCGGGATGACCAATGAGAGAACCCCTTTGCCATGGGAACCTTTTGTTTTTCCTTCTTATGAAAACGTTGGTCCTCCTCACATCGCTACTTTGATCCTTCTGGGTCTCATAATTGGATTACCGGTATGGTTGTTTTCCACTCAGGTAATACTGAATGCATCTAATTCTTCTGTTGTAATCACTTCCCGCCAAGAACATCAACCTCATGTTGATCCTTTGTCATCTTCACCAGTAAGATCTTCTTCATCTTCTTCACTTGCAAGGTCTTCTTTCGTTTCATCTTCTTCGCCGAGTGAAATCTCTAAAGCTAGTAACTCAGTGGATAAGAAGAAGAAGAAAAATAAGCAAGGGTCCAAACTTTCAACCACTGTCGGGCATGTTGGAAAACAATCAGTTACTGATAATTGTGCTGGGAGTGTTGATGATGCCAAGATCACCCAAACAACCCATAAGCCCAAGTACCCTTGCAGGATTTGTAAAGGTATCCATCTTCTTAAGGATTTCCTTGGTCTATCCAAGGTTATAGAAGAATGGTCTACACACTCTCGCCAACCCATGTCATCAACCTCTGAACAACATGTTGATGACCTCCCGTCAACTAGTCAAGATACCATTGGGAAGAAGAAAAGTAGAGTCAAGTTCCTGTGTATGTTATGCAGAGGCAGTCATCAAACTCAACTTTTCCCTTGTATGGACGAAGCCTCAAAATTACTGGAGTACATGACTATTTCCCAACATCAACTTCCAGCTTCTTATCGCAAGATTACTCTCGACCCACTTGTAGTTTATGGAATGATTAATCCAGTCCCTTCATCAGTCAGATCGGTTGATCATGTAGTCAATCTGGTCACATCCTTAGTTGAACTAGTTGACCAAGTGGTCAATTCGATCCCATCATCGGTCGATCCCACTCTCCCACTAGAGAGTACAACTTAAGAGGTCGATCCATTTCCACCTGTCGACCCCATTCTCCCCTTGCAGAATGCAACTCAAGTGGTCGATTTGATCTCGTCATCGGTCGATCCTACTCTCCCACTAGAGAGTAAACATGATATTTCTCATGCTTTTCTTGTTAATACAGAGACCACCATGCTGGGGGAAATTCCTCCTTCTCTCGTGGAACCCCCTCCAAGTAATGAGGGCATCCTTTTTTATTGGGGTGTGCTATCTGGACCTCGTCTTCCCTCTCACATTCCTTTCCATATTATAGTACAAGTTTGTGGTCGGGACGTTCTTCAGACGTTGATAGATGAAGATGCGTCTTTTAGTGTTTTTTCCTCTATTGCTTGGAAAGATTTGGGTTGTCCTCAACTTGCACTGGTTACGCAGAATCTGTTAGCTTTTAACAGGAGAACCAGCCAACCTTTAGGGACCCTTACTCAGTTTCCTATAACTTTGGGGGGGGGGGAACTATCTTTATTTATTTCATGGTAGTCCAAGACCCCTTGGATTTCGCTTTGCTCCTTGGGAGAGATTTTGTTTATGCCATGAAAGCTATTGTTTCCACTCTTTTTCGTGTGATATATTTCCCTCACGATGGACAAATGATGACTATTGATCAAATTTTGTTCGTTGGCCCTAACTTCACCGTCAAATCAATGACTTCCCTAAACAATTCATATATGCAATTGGTATCAACCCCGCCACAGGTCAATTATCTGGCGTTGTCTCCCATGACTTCAACTTCTGATGATTTAGATATGGTAGTTGACATGGTGATCTATTCAATAGGGATTTTAGAGCCTGATCTCCTTACCCCTATCGCGATCCTCAACATGTGTTCCTTCCAGAGTGTGTTTCTTCCATCAAATAAAGATATCTTGTAATCCATGACTGAGTTTTGTCCCTTGACATGGTGTCCTTCTGGAGCATTGTCCTCATGGAAGCCATGATCAAGAAGAGTGTTTTGAGCATGGTTTTCTAATTTCAAGCTCATTAAAAAATGAAACCAGCATTGAGAATGGTTTTCTGATTTCAAGCTCATTAAAAAATGAAACTAGCTTTGAGCATGGTTTTCTAATTTCAAGCTCATTAAAAAAATGAAACTAGATTTGAGCATGGTTTTCTAATTTCAAGCTCATAAAAAATGAAACCAGCTTTGAGCATGGTTTTCTGATTTCAAGCTCATTAAAAAATGAAACCAGCTTTGAGGAGGGTTTTCTGATTTCAAGCTCGTTAAAAAATGAAATCAACTTATGAGGCTAGTTTTCACATCTCTGTAGAAACCTCGTTAAAAAATGGAACAGAGATTATGAGCATAGTTCTTGTTTCTATGTCAAGCTCGTTAAAAAATGAAATAGAGGTCTAGGAATTGAACCTGGATTCTCAAGCATAGTTTCTATTCCTATGTTAAGCTCGTTAAAAAATGAAATAGATTGTTCCCCCTCTCTGTTTGAGTCAATTCCTTCGTCTAGTATTTGAAGCTTCATTTTCATTCACCTTTGCAGTTGGACGAAATGAAGCTTGGGGGGAATTTGCTTACAGCCTCTAGACTTCATGCTAAAATTAAGCCGCTAGCTTCTTAAGCTGGGGGCGAAGTACCAACCATCCATGAATCCTACATTGAGAAGTTGCAAGCATAGTTTTCTTTGGTTCAAGCTTGTGTAAAAATGAAACCACCTACCTCAAGCATAGTTTCCTCTGGTTCAAGCTTGTGTAAAAATGAAACCACCTACCTCAAGCATAGTTTCCTCTGGTTCAAGCTTGTGTAAAAATGAAACTAGGTCCAAGCATAGTTTTGTTTAGTTTTAAGCTTGTGAAAAAATAAAATCTATCCCAAGCATAGTTTTTTTTTTTTTTAAGCTTGCGTAAAAATGAAAACAATCCTGAGCTTAGTCTTTGTTATTTCTCGTGCTCGTAAATAAATGAGAATGTAACCGAGTAAACTTTTATCACTTTTTTGGACTCGCATTGGTAATACGAAAAAGGAACCCCCTGGAGTTCCCTTTAAGCTCTTTTTAGACTCTCTAAACATGAAAAGATTGTCGAGCGATCTTGTTCTTTTCACGCTCATTAAAGTATTATAAAGCACGTCTGTTGAGCGGTAATTTATCTCATTTTTGGTCTCATCGAAATATTTTACCAAAAAGGACATTTGGGATTTTTCTTTAAGTGTTTTTCAAACTCTCTAAACATGAAAAACCCTTGAGTTTTCTTTCTTTGGACTCCTAAAACAAACATAGAAAATCCCATATGGGACCGAACCACTCCTTCCTAGGGTTCGTTAAACATAATACGAAGGATGAGCTTACAGTTCAAGCATATGTTATCCTCCTCAAGCTTGTGTAAAAATAAAGAGGTACTCGCCAGAAATGGTGGGGGACAAATTGGGAAAGAAATGTATCTAAACCTGTATTCTATGGAAGAGTCACCTTTGAACATGACACCCTTTCACTCACTTTGTTTCTAGGTTGGAAAATCTGCTTGTCTCTTGATCATACTCCTTTATAAGATTAAAATCTGGTTTGTGATCCATGTTGTTGACTTAATGTTTCCAAGACAATTGTCATGTCGTCAATATGTTCAAAGAAAAGTTCAACCCAGAAAACCTTCTATTGCATCGGCCATTTCTGCAGTCCTTAAGACTTTTATTGTGTCGGCCATCCTTGAGTTAGTCCTGAGTCACTTGTTACTCTGATGTACATCAAATCTTGTTACATGTTTTGTGTCATTGATGGGGGATACATTAATGCCTTCATGTGACGAGTATTTTCCTGTCGACTTCAACTCATTATCTAAGAATTAGACTTAGAAACTAATTGATACCTGTGAACTTGCATGCCTCAATGGCAGGTTTCCTCACTTTCTACTGTGGGTTTTCATTATTGACCCTTGATCAGAAGATTTCACTGAGTGTTCGACTTTATCTCATTAATTCACATTCGTTGGATTGTACTAGTGTACCTTGGGAGTCATTGACCTTAATGGTGATTTCCCTCACACTTGTTAACGATATTCACTAATGACCGGTAATCAAGTGGTTTCTACCATGTTCAACTTTAGCACATGTATTCACATGGTTAGATTCGTACTATAGAGTGGTGGAGATGAAGACCCTAAATCTTTTCTGACAGATTCAGGTTGCATTGGAGTATATTCATGTTGTATTGTTGCATAGATCCATAGTGTATGTCTCGTGGCTATGTTCAAATTTGAGTCTTTAACACATAGATCTACAATGTATTTTCGGTGGGTATGTTCATATTTGAGTCATATTGGCATGGATCCACAGTGTATGTTTGGTGGCCATGACTTGTCTTACTTGACATGGATCTTCACATGTCGACATTTATGCTTTGATTCATTTGTATTCTGAGTATGGGAATTCCTACATGAGTGATGATATATTATTGTATTGCATTTCCTTGTTTGTTGGTAGGTTTCCGACCGACATATTCCTTGTTCCCTACACACACTCGACAAAGTATTTTAGCTATCACTCTGTTCTAACTTCATACTTTTGGGGGATCTTTGTTACACATTATTTTTTTCATCGCTATGATCATTAATGATGTAAACCCATCCTTTGTCTTTAGAAGGATCAGTGGCCCAAATTCCTGAAGAAAGAAGGGAGAAGAACATTGCCTGAGAGAAGAAATTGTATTTTCCTTTGTAAAAACCCTATTAAGGAAGGTCATCGCAGGCTGCACTATATATAGGGTGTGACAATGCCTGATCGTCGCCCGCTTCTCTAAATCTAGGCTTCGACGTCTCCACAGGCTGCACTATACTTAAGGTGCAACGATTTTCGTACGTGGGAAAAACGATCATCTTCTCGATGCTTCTAGAAGGAGAATCTTCTATGGTGAGGTGGCCTTCGATTGGTTTGGATCTTACTCATTTTTTTGATTTAGTGGGATCATCCTAACCTCCTCACTTTATCCTCTTCAGCTTATAAAAGGAGAGGAGATCTCATGGAAAAAGTTATATTGGATTGAGTTTGAGCTTTTGGAGATTGGTAGCTTGGTTAGATTGGCTTTGAGTTTTTCTTTGTCAAGATAGACTGTGAGAGACTTTCAGATCTATAGTCTCAGAATTTGTGGAGCAGAAGTGTGTGGGAAGAAAGGGATTGTTGGAAGGGACCTTACAACATCAAGGCTTTGGTTTTAATCACTCTTTCTATTATTTAATACAGATGAAATTTTCTTTACTATATGAATCTTATTTTTCCATATTGTATGATTCCTTGATCACATACATAGTTTCATATCAAGTAGGCTCTGTTATTCTTGTCTTCATTGTCTTTTGTTCCTTTGCAGATATTTCTCCATAAGCCTTACGACAAATCTTGGATTGCATTGATGAAGTTGGATCTTTGATATTTAAAAGGTATGTCCTAGATCCATTTCTCATTTGATAATTGAAATCTAAGGAAAGAGTAGTGTACTGTCTTGTTTTGTTCTAGTTTCGTAGTGAAGCTAGGGGGGTTGATTTGTGTCCACACTTAACAATTAGCTCGATAACAACGCCCAACGATGATTTAAAGGAAATAAATAAAAAATAATTCCAAACCAAATACCTCTAAAACAAAGGCATGGATTTAGGATATAATCAAGCAAAGAGGTGATGTACTAAAAGACTTCGATGACATTAAAAATCCTTCAATGCAAACACAGAAGGAAATCCAACAACCTCAAAGGATGTGAATGAAAGGGTTAGAAGCCATAAAATCTCTTCAGTGCAAGGGGCGGAATTGGGTGATCGGAGTGGTTTCCATCATCAATTAGTGTTATGAAAATTTGAAGGGAAACCAACAATTCACAGAGGCAAGATGCTAGACGCATGGGTATTCTTGTTGGGCGAATTTAAGGAGAAAAATCACAGAGGCAGATGCTAAATGCAAGTGTATTCTTGTTGGGAGAATTTAAGGATGGAAGGATATGTACAGACACCTACCAAACGTAGAGCATTCGTGATGAAAATTTTTAAGACACAGTGAGAATGCAGGAAATCACATTAAGATCATCTACCTCTGGGTGCAAATGCTTTGATTAATATTGGATTTGATCTGGCTTGGGGTTCAAGGTAAACTTAGAAGTTGGTAGATTTTCATATTCAGACTAACAAATGATTCTTAATGGACAAGGGCCTTGCTCAACTGAGTAGGAACAACAACTTAGTGTTTTAAATGGATAAGTAATAGGAAGTCAAAAACACTATACCCATCACCTGAGAACAGGCAGATTCACCATAGTTATTGCAAATCTTTGTTTGTAGCCTGTCTGATTTCAAAGGGAGAACCTTGCTCGAATTTAGAATCAAATACACGTGAAAATCACAGTGGGAATAATTTTGTCCCATATGTATCTTGTAAACGGATCTTTGCTTTAGCGTTTGCACTTTTTGAAAAATTAAGAATAAAAACCTTTACAGGAAGGATGTATTTTGTATTCAGATATTTCTTTTACCTATGCACTTTTGAAAAATTAAGAATAAAAACCTTTACCGGAAGGATGTATTTTGTATTCGGATCTTTCCCTTAACCTGTGCACTTTTTGAAAAATTAAGAATAAAAACCTTTATAGGAAGGATGTGTTTTCTATTCAGATCTTTCCTTTAACCTGTGCACTTTTTGGAAAATTAAGAATAAAAACCTTTACAGGAAGGAAGCTTCAGTGCTGATGGTGATAATTTGTTATGTATCTCTGTAATATGTGAAACGTTTTACTGTTTTTTTATTACTTTCAATTTGTTTCCATGTTTCTGCAAACTAATAAGACAAAATTGCACATTTAAGGTAAACAATTAAATTAATATTATAAATTAAAAATTAAAAATTCGTTGGGCATTACCCATAAATTTATCTCTGCATTAACACAATTTTTGCAGGTAGGGGATCACTAAAACAACTCGCTAAATTTCTCAAACGCAGGGATAAGGTGCCCACTAAAATATAGAGAAGCTAGCAAGGGGAAAACGAAGCCCCGGAAAGGGAAATTCATGGTGTTTTTAGACAGTACCTTGTTTTATAAAACACTGGGATAAGTCACCAGTGCAGAGGCGATTTGCTGAAGTAAAAGTTGGGGTGAATTACCAACGCAAAAACAATTTGTGGGGGCAAAAACGCCCTAGTAAAGGTTAACGCAATGTGTGTTGCATGTTGTGTGGTTTGTGAAGAATTGGACGAATGCTATCAACGCAGAAAGAAGGGAGGAAACAAACGCCATGAGAAAACACAAGGCTGGGTGGAAAAGTATAGCTCCTTAAGGATAACAAGTATCTAGAGGCGATCGATACCTAACATTCCCTTTTCTTTTTAAAAGGAGAGTCAACAATTTACCAGTAGCTACAGGTGGAAGGAAAGAACATCTTAAGGTATTGACCATGTTGTTGAAGGATAATCTAGTTGGAAAGGAGGTGAGGAAAAAATGAAGAATTTTTAAAGAAACTCAATAGAAAAAGGATCCTGAAAACTGTTGGTCCACAGGAAATTCAGCGACGGAATTTACACCTCTGTTCTAAAACTGCCCCTAAGATCAATAGTCTGATCGTGAATTCTTTATAATTAATATAAGAAGATAAGATGCGTCTAACCCACGAAAGGGGGTGTGTAAAAAGATATAATCAAAAAGCAAGTAAAACAAAAGGGTTCGCCAGTAAACACTTAAGGGAATAGAAGAATCGATTCTTCATAAGGCTTCGCACAAATTCTCATTCGTTAACTAATTACAAGAATTAAAACAACGCATAATTCATAATTACAACAACTTACGATAATTACAACGACAATCAAATTAAAACTTAAGGAAATTGAATCTCAGAATAGGAGTACCTTAACCGACGACGAAGATGTTTCCCCGCGCTTGCGCTCTGCCCAGCTCCCCTCCTGCTAACTGTGAAGACCTCACCGGTACCTCCCATCCAACTCTAGGGGTTCTCTTCTTCCCCCTTATCCCCCTGAGTCGCAAAGGTGCCACGCACACAACCAGAGAAAGCTAGCTCCCAGCTTTCCTCGCAAGGTCGAGCTACCACTCTCTATTCGAGTTGGGCATCCCAACTCGCACAAGAAAAAACAACCAAGAACAATTCCAGCAGTGTAACCTTACGCATATCAGCCGTGATCCATTCCCCTTCTCTGCCATTTCTTTTTTAGAGTTATCTTAGTGACTAGTTGCCAAAATGCACATTCAATTCTTTTGTTAAATTTTTATTAGAAATATTCTTCCTTGTACACTTGTCACCCGATTCCTTAGTTGCATTAGAAATTCATTTAATTAATTTGATTAAATTGCCAATTTCCCTGACCCACCTAAAAACATTCCTAAAAATGCTCCTCGATGTTCATTTATTCCCTCACATTCCCTTAAGGACTGACGCCTTTCTTAAAGCTTAGTTGAGTTTGAATTTGGAAAATTCTTTAGACTAGATTCCCTTCTATGCTCCACATTCCTTTTTCATTTAATTTCCCCTTTTTTTCTAGTTCGAAATTAGCAAGTTTTGCACATAGACAACAATATGTTTTCTTGGATAATTTAATTCTCCTTTAAATTCTGAATTTGATTTTTCTTTATCCCCCATTTATTAATGGCTTAATTAATCTTTAGACCTCATACCCTATTTAGACCTAGGCTTTAATTTCACTAGGCTTAGCAATTTTTTAATTTTTTTAAAGGGAAATTTTATAATTAATAAACTTTACTCATACAACATTTATTTTAAGGCTCACCATGTCCAAATAAGATATTGTTTTCTAGGTACCTAGGTTCATTGACTCACTAGTTTAAAAAAAAAAATTGCCACATGCCCTTTAGGACACACTACATGCTCCAAGGGTGCCACTTGCCTTTATCCATGTTTCATTCATGCGACGTGGTCTTCAAGATGAACTACATGCTCCAAGGGTGCCACTCTCCTTTTGACTGATTTTGGTAGATGTCCTCCCTTGGAGTCAATACTCCGTCAGGAAAACTTGTGGGAGGCTAAGGGCCTCTAAGGAATAAGGACCCTGCCTTATTGCACACCTCTTAGAATCTTCGTGAGCAATTGTTTTAGCCTTCCCTCATAACATCGTGGATCTCTCAAACTAGGTAATCGTTAACCTACAGTTCGAGCCACGACGAGAGTGCTAGTAGGTTGTGGTAGGGATGCTACCACACCTCTCCCTCAATATCTCTGGTTGTCGTGCATGACCCCTTTACTCCAAATGTGAGTCTGATTAGCAAGCTATCATCAACCTGCATCCATCAACAAACATGTCAGCGATTCATAAACAACATCATAATACCAGTCACATGTCACATATGCAATAACATAAAAACACAAACCATAAACAGTCCACTCCCTGAATCGATATGGAGTCCAAGGAGATCCATTGATGTCATCGACATCCTCAATTTGTCAAGAGTCTTGCACACTCAAGAGAAACCAGTGAATAACACATGTCTATACATAATAACATAACATAACATCATAAATCACAATCTCATCATCATAATATCTAAGCGAAGCAGTCACTCATATAATGAACCGGATCACTTGCACGCATGTGTCCTCAAATAATAAGTTACATCAAAAATGCGTGCAAGAGCAAGATGTTACAAAAAATTACTTGAAAATCAATTTATTAAAAAATAAATAAAATACAAAATTATTTATTAATTATGAGGATCAATCTGTATCGTTGCAATAAAGAATAATCACTTTTATAATTTATCACTATTTAATGTTAATTTCATTTATAATCGCTTTAAAATAACTTTTCAAAGATTGATATCGCTACTAATTTTAATATTTGACTTTTATATTAATATTAAACATTATTTATTTATATAAAAGTTGTTAAAAATACATTTTTTAATTATTGATTAATAACGATAAGATACAAATATTATTAAATTTTTTATAATCATTAATTTATTCTAAATAAATGTTATTAACTTTTTTCTTCACTTCATACAGTGTGCTCGTTCAGAGGACATTATAGGGATGAAAATTACATTATGGTAGTTCAAAGGATATTATAGGGATGAAAATTATAGTATACAGTGTGGTCGTTCAAAGGATATTATAAGGATGAAAATTACATTATGGTAGTTTAAAGGATATTATAGAGATGAAAATTATAGTCGAGTGAAAATTAGTATGCAGAATTAATAGTTTTGAGTGAAAAAAAAATTGTTAATATGCAAAATTAACAATTTTGCTTTTTAAGGAAAAAAAACCATCTCATCTTCGAGAAGTTAATAGCAGTACCTCTTAAGGGATTCATTGTAATAGGGCTAATATGTCTAAGTCTATACATGGTCAGGTAGGTAGGAAACACTTCAGTAAGGGATAAGAAAAAGTCATAGAGCAAAAAAAAATATTACATAAAATATGTTTAAATTTTTGATAAATTATTTTTCTTGTAGAAATTTAAATATGTATGAGAAATAGATGTATAATGGTAATATATTTGTTTAAATTATTTTTTATTTTTAATTATTAAAATTAGTTTTACATTAATATGATTTAATCTTTAAATAATATATATATTTTTATTTTTTTATTGTAATTAATGAATTGCAATTTTTAATTTTCATAATAATTTATTATTAGTATTGCAAAAGGATATATTTGAAGAGTTTTCCTTATTATAAACAAACTTATATGAAAGTACAAGTAAGAGAAAAATGTTATTTCAAATGATAAATTTTTTTAATATTTACTTTGAAAATAGTATTCATGACTTATTTAACAAGTAGAGTTGTTTATTAAAATAATCTTTTAAAATGTTTACGTTCGGAAGAATAAGAATTTGATTTTACATGTGTCTTATGGTAATGGGTTTTCAATCAAAACATTTTTTCATGATTTGTAATAATTAAAAGTTTTAACTTAAATCTTATCAAACTTAAAATTAAATATCAAAACTTCAATATTCTAATTCAAAGTTCTAAACAAAATTTCATAAATCTTAAAATTAAATATCAAAACTTTAATATTCTAATTAAAAGTTTTAACCAAAATTTCATAAATTTTAAAATTGAATATCAAAACTTCATTAATCTTCATTTTGATCGTTTCTACCTCATCCTAATGAGTAATGTTTTTTGACATATCATAAAAAGTTATGAATCTCTAATCAAGATTTCAAGTTATATGAAATATCATATTAAAACATATTTCTAAAAAGACATGATGATTGATATTTAGATATATTTAAAATATATTTCTAAAAGCACATGATGATTGATATTACTAGATATATTTGCAAGGTAATTTTTTAAAATGTTTTTACCTTGCAAGGTAATTTCTTAAAATGTTTTTACCTAAACTTCTCAATTAAGTTAGATTTTAAAGTGCTCTATTCAAGATTTGTATAGCACATGTTTGCTTAAAAGGAAAAAGTGACTTTTTTTAAACCATTATAACATATATTTGATTTATTTTTACATTTATAATCCATGTTTAGACTATGTATATCTATTCATTTAAAAAATTACCAAACTTTAAACACACTTATAATATGTTAAAAGTTATGAAAATTTGACTAAAATTTATAGTAAATTAATTTTTAAAAAGAATAATTAAGTAAAATGTTTTTTCAAAATAATGATACTCACTAGTATTATTGATACATATTTGTTATATATATATATATATAAGAATTAATCCATATTAATTCTTAGAACTGAAATATAATTTTATTTTTCAAATTTGATTTCTTATCATCATCATTACCAGGTTGATCAATGATCCACGACAATTCTATTTTATAATAATATTTGACTAATATAAATAATAAATTTTGAACAACTTATTACACATTTTACAGCCATTTTACACAAGAGAATAGTCGTATCACACTCCAAGACATGAAAGTCAACCTCACTACAGCGTTGTATCATTCATAACATTCAGAGACATGAAAGTCAACCTCACTAAAGTGTTGTATCATTCATAACATTGAAAGACATAAAAATCAACCTTATTAAAGCATTGTATCATTCATTTAACCAGTTACCAAATCTAACAAATTGCACCATAGAGATATTTACGAGACTTAGGTATATGGGGAAATTAGGTACCTACCTAACTTCCTCGTTAAAGAATCCTAACCTGACCTTATTGGACATATGTTTAGATCTTGTGATTATTCACCTCTTGAGGGCATGCGACATCACAATGTTTCTTACTTGGTTGTTTGGCACACCATTAATATCTTTACCGAGAGCATATATGTACTCCGTACTAGGCTATCGATGAGTCACACTCCTACTCTAGTGCAACTCTTGTATACTTAGACAATTGTTAATCATTTAACACTTAGTCATATATAACCATCCATTCCATAAACATGAGAAACCAAGAGAACAACTACGAAAAAATGAAGAAAAACACAGAAATAGTGCGAGCGACGCAAACCGTTCCTAACACCCGGCTAAGTCTTTGTTATTGCAAAACAATTACAATATGAGCACTATCAACATGGTTTACAAATTTGGCAGAGTCACACGACTCGCCTCACATCACCAAGACACTCATAAACAGATTCGTCACACCAAGACTCTCTGTCACAACCATCTCTACAACCTTCTGTGGTGCACCTCATATGTGTCCACAACCAAATAATTGTTGTCCCTTCATTTCTGCAAACTTTCACCAAGTTAATGTATATTTCAGTTATGCCTCACACATGCCTCCAACAAACCTGTGTTTCCAGACTTCCCCAAAACCTCCTTGAGCGTCCCACTCTTAGCTACTTGTCTTTCATCTTGGCAACTCTGCCTTAGCTCATTTCGTTAGACTTGTTCTCCAAATCTCTTTCCAATCTACCATTCCTTCCTTTGGTTGTGTGCCCTTGCTGTTATAGGAACTCCAAGGATCACTTGTGCAAGATGTCGTGTCTCTTGGGTGTATCACGCCTCTTTGTGAACCCACACTCAAACGAATCTTCACACCCCTCCGTGGACCTGTTATGTCCGTCCAAGCCTACACGCCCATCAATTGTTTGTCTCTCAAATCAACGTGCCCCATCCTTGGGCACATGCCCCTTACCTTGTGTGTTCTCTTGTGTCAATCATCGTGAATATTCTTGGGTGTGTCGATGGGGTCGTCCAACCTTTTTTAGTGTGCCCATGTTGCCGAGAGTAGAGAGATCCAGTCCTTAAGCATGCTCCCAAGTTGTCCTCCCTTTCCCAAACACAACCTCAGTCTTCATCAATCATTTTAAGAAAAAAAAGGTGTGTGCCCCCTTGGTGTTGCATGTCACCATCGTGCACCCAAGGTGTTTTTGCTCAAACCCAAATGTCTTCGTTCACCCAAGCGATCACTTCCTCCTTGTGCTCTTCGTCAGTTATTTTGTCCACTCTATCCAAGAAACATACATGCTTGATGGGTGTTATGAGAGACCAAGTACATTTAATAATTAATCTAAAAGAATTAACCAATATTAATTCTTCAAACTAAAATATAATTTTGTTTTTCAAATTTGATTCATTATCATCCTTACTTGGTTCATGAATGATGTGAGAGAACTCTACTTTATATCAATATTTGACAAATAGGAATAAATAAATTTTAAATTTCTTATTACACATTCACATTTTAGAAAAGAGAATACTCTTATTACACTCCAAAACATGAAAATCAACTTCACTAAAGCTTTATATCATTCATAACATTCCAAGACATAAAAGTCAACTTTTATTACACATTTTAGAGAAAAGAATACTCATATCACATTCCAAAACATGAAAGTCAACTTCACTAAAGCGTTGCATCATTCATAACATTCCAAGACATAAAAGTCAACCTTTTTAAAGCGTTGTATCATTCATTTAACCAATTACCAAATCTAATAAACTATATCATAGAGATATTTACGAGACTTAGGTATATGGGGGAGATTAGGTGCCTACCTAACTTCCTTGTTAAAGAATCGTCACCCTTAATATATTTATATTTGCAAGTTGGACTATGCTCATTATCTTTTCTTTTACAATGTTAACTTGTGAATCTTATTTCCATTTGCACATTTTGTTATGGAAGTTTGCTGCGTTTTCTTTTATCATCTCAATGTGTTAGCTTTTTATTCTTTTCTACATGTGTATATTTTGTTTTAAAATAAAGGTAATTAAAAGAATTTTATATTCATAATAATACATAAGTTATATATTATAATATATATGTTAATGAATAAGGAAGTACTGATTCCTCTTATTATAATAGTAAATTGTTAATAGTATAGTAAATCGGTTATATTTGTTACTTATTATAATATTTATGTTAATGAATAAGGAAGTACGGACTCCTCTTATTATAATAGTAAATTGTTAATAGAATAGTAAATTGGTTATATTTGTTTAGGTGTTTCCTCTCCTAAAATGTAAAAGTAAAAAATTATTAAACTAACAAAACTTTTAAACAATATTATAACAGAAAAAGGAATACCTATTATTAAATCAGATACATCTAAAATTGATACATAGTAAATTGTTTATAAAACATAGATACTCATGTAATGATATTAAACCCCAATTTAACAAACATGGATTATGCTTGAACTAAGAGTGGATTGTGCTTATTTTGCACTCGGCGTGGAACTAACATCAATTGTTCCGATTGAACTTGGAAATACAATTTGGATAGTCCAACATTAAGTTATCCCGGGCTTGGGACAATAAAAATGGCATTGAGGAGTTAGATTTTTTATTTTTGGACATGGATCACTTCGATAATAAAAATGGCATTGAGGAGTTGGATTTTTTAATTTTTGGACATGGATCACTTCGATCGTGAACATCAATGTGCTGTGACAACTATTTTCGTTAAATCCACTTCCGCACAATCCCTTGGGTTATATTGCCAAATGTATGAGGGAACAAATCTGGAGAGAGGCACAAATCAATATAAAGCCCCGTAAATTCACTCCCCTTGACCTCCCAGTTTCTAGTACACTATTTGCCGCAAGCTTCTTTTATGGACATTTTAGAGAGAAATATAGAACGATCCTTTTTGCTCGAAGTCTTTAGTTTCTCTACATACTCAACATTCCTATCAAGCAAAAAGTAAACCCTTCAATGTTTTTTTTGTCGATCTATGTTCATGGAATGTAGCGAGTACATTTACTAGGATTTGCGTCACGCCCTCGTAGTACATCTTACGAGGGTGTGCACTTGGAAGCAACCATCAATGATACTTTGTTCGAACTATGTCTCTTCACCTAGAGCATACCCATACTCCGTTTTAGGCTACCGGCCAGTCACACTCTTACTTTAGTACAAATCTTGTATATTTAGACATTCGTTAACTGCTTTAACACTTAGTCATATATAAACATACATCCATGAGAAACTAAGAGAACTGTGGAGAAATTGAAACACAAACAAAGATATAGTGTGGTCGACACGAACCATGCCTAATACTCAACCAAGTCTTGTTATATGTGAAATAAGTACAACATGAGCACTACCAGCTCAGTTTACAATAGGGAAGAGTCAAATGACTCGCCTCACCTCACCAAGACAATCATACACAGATCGTCACCAGGACTCTCGTCACAACCATCTCTGTAGCCACCTCTGGTACAACTCAGACGTGTCTCCAACCACATATTGGTTGTCTCTTTGTTTCCACAGACTCTTCCTCTTCGTTTTCGTAGACTTCACAGATTTTGATTCTACCTCACACATGCCTCCAACCAACCTGTGTTTCCATACTTATCCAAAATCTACCAAAGAGAAACTCTCTTGTCTTTATCCAATGAATCCACCTCAAGGCAGTACAAGTCCTCCCAATTGGAACAACTTGGCTCCTTGAGGGAGCTCGCTCTCTTTGTCTACCTCAGAATCACAGAGCTCTCTGAGCAAAACTTGTCTTCCTTGATTGTGCACCCTTGTTCTCTTCCAGGCTCTCCAAAGGTCACCATTGTGAATCGTCGCGTCCTTTAGGGGTGTTGTACCCCTTCATGAACTCATTTCCATGCCCCTTCATGAACTCATTTCCATGCGAATCATCGTGTCTCTTTGCAAACCCGATCGTCGAAACGAACCCATGCGCTCGTCAACCATCGTACCCTTTGGGACCAGTGCGCACAAACTTGGTATACCCCTGATGTCAATACGCCCCATTCGTCGAGCCAACTCATCCTCTTTGGTGTGCATGCCCCTTAGGTGAGTCGAGCAGACTCTCCGAAGTGTGCCCCATGCTTTAGCCGATTCATTTGTTTGTTGGAGTGCCCAAGACTTGCCCTCAACCCTTCATCAAATCGTTTTTCATTTACCTTATATCACAAAACATCTAGGATGGAATCGACCCTTAACACGTCGCACGCTCAAGGAACCCCAACTCTCCCCTATATGAAAACTTCCATCTCCTCATTTACACCAAACTTTTTCTTGTCAAATTTAAATTGTGGTGGAAATACATGCGCCCAAACTAAACTCCCAAGACCTTACAATCTACTTGAACCCCAATCAAGATTTTCGGGATGGGATTAATGTAAGTAATCAAGCTCAAACTATTGCCATCACCTAGGCAACCTTTTACCACATGGGTTTCTCGATATTTGGATACTTGGGACAATTTTATTCATCCTATTTAAATTGATAGTCGGCCTTGACCTCTTCTACTTCTCTGCGACCATGATGTGGCTAGATCAGGGATGTTGTAAGCTAAATAGTGTTGAACGTCCATCTTGTTCGAATTAATGAAGAATATTTAGTTGTTGTGAGATGGTTTGAATGAGAGATCATATAAATAATATTTAGAAAGTCAATTAATGAAGAATATTTAGTTGTTGTGAGATGTCAGGTTTGAATGAGACATCATAGAAATAATATTTATGTATTTAGAAAGTTGTATTGAGGACTTCTCAGAAACATCATAGAAATAATATTTATGTATTTAGAAAGTTGTATTGAGGACTTCTCCACCTGTTTATGCTTTATACTATTCGTTCCGCTTTATGCTTTAAAGTAGTTTTCCAAAGCTAAGTTTGAAGGGTGTTTAATAGAGTGAGCTCACGTGAACTGAGTTGGTGTAGTGGGTGAGATTGGTGTTCACTCTTTATGCTTTAAAGTATTTTTCCAAAGCTAAGTTTGAAGGGTGTTTAATAGAGTGAGCTCACGGGCTGAGTTGGTGTGGTTGGTGAGATTGGTGTTCACTCTATAGAGACTTCGCTTAAAAACTCATGTAAGATCTTTTGTTATGTCAAATTTACTAATTAGTAATAGTGGCACATTCATATCAATAGTGGATGGTTTAATATCAATAGTGGATGGTGAATGTTGATAAAAATTATTATCATTTAATAGAAATTGTTAAAAAAAATTAGTGACATATTCATATCAATATAGTGATATAGTGGATGATGAATATTGATAGAAATTATTATTATTTAATAGAAATTGCTAAAAAAAATTAATAACATATTCATATCAATAGTGAATAGTGAAGAGCGAATGTTGATAAAAATCACCATCAATTAATAAAAATGGTTAAACCTTTTTATGAACGATCTACCCTCATATCACTAATTAAAAAAAAAAAGTGAATTCCATAAAAACTAAAGAGAGGAAAAAAAATAAAAAATAAATGAAAAGTTCCTTATCCTCTATATATATTAAAAATATATGTTATAAACTTTCCAATGATTTAATATAGAAATATAAATTGTATATTATTTAATATTTAAATTATATATTATCTATTTTAATCGTAAATAAATGATAATTAAATTAAAACGATTTCGTTTTCACATAATTGTTTTTAATGTATAAGTAAAAGGATTATAACATTTTACAACGCATTTAATTATACATAATCATTATATACATAATCATTATATATATAATCATTATATATATATATATATATATATATATATTATTTTAACTAATATAGTAACTCATTAGTGTTGTGGCTTCATCATCCCAGTTTACTTAATATTAAATTCCGTTGTTTGTGTAATCGAATAATCCTGAGATCATATTTACTTATACCATGTCTACACAAAGAAAACGTGTTATTATTGTTAAAGTAATAAAATCATTACAATATTACTAAAAGTGATTCAAATTTGGAACACTATTACAATATTTGGCATACCTACAAGTGCGTTGAAGGATGCTTGACCTGATGTTTCTGTCCCTATACTTCTCCTGTGCGGTTGCATGGGTGAGAAAAATGTGATATGTAATGAAACATGGTTTTGATGAAGAGGATTTCCTAGTGATATAAGCAAGGTTTTTATGGGAGGTGTTGAGAGGGCAGAACATTTAGTGGATAAAAATATTTTGATTTTAAAAATAGATTATTATTATTATTATTATTATTTAATATGTTTATTAAATTTTTCAAAACAAACCTTTGTATAAGTTATGAATTCTTCATTTCATAAAAAAATAACAACACAAATAAACATAAATAATCCAAAACAACTTAATCTAATTACTCAACCATCCTCGTAGAACTCTTCAAGTCCTTTAAGAATATTGAAATTTAATTTAACTACTCAACCATCCCCGTAGGACTCTTCAAGTCCTTTAAGAATATTGAAATTTAACAATGTCCCAAATGGCTAGATGAGCCATCTAAACATTGAAGTTAATTAACAATTCATTCAATGAAGAGTTTTAAAATGACATAGCTTGCTACCATTTTGCAAGCATTAATATTATTATATTATTCAATTCCAACCATGTAAGAGCATTGATCAAATTTATTCAATTATTCAATTATAGACATGTTGATTTTACCTTTTTCATTTGAAGCAATTCATAATATAACCATGCCCATAAAATACGAATTCCAAAGTTAATCTTTAGATTACATTTGGTATACCATGATTATCATTATTTGGTATACCATTCTTTATCATTAGTTCACATGTTTATGATGATAGGAGCACAATTTACTTAGAAGGATGACCAAGATATGGTGTCTAGTCCAAGTAAAGCTCTAGAGGTGTTAGTCCAAGTAAAACCATAAGCTCGATATCTTTTTGTTTCATTTGATCTATTTATTAATACATACTTATTGAAGAATAATTGGTTCTTACTAGATATCTATGATATTCGTTGATTGCCACGTCTTTCTTGTTATTTATTTTCATTATTTTTATCTATCATTTTAATAGATTTATGCAAAATATGTCAAATTTTTTTCTTTGACCAATCACAATTAGATGACATTATCCTTTGGATGATAAAATGGGAGAGTAGAGTAATATAAACAAATATTCTATTACTTACAATATCAATACAATGGACTCTATTATATAGAGTGTACAGGTTGTTATCATATCTAACTTATTCTAAAGATAATTGAGGAGGTTGAAAGAATATCTCAACCACACACCAAACTAGGATCTCACCAATCCAACTCTCTAACAACCTCTTAATAATAGGATCACACAACTAATGTAGAGATTAACTCTACCTCTCAATACATTAACAAGTATATTAGATAAGTAGGAATTATATATTCCAACACTCTCCCCTAATGACTACTTATCTAAATATTTTTGTGGTCATATCTTCATCACTGTCATGGCTGCAATTTTCCACTTGAGCTTGCTTTACTATGAGCTTCATCCTTGAAATTTCTTTGCTTCCTCTTGCACCTTGTACCTGCATATAATTATTGATGTCCATATAAAACACAATCCGTCTACCGGAATACATGGGTCATTTGCCGTTGTAACCACTAGTTCTCTAGGAATTGTTTTCAGCTACATAGCTCATCAATGTTAAACTCTCCCTTAAACGTAACTTGGTCCCTCACACTCTCAGACTCACCACTTGGTCTCACACTTTGAGATTCTTCCATCTCACATCCCCACCTTAATCAAAGATCTGAAGTCTCTGATTCAACATCAAGCTAGCATACAAGTACACCTGTCACCCTCGTACCTACCCTAGTGGTTAATTCCACAACTTGATACAACAACCTCTCTGCCTATGAGAGAGTATCACATCCTGTGACCACACACACTTCTGAGCTACAACATGTATGTATGTTTATGCCTTACTAACAGGGCTTACAACAAACCTGGGGAAATTAGCTTGCCAATGGCTAAGCATTACAATTTGGACCATAACCTCGGGTGTCAGGTACAACCGATCATGCACCCCCTACAACAATTCAATCAGGTACAAAAAACATTCAAAATGATTTATAACAATATCAAGAATACTCACCAATCATATGCTCACTATTACAAGCCCATTACATATGCCCATTTGCATCTCATCATCATTCTTGACCAAGACACAGATATAACCACTTCACACAACTTGAATAACTATCATCACACATTCAAACAAGAAATATAAGCATAACTCAATCTCACTTTTGTGACTTAATTTGGAGGATGTGTGAGTCCGAAAGAATGGGTATGTACACCTCACTTCATTTCTCTATAACACCTCCATGTAATGGCACGAACAACAACAAACTCCAACAATAGCAGCCTCTCGCTTTACGACTCCTTGACTCAACAATTGCAGCTCCTCTCCATAACTCAAAAAATGAGTCACTTAGCCTGACTCATCCAACAACACTACCTCTCAGGATCAACATAGCCATTTTCTCTTCTTGGATTGAAACTCTCCTTTTGCATGTTCGTCTTTCGCTGTCGTATTCATCTCTCTGATGGACATTTTCAAGAAGAATCTGACTGGCATTATCCTGAACATTTCGATCGATGTTCTCGTGAACATTACCGCTAACAATTTCATTTACATTATCATAATTAATCGGCAGATTATTTTCATGCTGAAGAATATTTTGCACCTAACTCTGCTCTAGTTTCGGTGCACTTTCCTGGACATTTTTCTGCGCATTTTTCTCAAAAGTTTGCAGAATACGAACATTCTCGAGCTGAATAAAAATGCTTGAGCTCGGATTTTCGTATCTCGCACTGGGATCCACATCGGAAGCCATACGACTAAAATTCATCAAGCTGAGACTGGGACTTAGCCCAATTCCCATGCCTTTACCACCATTTTCCATGACAGCCATAGCTAAAACCGAGATTTTCCCAGTCTTCTTCGATCTTCGCTTGTTCAAGACTATTTACGGCCTTAAAACTAGTAGAAACAGATCAAACACAAAACTGCACGGAACTCGACGGTCCGGTGATGGATCTGGATGATATTTAACTCCATCTGCACAGCGAAAACTCGGGATTCAAAGTTTACGTTAAAGATTTATGGATTCGCAACAGAATCGGTGAAAATGCAGCAGATTTTTTCGAGATGCTATCGGGCTCTGCAATGAACGCAGGGTCTATTGTTGGCTTTTTAAATGACAAAAATTCTTCATCAAAACATTGTTGTCAAGAAGAATAATCCCTTGATCAACAAATCAATACACACAATAACTCAAAAAATATTCAATCAGAAATCAGATTATTCCTCTACTCTTCACATGATCCTGGGCACTCCCGTGAAGGAGTTACGCCCATCCCTAAAGCTCGGATACCATGATAAAATGGGAGAGTAGAGTGATATAAAAAAATATTCTATTACTTACAATATCAATACAATGGACTTTATTATATAGAGTGTACAGGTTGTTATCAGATCTAACTTATTCTAAAGATAACTGGGGAGGTTGAGAGAATATCTCAACCACACACCAAACTAGGATCTCACCAATCCAACTCTCTAACAACCTCTTAATAATAGGATCACACAACTAACGTAGAGATTAACTCTACCTCTCAATACATTAGCAAGCATATTAGATAAGTAGGAATTATATATTCCAACAATTTGGTATACCATGATTCATTCTTTATCATTAATTCATATGTTTATGATGATAGGAGCACAATTTACTTAGAAGGATGACCAAGATATGGTGTCTAGTCCAAGTAAAGTTGTAGAGGTGTTAGTCCAAGTAAAACCATAAGCTCGATATCTTTTTGTTTCATTTGATCTATTTATTAATACATAC